>CM021740.1:2201890-2326578 GCA_011075105.1 Heteronetta atricapilla
AAATTAAAAATATATTATTATAATATTATATATTTATTATATATATATTTATATATATATATAATTTATATATATATATATATTTCTATATATATATATATATATTTCTATTTTGTCAATACTAGCAAACAAAAATAATTTGAAGTGGTTGGTTCACATCATACTTGGGAAGTTCCCTGAATCTAATATGTAGCTTACCCCTCATTTCCCGCTTCTGTGACTGGGCCTGCTTTTCAACATCCAATTTTTGTGTCTGTAGCAGTTCAATTTCCTTTTGCAACTCAGGTATTTTCTTAGACAGAAATTACAGAATGAGACAGAAAATGAATGACAAGGGCTAAGTTTTCGTTAAATCATAAAGATAACTATTAACATGAACAAGTTCATATGCTAGAAGGCTTAAAATGTGTTGTCTAAAATGTCCGTTTCTTAGGCACCAGAGCAGAACAATAACATGATGTAGTGAAAAAGTATGTATTTGTGTCATGGAATTGACTCATAGGAAACAAATGTGACTTCACACAAAAATTGTATTTTCATGGTCAGATTAGAAATTACATTTATGAAAAACACACAATGAAGATAATCTATAAATAAAACATCTACATTATCTACTTGCTTTATCCAGCAAAGACTCCAAAATTCATTAAGTCATACTTTACCTGTGCTTGTTTTGTAAGTTGCCCTACTTCTGTTTTCAGGCCATCCTGAATGATAATTTCTTGCTGAATTTGTTCCTGTAGCCGAGATTTTTCTTCTTTGAGAACCTTAATTTCTCCATTGAGCAATTCAATCTCCTTTTCATAATCTTGTTTCTGATTTTGGATTTTTTTCTCAAGTATCCTAAACAACACAATGAAAAGATGTTTTTCTTTTCCTGCACTTAGAAGTGAAAGGGAGGACTGCGTTTTTCTTTTAATTTGAAGGACATATTTCAGTCAAGAAATCTTAAATGAACTGTAGTTGCTTGAAAATACTTCCCTACATCCTTAAAATGAACCTACAAAATGAATGATAACGAGGTAAGAATGTCCCTGGCTTTCCCTGCATCCTATTGAGGTATTGGGACTGTATTCAAGACAGAACTGAACTTTTCCACTTAAAGGCTAATTCTCTAACTCTTTGCTTACTAGAGCAATTCTCTGCTACATTTCAGGTACACTGAAAAGGACATAGCAGCAGAAAGCCCCATGTCCTTCTCAGTGACACAATGGAAGAATCTTGGCATTTTCTACTGGCACCTGCTGGAATGGAGTGGCTTCCAACATAACACTGTTAATGGGGAAAGCAGAAAAGACAGCAAAAAAGTTCTCTTATTATACTCTGAGGTCTTTTGTAACTGAAATCGGACTGAACTGAAGCAGAATACAGCTTCCAAGCCTCAGAAACAGATTCAGTGCACTCTTCAAATTTCAGAGGACAGCATTTCTTTGGTACCTATGGTTGTCTGTCATGTATTGGTAAAGAGATACTGTAAAACTCTTCCAAAAAAACAGTAATAATTTTTTGATCTCAGAATGGCATGCTGCAAAGCAACAAACATACATTGCTAAAAATATTTTTAAACCTGCAAAGAGTATAGCAAAGGGGAAAAAAGTTTTTCCCCTCTATTTTTAACCTAAAATATTTACAATCCCTGCCTTTCCTTCACACTGCATCTTTCAGTTCTGCTGTTTATCAATTACTTCACAGGAAATCTGACTGGTAAGGACATCAGCTGCCTTTCTAAATCTGTCTGAGGATATCCAAAAACACCATCATTGTCAAGGGCTCCTTTTAATTTTTGAAGATATATGAAAAGACAGGAAACTGCAAAAATGAGAAGTCTCAAGTCTGCAATATAATTTTCCGCATGTGACTGACCCACAATCATGTGCTCTTCTTCAGCTAAGTACATAAAGAACTTCAATACTAGCATTACTGTTCAAGAACACTAACAGATTCAAAAGTGATTATATTTAAAGCAGGAAAAAGAAAGGCAGAGAAAGAGAAAAAATGGATGTTGTTTCAAAAAAAAAATGAATTCAGATTCCATACATTCTCTGACTTTCTTCTTTTTGTATATCATCGAAGAGTTGCTTCGTGAGGTCATCCATTTTCTCTGTCAAAAAATATTGCAGTATTTCAAAGACCTTCAGGCAATTAAGTGCATTTATTATAACAGTGTTATCACAATGAGAAGTTTTTTGTTTTAATAAGCAATCTTCAATATATTTTAAGCTGAAATTATCTAAAATGTCAAGAATTATCAGAGTAAACTTGATAAATACTGCTACAGAATAAAACAGTTCTGAAGCACCAAAATTTTATTCCTCTGAAGTTTACTTAATGTCACGTGTTGCTTGAATCTTTCAAAACTAAATTCTTAAGAACACTATATTAAAGGAATGAAGGACAAAGAGACACTTTGAAGGAATGCACATGCTATCTCCAAGACAGGAAATACAATAACAGCAGAGCTTTTGCTACTCAAAGAACAGATTTCATTTAATTATTATACTAAAAGCATTTGCACTACACATTCTAAGGTAACTTCAAAGAAGAGAAGATTAGATCCAACTTTCAATTTTCTGTAAATTCAGCATTTGGTCTAATAATATATATATATATATATATATATATATATATATATATAAGTCATTTACATTTGCTGTAAAACTGACTTTACAACTTTCACCCACTCCTTTAAAACTCCTGTTAATTATTGTACCTTTCATTTCCTCAGTTTTTTCTTGGAGCTTTATTTCTAAGGTCTCTTTCTGTTCTCGTAATTCTTTATTCTGATTTTCAAGTTTGAAGATTTTCTGTACACACAAAAACAAGCAAAAGATAGAATTAAGAAGAAATAGGTCACAGAACGTCTTACATTAATAACAAGTATATATGGACTTTATCCCTCCTCATCACCCCACAAAAATCAAACTTATTTAGCAACACTCAGAATCATACGTTTGATAAATCCAGCAATGAGAAATTTTTCAATTAAAATATAAGCATCAAAAAAAGTAAGGAAAACATACCTGTTCACTGTCCTCTTTATATTTTTTCCCTTTCTCCTCATATGTTCTCTTTTGAGCCGTTAACTTTTCAAGCTCTAATTCAAGTTTCTGAATTGTATCCAAGTCATTCATATGAGTTGAAGCCAGATTGGTCAATCGTTCCAACAAGCCATGATTTTCTCTACTCTACATGGAGCAAGACAGGTTAAAATAAAACAAAAGAAATCACACGTGAAACTGTTTAATAGCATTGTCTCTTAGTATATTCCCCTAAAAAAATTCTGCCAAAAATCAGCTCTGTACTTCAATAATCAAACTTCTTTTTGTGTAGAACTCTACATGTCCCAAGAGAATTACTTTCAAGCAACTCGTTGGCAGTACAATCATGCTTTGCCTCTCCTCAGCTATGGAGGAAGCATCTGACCTATTTCTGCTTATGATTCCAGGTCAATTGTGATTATTTCAAACACAGATTGTTTCCACCAACTAGATTAAAGCTGCTATCTTAAAGATAACTGGAGTGGTATGACTTAAAAATAAGCTATGAAAGAAACATAGTACAGGATTCCCCAAAGTTATTAAATATATTGATCCAGAGCAGTTCGTAGATCATAATATTTGATCATAATTACAAGATTATAATTAAAAATAAGATATGATATTACTAGATAATAAGGGATTATATCCCTTATAATATTCCCACTGTATTTCCATGTCTTGTAAAGAAAACTGTGGATATCATAATTCACAGAAGTCTCTAGTCAACAAATAGATAATGACAAAAAGACAGTACAAATCATAAACTGACTGGTGTTCCTCACCTGTTCTTCTATCTTTTTCTGCAGTCGCTGAACTCTGTAAGAAAGCTGGATATTTGATACAAACCGCCGAATATTCTGAAATCTGCGCCTGGCAAGCCATGCACGGGCATATTTCTGAAGGATCACAGCCTTGTGTTCTTCAAGCATCTTTAAAAAAAAACATTAACATATGTCTGTAATTATCCGTGGCTCAATAAGTATCAAGTAAAGTGTTCTGTGAATCTATATACATTGCTATGCTTCTGTCAGAGGTATCAAAATACTACAATACTCAGACTGCACACAGAGAAACCAGACTCTCAGTTCTTAAGAACTCTTAGTAGTTCAGAGATTTTATCTAAGCTACTGTGTATTGATACTTTTACAGATAATGTGTAGAAAAATAATAGAAGATACGAGTACCAGCCGCTGCCCTTGTCTCCATCCTTCTTATAGAGCAGTAGCTGTTTCCAGCTACTGAAATAAGAATTTTTAATAGGCCTTACCTTCCGGTATTTTTTTCTTGCTAGAAATCCTCTTGTAAAAGCTTGAATTGTTACAGCAGCCACATGGATGAGCTGGCAAAGTTTACGGACCAGGTAGCCTCGGCAGTATTTCTGAATAATTATAGCTGCCCATGTTTGCTTCAGAGCTCTTGCAGTTATGGCTTGCCTTAATTCAAAAGACAATAAAGTTCACTCAGATCACGTTAGATTTCTCATGCTCATTCCCTCACTCAGATAAATCACACAAAAATAGTTTGGTTGGCAGTGAATATCACGTAGAACTATTTCCTTTTAGTGAAACACACAGATTTTAGTCTTACTTCCACGACAACAGTTGCAATGCAACTAGTTTATAATAACAAAAGCAAAGGTGTATCAACCAAGTGCAGGATGGAGGTGCAATTGGGATCAAAACAATGAACCGTCCCCTAAAGGAGGTAGGTGTATTTACTGAGTATCGTGTTTCATTTAGGTTGCTCCTGGAAGGAAAGGCTTACTATATACAGCCAGATCTCAACTCTAGTGCTGGAAGCCCACGGTCGATCCCAGCTCATAACTGCTGGGTGCTAATTAAACCCTAAACTGGGGGAGAAGATTCCAAGAGCAATTTGAGAGTCTTGCATGTGAATTTTTTTCCGGATTTCACGTGAGCTGATAGCTAGAAAGGCTGGGATGCCCTCCTTACAGGCCACATGCACAGAAAACAGAAGCTTACTGTGCAGCTTACTAGAGCTCAGTAAACTCCCATAGTACTGGCTTACTTCTGGGTGATAGTTTCTAGAAGCAGAAGATACTGAGGATACTGAAGATACATCCACCAACTAAAATACACTTTTTTCTTCAATCAAAACGGAGAAGAAGGAACAGCCCACAAACTTTCATGTCTTTTTTCACAAGCAATTTTCTGACGGTGTCTTTCTGAAAATTTCAAAGCCTAGATATAGCCATCTCCCTCCTCCATCTGCTTGCTGAATGACTTGTACTATTTCTTGGCTGCACAATGCCTCCTTATAATTTGTACAAACTAATTTGTAGATCCTTGCAACCTGATTTTCCTTTCTGCTTCCTGATTTCTTCTCTGGCTCTAAAGCTAAGCAGCAACCCCAAGCCAACTACTAGGTCACATATCACTAGTTAAAGACTAAGGTCCTCACAGGTAGACAGGCCTCTCAGGAATCTGGCAGACATTTGAAATCTGCTAAATTACCTTTCTTCTCATCAGCCAAACAACTTGAACTTTTTCAAGTTCATAATCACAATAGAGAGGATCAAAATACAATCTGGATTATTCTTACATAAAAATTACACTTCCAAATTAGTGCTGGGTATGAGTTTGACCTTCCAGATCCCTTCAGGCATGCCCTAACAGCAAGCTAATTTATCAGCCGAAAATACCGGACAGTCCGCTGCCCACGGAAATACTGCTGTATTGTAACAGCTGCTTGTTTTAGGCGAAGGAATTTCTTCCGCCGCAGCCAGCCTCGAACACTCTTTTGGATCGTGACGCATGCATGTCTCAGTTTGTCTGACCGTAGCTTTTCTAAGTAAGCAACCTGTCCTGCTCTGAAGAAAATTTTCGTTCTCCCAAACTGATACTGGTTAGGATCCTGAAAAAGAAAACAATATATTAATTTTTTTATTTTGTTATTGTATACTAATCTTCCTTTTATAAATGATCACTTTAACCAACCTATTCTGAAATGACATGGTCTTGCCAAATAAGAATATCCTCTCTGCCTTCATTATATACAGGAGTATATGGCAGGGGGGAAAGCCAGAAAGCAAGAAAGAAACAGATTAAAAGCATCAAATTAAAAGGAGGGTCTGGACATCAAGGTCTTGAAAGCAATGTCTTCATCCCTCTCAGAGGAATTCGGTTCCTTGGACTTAAAATTACCTTCGGGTGCACATCTAGCCTTGAATCAGTGAGCTCTGAGAGCAAAAGCTCATGGAAGAAGCAGATTTTATGCTTAGGCTCTCACTCTTGGACTCTAGGCTGCAAGTACACCAGCGTTTGGTCTTGTACATCCCTGAGTCAGAACTCAGTTCTGACATGCTGACTCGAATCACCAGCTTGACTTGGACCTGTCTCATCAATACAGACTTGTCTAAAAAACAGGAGCTATGCAACTGTGCCTTCTCAGTGAAGTGATGGCCTCTGCCTATTCTTGGTGTTCCCCAAAACCTACAAATTATTAAACTGCAGCCACCTCTGAGATGGAAGGTAGTGAATAAATGCTAATATATATCTCTGTTGTAGAGTCATGACAGAAGAAGGGGAAAAAATATATACATATTCAAGGACACTCAAAACACAAAAAGCAATCAGGTATTTCTAAAGCTAAGAGCAAGAGGACCCAGGGTTTTCAGTTGTTTCTTTGTGGGGAAAATAAAAAACACATTACAGTAAACTGAACAGTAAACACAACTTACTTAACCTGTTTACAAAGGCCTTGTCAAAGACCGTTGGGATAAAGTTTTGGTTTCAACACACAACATGCAAAATAGCACATTTTTAGAACAGTTCCTCAGTATGCTGTGTAACACTGTTGTGTGCATAAAGATCTAGTACTGGTACACATCTACCATTTACTATTTACTAACTTGCAGATATAGGTAGAGCATCTGTCATTTAACAAATGAAGATACTAAGTACAGAGAGATTAAATCATCTGTCTGTGGTCACATCATGACTCAGCATGACAATATGAGGTTATTGACTTGCAAGCCTATGTTCTACACACTAAATCAAGAAAGATAGTAATAACCTAAGTGTGCTATCATTCCTGTTTAAGTCCCTGTACTACACTTGGGAAAAGAGACCTTTTTTAACAATAGATGCTACAATACATAATGGAACAGCGCACGCATACTAACCTGGATTAGCCGCTGCAAAACAATCTTGCAAATCTGCTTCTTATCATTTAAAGACAGTTCTTGCTGCGTCATAAGGATGCTGTAACGGCTGAAAAACTCTATGTAAGTCCACCTGGAAAATAAAAAGGCAGCAAAATGCAATTCATTTTTTTAAAAAAAGGTGGTGTGGAGTTTTGTTGTTGTTTTTTGACATATGGAGACCAACTGCTATTCCTACCTGGATGGATAGCTCTGTGCACTAATTCGAATAGTTTCCAAGACACCACATGCTCGCAGTTGCTGAGCCACCCTTTTTGAGTCAAACCTAAAAAAGCAAAGTTATGTTTTATATTTTTGCTGAGCTTGACACAATAACGAAAACAATTCTACTAGCTGGAATTCTATTTCTGCTCATAGGACACAGGGCTCCCTATTTTTTATACGGTGACTTACTCCTTATCACATCTTTTTTTTTTTTTTTTCTAGCTTTTCTTTTTGTTCCTCAAAAAGCTCCTATCAACAAAAGGCAATGAATTGTGCTTAGGCAAAAATAAAAAAATAAAAAATTACACAGAAATAAATTCTCTCAGCAGTCTATTGGGAAGTAACTGTCTCTAGGTATTCTTTAGCACATCAAGAAATTTTATTTAAGAATATCTTGATTTAAAATTTCTAACAAAAGGCACGGAAAGGCCCCTTCTGATTCTGGACCAGAGCTGTTAGGCCCACAAAGCACTAAGCTAGTGCCGATTCAGTACTAGCAAAGAGATGCCTGTGGCTCACAGAAGACTGCATTGTACTTTCATAAACTTACAGCATGTTCTTGTGATCTAATTCAGACATGCTTTCACATTATCAAAGCTGTTTTCCCCCTCACTGCTATTACACAAAATAATCAGGTCTCAGCACAGGGATAGTGAAACTGTGATATTTGTTATGTTTTGCATGGAGAGATTTTGTCAGGCTCCAACAAAATAAGCTAACACTAATAAAAATTTACTTAGAAACACACAGCAAAGTTTGCCTCTTTCTCACTTATGAAAAAGGCGTATATTTCATATGTCAGTACGTTACCTTTCAGCTAAAAGCTGTATACCTGAAACTAAAGAGCTTCCACATGTCTGGCCACAAAACAAACCAATAGCTGCATCAAGGTCAACTCCTACTTACAGTTAGTGGTTATCAACTAGACATAGGAATTATGCAAACACAACTATCTAGCATGCATGACTGTATTATAAGATTAAAATGAAACAAACTTTTGTTTGGCTTTTCTGACTTCTAATTATAAATATTTCAGTGGACAAAAGTGAAGCTCATAAAAAAATGGCAGTGGCTTTTATTCCCTAAATATGAATAGATACTAGTCCATACTACACAGAAATAAAAACAAGTATAAAAAATATCTATCAGTTCAAAAGGTAAGACAAGCTTTCCCCCTAAATGTTATGAGAAATACACAAACATTAATATCTAACTTGAAGATCTTCATCATAATAAGGAATTTGTAAGATACTAACAATTATTACTGAATTATTACTGTTTTTGTACAATTTTTTTAATTTCAGTTATCTTGAAAATAAAAATATATTCTGCATGTGAAGCTGTTCAACAGCAACAATGCAGCTAATGTGAAACAGAAAAAAACTCTGTTAATTTTTAAGATAATACAGCAGCTCAACACCACCAAGATACTTACTCAAAAGGTTGCTTCTCATCATTTGGCTTTATGCATCGTACATAGTGAGGGGTGGTTGCGTTAAGTGTCTCCATAAGCAAAGACAAAGAACTCCGAAACTAGAAAATAACAGGCATAACAGTTTCGCCAGTAAAACATGTACAGCTAAGTAAAAAGTCAAATCTTATGGCTTTTAATTCTTTGTTAGGTTTTGTCTCGACATAGATTTTCTTAGGGTTTAGATATTAAAAGCAACAAACTTACCAGTCATATTGTTCCTAACGCTCTCCTATATATAAATTAAACTTACCTACCTACACCCAGACCTGGAGCACTGCATTGTTACTGGGTCTTGCTGAAAACCAGATATTCCCTTGTGAACAGTACAACACCACATTCTCAGACTACACAATGCACTTACCTGAAAATATGAGCATCGGAGAACTGTATGTTTACACAGTACCTTACTGCCAACAGTCATCCGGAGTTGCTTGTTAGGTGGCTTGAGAACAGGTCTTGCAGATTTGATGTTTATAGTTGAACTGAAAGGTGAAATGGACACTGGATTGTCTTGAAAAAAGTTTGCACACAGACGAAACTAAAAGCGTGGCGAAAGAAACACAGGTAAGTACTGTGGAACTGCAATAACATTTAAATAAAAATTACATTGACTATAATGTAGAATGCAAAAGCCATCCGTCTTAATGCTTAGGCCAGGTATTGCAAGACTTTGAACTTGATCTTTAAGCCACAAATAAATGACAACTGAAGACACATTTGCAACAATCCTATATCTATTATGAAGCACTTAGGCACTTCAAAGACAAAACTCAGCAACTGTGAAGTAGGTCTGCAAATGCCATTTCAAAATGAGCAAACATGGACATAAATACAGATTTAAACATAAACCACTTAAGTTCTTCTTCTCATAATATTTAATTTAAGAATGTGTTTTTTGTCAGATAAACTTAGCTTCTTAGCAAACCTACAGCCTGAAAGGGAATGATCCTTCAAGCAGATGGGAAATGACAAGCCCATATAAGACATTTGATGTTTTCCCTGCCCTGGAATTCCTTAATCTCTTCTGAAAAATAAACAAAGGCAGCTGTTAATGATAAGCCACCTATCAAAGCTACATATAAAGACTGCAGGGACAAAAAAACAAAAAAGGATTCAAAAATGCTTCCGAAATGGAAGATATTAAAAAAAATACTAACATGAATAGCAAAGTAAATGTACATATATTAAAATTTTGAATATCATGTTGAATATAATATTTAAATATTATATGTGATTTTGATGTTAAAAACACACACTTGAAGAATATTAATTAAAATTAGTATATAAACCAATTTATTCAGTCTAAGAATAGGTATTTTTTTAAGAATATATATATTTTTATTAGAATACTTTTTATGATCACATCTGAATTAATTCCAATGAAATTAGGTACTCAGAAAACTAATCATTATTGATTGTTCACAAACCTTGCTCTCTTTCAAGATTTCCATCAATACTTCATATACTGTATCCCTGTTTTTTTCCAGAAATCCTTCACATTTATATTCTACCTGTGCAAAGGGATTACATCATTAACTTCAGCCACAAACAAACAGTAAGCAGAACAGCTTTTATTCTCTAAGCTGTGGTGGCCAACAGGCCTTTATTAGTCCTGAATGTGACAGTTAAAATAGGGTGAAATAAAATTGGCTTGTATACAGCCTACCTTATCAGCAAAATGTTGAATGATGAAAGATGTGTTTGACATCCTCGGCTTTTCAAAGAGTGCGTTTTTGTTGACAAAATTATTATATAGCTTTTGAAGCCAGTTTTCATCTGTTCCATGAGGCAGCTGTAAAAGTGAGAAGGGAGATTTCCTTAACAAAACTCTCGTGGACTCCACTGTTTTTTTAGAACAGCAAAACTGCTTACTATCAGTAAACGCTACCTAAATAATGTATCCTCAATCAGTTAGGAGGCCTAATAGCAAAAAGGTTCTGTCTTTTCAGAATTGCCAGTGGAAAAAATAGTAAGACTGAAGATGTAGGTGCACTCAACAAGAATAGAAAGCAACAGAAAAGAAAGTGATATATATATATATAAATATATTTGTATCAAAATTATTGACTTGGGGAATAACTGAATTCTAGAAATATTGATTGGAAGAGGACCATGGAGACTGCGTAGAACAAATTCCTGCTCAAAGCAAGACTACCACCACCACTACAGCAGACTTTCAGATGAACCCAAATCCTGAAAGTATCCAAGGAAGGGGATCCCACTGCATCTCTGCTCAACCTGTTCTAGCACTACACTGCCCACACAGTGAAGAAATCTAGTTGCTGAGTTAGCTTCTCGGTAAGAATTTAGCTCTTGGTTCTTAATTTTCAAAAACAGAAACAAACAAACAAGAATAAGTGGCTTACAATTAAAATCACCAAATAGAAAATATTAATGTTTATTTCAGAATGAAAATGCTTTTCGCACTTCAAAGGGAGAAAAAGATTTATACCCAAGTTCAAATTGTAAAAATCTTGGTATTTTTATACAAGCTCATAAATACAAGAATTTCCAAATTACCATGCACTCTTCATCCAAAAGTTCTAAAACACCCATTTTAGCTTCAATAAGGTCAATAACAGGCTGGTTGTCATAAAAATCTATTAAAGTCCATGGGATATCTTCCTTCATATATTCTTCTTGTTCAAGTTTAAAGACATGCTAGATATATGAAAATTATGAAAGCATATGGTTACAATTAAGGAAACAAATATGTATGGGCATGTGTGTGATTGCATACAGAACACAAAAATATGTTTTGTAGTACAGTATTTGCCTGTCTTGTCAGAAGTTTTAATGTATATATATATATACACGTTTATGTAGGTGTATACATACATATAGAACTACACAACAACAAAAAAGAACTGTTAAATGAAATGAACATACCAGGTTAAATTGCAGCTGTAGTTTTTCATTAGCATAATTGATGCAAAATTGTTCAAAACTGTTCACATCAAACGTTTCAAAGCTGAAACATGTCAAATAAGAAAAAAAAGATGCAATTGTATTGAAGGAAAAAAATCCCTTCACATTTAAATAGAAATCATAATATTCTTGTAAGACTTTGGACCTAATCTAATAATTCTAAGAAAATTAAATAGCCACAATAGCAACGATGCTGCTAAGACATTTCAAAATATCCCTACAGGTTAATGTTACCAGACATGACAGAGCTAGAAAAGCCAGAGTTAAATCTAAAGGTGTCATATCAAAAGTTAAATTTAATGTCACACATACACAAAAAATATTTATAGTTGCAGAACACTCCTGCTACTTCAGGATGCAAAAGAAATTACATGACTAAGACTTTTTAGTATAACAAAACCTTCCAGATTCATTAGCAACACAAATTAACAAGTGCCTCTTATCAACCTCACAGAAAAGGCACTAAGTTAGTCAATAGCAGAGCATTGATCTTACTGAAGCTTAACTAATTCATTTTTTGCTAGAGATATTCTTACCCATAAATGTCCAAAACACCAATAAAAGTATGTTGTTTTCCAGTGAACTGCAAAGCTTGGTTAATTTTTTCCACAATAAAGTCAAATAAATGAGAATAGATCTTCTTTGCCAAAGCATCCCTTGCATTAACAGCTTGAGGTTTTGTCATTGGCTTTATTACAGTCTCTGAGGCAGTGATAATCTTTCGGTGGCACAACCACTGTGTCATTTTGTCAAAGTTTAAATCCAGAAGCTCACAGAATATATTGAGATGACTGTCTTCTGGCTTTAAAGATAAATATTATTAGATTACATTTAATACCTTTAATGTTGTCTAGACAGTGAAATCCTAGCATAACTGGCATCAACCTGTGAGTTTTATTTTCTGTTCCCTTAGTCTGGCAAAATCTTAAGAGCTAAAGCAAGTAACAGTGGACAGAGCTACTGACATAGGAAAGAAAACCTTAGACTGGGTGAGATACACTGGATAAAGATGTTGGAAGAAAATGTTACTTTAGTCTATGGTCAGATGTCCTTGATTTTTGACTTGAACTGGGACAAGTCTTTCTGACTTGTTGCTGGGACACATTCTGAGCAGCTTTGACAATGCTGCTCCCTTTATTCTGCAAACAGTCCCAAACTGCTTTTCTAATAGCTTTTGGGCAGAAACAGGATTCAGATAAATATTCACTTTGTATACAAAGACAGATAAGACTCTCAGGTTTAGTATACCAGATTTAATGCTGCTCTTGAGGCACAAAATTTAGAAGAATATTGCTAAATGGCTGTTGAGGGAGAAAATAATAATAAAAAAATGCTGTTTTCTCAGTGAGCTAGTTCCTTACACTGATGGATGATCTTTCATCTCCAACAGCTGTTATTTCCACATTGCCTAAGTGTAGGATCGCTGCCAGTGTTTTAAAAATATCCATTTGAAAATCTTCCTTCAGACCTAAAAAAAACCCCAAACAATTCTTGATTATTTTAAAATTCAAAACCAGATTAAATTAAAATAGTACAATGTTGCATTACTTGCGTTGTCGTGTAGCCAATAATTATATAGCACCTCTGGAGACAACTGTGAAACCCCTTGGTTCTGCCTACTTTCTGCCTGTCTCATGCAATGAGAGATTAGATAAATCCCTGTATTCCCACAGCTGCCAGCTAGAGTCTCCTTTGGCTTTCACACAAGCCACGCTAGGGATAAGGAAGCTTCTAATTCCACTTCCTTCACAACACATTAGCTTAAGGGCTAAGCAGACTCCAGCCCTTGGTGATTTTGATCATTTGTAATGAACACTATTGGCTAACAGCCATTTGTTCTTGCCTAGCCTTTTAAAACAGACTGATGGTGCAGAAGACAGGCTATGAAGGAAACAATTTTGATAATTACTACTAACTTTTTGGACATTTAAGAAACAATCCACCTTTGCCCATTTCAGAGAAAAACAAATTTTAAACGCATGTAGTAGATATTCCCAAGAAATTACCCAGTAAAGCAAATGTCTTCTGAGTCTCCACCATATTTGCTCTGTCATCAACTCCTTCAATAACTGTGTTACCACCCATTCTTGTGTAGTTAAATTTTTCTGCACTTCCTAGAGATAAGAAGCAAAACTTGTAATGATGGAAAATTCAGGACTGGGAATAGCCAATTGTTAGACTTGTAACACTGTAAAATTTAAGATGCCATCACAATGAGCTGAAGGTACCCTTTTTCTGATGGAAATCCATGTGCCTAACTCTATTTAGTTGGCACAAATCAGTATTCCTAATGCCTAGCAATCTTAATAGGTGAGCTAGCAAGCAAACAAGAACAAAGGTAAGTAAACAGATAACTAAGGCCTGGTTCTTCCAGGTGGCATTAAAGCTGCTCTGTGGATAAATGAATCAAGCGTCCCAACTGTCATTATGGTATCTGCCATTACAGAATTGGAATAATATTTTCTAATACACTTGATCATGTAGTACTCAAATTACAACCAATTGCTCCCAGTTTGCTCAAGTTCAAGCAGGATTACTAGCTAAGTGACTTAAAAATGCAAGTCCTGTAATAAGTCTGCGAGGTTTATGCTATAAAGCACTTGACACCATAGCTTTTGAAAATTCATTCTTCAAAATACTGCATTGCAAAGGTGAAGAGTAGGTTATTGTCTTGAGACCTACCCAATTTAAGATGCTGAAATTCAGGTTGCATAGCAGATGCACACAACTGATAAAATATATGGTAATTTCTCTCATTCTCTGACTGTAAATGAAAGCAAAGAATACCATTACAGAACGAAAAGCCACATAAACAGAAAAACATTTGATATTCAGCTACTGTGAAGTGGTACTGATACTCGAAGGCTAAATTCCACTGCAACAGCATTTAGCAAAGGAATTGTTCATTATTAAAAAGTCACACTTTTGACTTCTGCAAGAGCTTTGAAAGTGATAAATACAGTATACTTCCTTTCCATTAACGATATGCTGAGGTTTTTTTTTTCCCCCAAGGCTGTTGCTCTAATGATTTCTTCAACCTGAACAACCATCTACTAATAACAACTGTCAAATACTGGAAGGAGCAACTGTGTAGGAGTGTCAACTGAAACACTGAACTGTGGTAACTCAGAAAACTCTCTTTATACGCCATCTGTCAGACGGTCAAAATATAGAACTATTTTTCATAAAATAGTTATTATAGTTATATTTTTCAAATTACAATACTACTAAAACACTACTAAAACTTTGTAAAAAATAAAGCTTTGTAAAACTACTTTCTTCTTATAATGATCATATCTGGCACTGTAATGGGTCACTTACAATAATCCCTGGCATTATAAGTTTTCAGCCAGTTCTTTTACCCTTTTACCCTGCTTTTCCTTTCCAGATACAATTGGCACATGACACTACTTTGACTGAAATTCACAGATTTCTCAAATACTTCTTGCTCTTATCTTGGGGAATCATTCCTCAAATATGTTCTCCACTTAACATAAGGAAGAACCTGGAAAAAAATCAGTCCTGTGTTCTAAATGAGATTAGCTCCTCTGAAAAAAAGGAAATTGAATGCTTATTAGATGTACTATGCAGAATTTCACGTAACTGTCTTCTATTTTCATATTTTCTATATGAAACTAGCAAAGTTAAAGGATAAAATATTAATGGCCACACTCGCTTTGACTGCTTTTAACTTTATTTTACGTACCTGAAAGACAACTCTAGATTTCTCAAGCAGGTATGTTCTCATGTTGGCTCCAATGATTCGGTAGCTCTGATCAAAACTGATTTCGGTGTATTTTCCAAATCGACTGCTATTGTCATTCCGTGTGGTTTTTGCATTGCCGACAGCCTACAAAAATGATAAACGTTCAGAATTTGTTTCCTAAGAATAAACTTCTCAAAATGTGACTCAATTTCAAACTCCTAAATTCTTATTTGCTCAAGAATCAATTTTAGCATTCAACTGTGTTCAATGAAGAAGTAGAGAAATTACATTCTCCCACTGTAGGGAACCTTAACCATTTTCTACCCCCATTAATAAAAGCAAACAACTTGTTCGCTATTTTTCTCCTATCATCTAATTAACAGGAAGTGGTCAGATAAACCTTTTGCAAACTGGTACCTCCAGAGGGCTGTTGGCAGGTGATGCAGAACCTTGATGTTCCTGTCACCTTTTCCCATCGGGACCATTCAGAGGCTAAATTTCTAATTTAGATATCAAAGTCAGTCAGCTAAAATGCCCCCTATTGATTTCAAACAAAGACATTCAGCTGCTCTCGGAATTCTTTCCTTGACAGACTTGACAGATATTCTCTGAAGTTTACCTCGGTTATTGGATTGGATGCCAATACTTTATCTTCCACATGTGCATTGCTGGTAGACTTACTCACAGTGGCAAAGTATCTCATGGTGTATCTTGCAGACACAGTCTTTCCAGCTCCTGATTCTCCACTTACTATAATAGACTGATTCTTGTTATTTCTAAAACCAAGTAATTAGACAGTTTAAATCAGATGTGTCTAAAATGTATGCAGATATAAAGATATGTAAATAGATCTAAGAATTATACGTATGAAACAAATGTATGAAAACACAACCGTGGTGAACACATATCAGCTCCATCTTTCATCCATTCTCTTTCAATCCTCTTTGGTTGTAACATGGCTTCTCTAGGCTGAGTCATTGCTACTCATGCAGCTAAAACAATGTTTTATCAAAAATGAAAATAGCTATGAGTTATATAAATTCCTCAGCTGGTTTAGTATTTACTCCTTATCTTGTTACCCATACAAAAGTATTCATAATAGCCAAAGGTATATACAATTAATTCAAATTCCAATCAACACTGACTGCCACAAGACTTTAAGTGGTATTTATGGACATTAAACAACATACTGAACCTTGCCATTTGCTTGTATGCTTCTTCTGCCACAGCAAATATGTGAGGATCCATGTCCCCCATGTTTTGTCCACTATATGCATGGATAATAGCATCTCCATATATTGGCAACTGCTTATAGGGGTTTATTGCAACCAAAATTATTCCTATAACCAAGCATATAAAACAGGTTAGTGCAATGAGAACTGGCAATGACAGTTAAACTGATTCAAGGTGGCAATGTTTTCTAAACTAGGTAAAATATCCTGATCAACAGACAAGTAAATACGCATACAAAAACTCCACTGAATTAGAAGACACTCGAGGGAAACATCACTCACATCATCCTGCAAACTAATCCAAGATTATTTTTTTTAAAAACCTTGCATTTGACTTTGCTTACCACTATAGGTGTAGATCAGCTTAGACTCCGCAAAACGAACTTTGAGATTGTGTAGAACAGCAGGTTCATGGAGATAACTAAGTGCAGTGAGATCATTTTCACCAACAAGTATGTCGGGATTTCGTAGAGGTGGCAAAGCAGCTGGATCAACAGGGTAATGAAGTTCCTGACAATAAAAATGACTTGAAATATCACAGAATAAACACACTATGTCTGTATAAATACAAATTTGATCTATCAGATGATCTATCTTTACACAAAGTTACAGGGTTGATGGAGCACTGTCTGATTTTGTATTTAATCAATTCCATACATCTCACTGAACTTAAGGGACTAGATAGAGCTCATGAAAATAAGATGGTGATCTTTTTTTTCATTAAAAGAAAGGTATATTATTGAATACTTTCCTTTACAGAATAGGAATGAAAAAATATGGAAATTCTATTATCAAAATATTACTTCAGTAAAGAACACTGATAATAAAATTAACGAATCTCAGATAAAGCAATAATTTTAGTGAAAAAAATACAACAGCTACCTCTGTGAGAGATACACCTGCCTTGCTCTTCTGATTTACTTCAACAAGTTTCACTGCTCATTTCAAAAGCCATCTTTCTACATCAACATAAATCTCATAAACTAATGTGACACACGGTAGAAGTGCATACATTTTGTGCTGTTACAGCTATTTACTGTACAGATTTCAGAATGATAAAATTCTGGTCACTGCAGAGTTATCATAATTCTGCAGAGTTATCATAAAGCAAAATACAGAAAACTCATTTATACTTTGTGACCTTGAGTCTTATGTTTCTACATAAACGTATCTCAGCAACCCCCCGGTAATTAAGGCTTTTCTCCTTACGGTTCCATCTTCTAATTGCACATGGAGAAAACGGTCTCCAGCTTTGTAGTTTTTTGTGATTTCTGCAGACTGCCAAACTTCTTCGTTATCAGGGATCCAAACCCTGTTGTACTACAACAGAAAAACAAGATAAAAGTTGGCTTGGCTATTATCATAAAACAAGACTATAAAAAATACAGTTTTCAAAAAAATCAAGTGCAACCTAAATGCTAAAGTGTATGCCAGGAGTCTCTGGGATTATTCTAGTTCTAACACTTCCATTGGGGTGTATTTTTGTGCTTTAGTGATTCTTTGAGGAAAAAAAAAAAAAAAGAGAGACAACAGACAATCTCAGATAGACTCGTTCTACTCCTGTTTAGCATAAAGTCAGCAGAACAGCACTTAGAGCAGTAACTGAACAGTGGTCAGGCTGTTGCCAGGCTCTTCAAACCCTCTATAAATACAAAGAATAAAGAATAAAACACATTTACAGCACAGCCTTGACTCTTAGGAGAATTCAAATGAACAAGCAAGTACCAGAGAAAGTATCTCGTTTAGTAGAACTTAGACAATCACTTCCTTGAATTCAAATACAGGATACTGAATTTAGAAATCATTTTGCCATAGGTACAAATGCGTACACAAGAAAGAGGTACACTGTTACCTTTCTTCTAACAGGACCAAAACGTAACTTCCCAATAACATCCTCCCCTGTTTGAGGGTGAACTTCAAACACTATTGGCAGGTTGTTTTCTTTACAAGCAATCAGCTGCCTTAGCTGCAAGCATCCCCAGTAAGACCCTTCAGCTCTGTCTCAGGAAGAAAACACCATTCTTGAAAGCACTGACTTCCAGTGGAGGCAGATAAATTTTAATTTCCTTATAGGTATTTGGAGAATGGAAACGAGAATTACTTCTAGCCTTCTGAAACGTGGTTATGTACATGTAAATTATGTTGTACAAGCCATCCAGTTTTCCTATCTTGAAGTTAAAATGCTAAAATATTAGCAATATCTTTCAGTTCTCTGCCCAAGAACATACAGGAAACAGCATTCCTTAGGACAGAACAGCTGGAAGCCTGACTAAGTCAGCAATTTCTTCACTGATGTGGAGTTGTCCTTTTCTTCCTACATGGTCTAACAAAGCAGCAGCATCTCTAAAAGACCCCCTAAAGCATCACCTGTAATAGATCCTGTTTTTAATAACACTGAAATCAATTCTATTCAGAAATTTGCAGTTTGAAGCCATTTCTGATGTGTCAAAGTATTTTTGCACTGTATTGCATATATCTCAGGTGGCAATGAAGATGACACTGAAGACTGGGCTTGAATGCAAGAAGAGAGCAGGAGTAAGGACAGAGATGTCAAGGGGGGGAAAAGGCATGAAAATCACCAGTACTGAGCTTCCTGTGGGCCCTCGCTGCTCTCTTTTGTGATTTAGTAACATCAGAGGGCACAGAGCCATTCAGTTCCCACTCTCGCAAGCAACCATGTCACACAATCTTGTATTAGCATCTGTTTTGATAGCCGGACACATTCATTTAATTCTCCTACCCTAACTATACACATGGTCAGCTTATACCAGCTTTGTGCTGTTTAAATAAGCCTATGACAGTTGCTGCAGCTTCTTACTTGAAAAGAGTAACATTAGACAAGGATTTCATGAGGTGTTAGCATGCCCCCAGGTACCTCAGAGACTCTTAAGCCTTTTCATTTTGTTGTTTCAGGTGTTACTTTTTGCAGAAATTACTTTCCCCCCCTACTCTGGGGGAAGCTGGGGCAGCCCCAGCAGATCCTTGGAACATGGTGGCCTCCAGCCCAAGGACCCTCCTGAATGACTTCTGTGTTGTTCCTGCACCACGTTGATTTCCTGACCTTTAAAAATACTTACAAATCTGTTCACAGCTGTTAAATGGAATTCTTTATTTGCTGCTATTCTGTCAGTCAAGAATCTAACGACCAAATAACCTCAGAACGTAGCACGTTCCCAGGTAAGCGAGCGAACTACAGCAGGACATTGTCAAGAAAGGGACGGGAGAAGGCATCTTATTGAAGTACTTGTTCCTCAGAAAACGTCCCCGTGGTTCCAGGAGCCTCCATCGGCAAACGTACCCAGCCTACCACAGCTCGGTGTCTCCAGACCCTGCCTTACAAGTAAACAGAAGGGACTGAGCTCATTTTCGTATCAAGTTACACCCACACTCCTTCCTCCCCGCCACCTGTGGAACTTTCCTCCCCGTTTACCAAAATGCACGTTCTTCAGCTGCTCAGCGTGGTGTTAGTACAACCAGCGGAAAACAAAATCCGCTGCGGCAAACGGCCAAATCGAGTTTAGCATGGCATCTAGCTTTGTGACAGCAGAGGCAGGTCTCCAAGTCAGCAACACGCACACGGCTTTTGTTATTTAAGGCTCTGCAATTAGATTATACATCGCGACGCTGTGCTGACCACTGGAAAAGTGGGAAACATGCAAAAAAATACACCGGCTGCGGTCAGGAGCAAGAATCTTTGTTTTAGTTCCCAAACCCGTCTAACATATTAAGTACTTGCATAAAAACGAACACTCTGAAATTGAGTGACCAGGAAGCTGCTGTTAACACTTAGGAATTGCCTAAGATCAGGTCAGTGCATCTGAGCCCTACACCCACACAGCGTTGCAAGTCGCAGAAAATAAGTGGTTTTCTAAGATATAGAAAAAGAAACGCCGTGTTTTCTAAGGCTGTCCTGGGGTTTTACAGTCTATGAGCTTTAGCTCTCTACCGACACGGCCGGTTTGCAGCGCTCCGGCCAGCCCCTCGGCCGGCGGGCAGGCACCGAGCCCTGCCCCTGCCCACGGCAACCGGCAGCGAGCCCCCGCTTTCCCTCGGCGCCGCGTTGAAGCCGAAATTGATTAATTCCTGTTTAAAAGCTACTTATGTTATTTTTTTTCTGTGCTGAATCAGAATTTGATCTGCCTTCGTGCCGTACCCAAGCGAAGGTAGCGCGTCAGGTCCCCAAATCGTCGAACTTTCAGTCACACAGGGGAAGTAACTTTTGATAGACACGCAGCTGTGAAACTCCGGGGAGCTTCGCGGTCGTCGCCCGGCCCGGCCCCCTTTTCCCTTTCCCCTTCCCCTGGCGGCACCCCCCTCACAGGGCGGCCTCGGCCCCCCGCACAGAGGCCATTGCCCCCCGTCATGGCGGCCGCGCGCTCACCTGCGTGTAGAGCTCGGCCAGCGCCATGGGCGGTCCCGGCCCCAGCTCCGCGCCGCCGCCGGGCACAGACGTGCTGCGGCCGGTCCTGCCGGGGACAGGTGGCCGCGGCGCCACGGCCCGCCCCCGGCCAGCGCCACCGGGCCGGATTCTGGCCCTGCCCCGGGGTGAAGGCGGCTGGCCGCCGCCCGCAGCAGGGCGTTTGCTTCAGGCGTTGCAGGCACCCGAGCTGCGCTCAGCACCTGAGGGCGCTCCCCGGAGCCCAGGAGGCCGGGGTGGCCCTCCCTGTGCCCCCTCCAGGACGGGGCGTCCGTAGTCTGGTCCCTAACAGCTACTTGAGTTAGCGCTGAACAAGTTGGAGCGTTATTAACTACGTGTGTGGGTGTTGCAGGGGGGAAGCGTGGGGGAAGTTCACACGGCAGCTCTTTATTTGTGCAGGTATGTAAGTACAGCGGGGAGGAGCAGTAGGCTCAGTGATTACATACACGGGTGCAGGCCTTGAGGTGCTGCTGGGCAAAGCTAACATCTTGGATGCAGCTGTAGGGATTAAGAATAACAAATTGTCTAGAAACCAGAGGGATCATGAGGGCAGCCGTTCCTGACTAAGAAGAAAAGAATGGGAATATCAAGCACTTTGCTATAAAATACCACAAAGGGTTTCTCTAACAAACTCAGAATATGATTTAAAAAAAAAAAACACCCTCAGAAAATATTTCATAATCTTAGGGCACTAATAGGTACTACACTTAAATATTATTTATGAGAAAGAAGATTTGAATAAATACAGTACCTTGTTTTGGCAGCTAGAAATAGTCTCAGAGGTCCACCGCTCCTCCCTTCCTGCCTGCCTGACGCTGTAGGACTTTCATGGCACCATCAGATTGTAGCGAACTACAAATCTCACATCTTATTTTAATAATACTTGGTAAAATATTTGGTTAAAATTATCCTGCTATGTCAAACAAAACATTTTCAAATATGCCCCAAAATTTATGACACGCTATCAATAAGGGGATAGGTGTTCATACGCAGAATCCTCAGATTTTAACCAGCTACCTTCACAGTCAACATTGTCAGCACAGAGCTTATAAATTCTAGCTGAGGTTAAGAACTTGTGATGTTTCTGTATTTCCATACAGGTGTTTTTGATTGCGGGGTCACCATTTGCAAAGAGATCCTAGACAGGGGCTCACAGTGTAGTTCAATCAGTTATCCTGGGAAATGTACCCAAATCAGTTTTTAATAAATACACTCAAGTGGCCAAAGCAGGGCAAAGCAGCAGAAATAATGAAGCAGGTCTTCAACAGCTCCTAGAGTTATTCCAGAAGAGGAGGAGAGGAAAGAGTGTGTTTTTCAGCTACCCAGAGCCTTGGTCGAGAAGACTGGCCCCTACATCAGGCTGCTAGAATTCACCTAACGGGGTAACAGACAGAAAGCCTCCTCCAAGAGGAGGCTGAGGACAAAAGATAGTAATCCATTTAGTCCAAAGAAAGTCCAAAGCTCAGTCAAAAGTATGACAACCACATATCTAAGTATTCAAAACAAACAAACAAACGAAACAGAAACAAAGAAAATCTTACAGCTGTGTTTTTATTTGGACATTTTCCAGTGATAGCTATTAGGCTACAGTTCTTATGATGCATACATTTACTAAGTACAACATCAGACACTACAACAGATCAGAGCTCAGGTCATTCTGACAATGTTTTGGTTTTCACCTAAGTACTGTGGTGGTATTGAGTGAAAATCTATGTTTAAAGGCTTTTATTTACCAGATGAAGTATCAGCATCTTAAAAAAACGTTTACTTAGAGTACTCATATGGTATTTGAAATGTGTTCAGTTTAAATCACAAATTACACAGACCTTCAAATTGCAAATGCTGGTGTTTCCAAGTCGGGAACAAATGTTACTGGGTATCAATCTGCTTTTCAACATTGAAGCTGATCCTGCTTTTTTCCTGCCATAGGTAAAACAGATTAATTACATTTAACGGACTTAAGCACTTTCATGTTCCGTCCCAGATTGAGAAGCAATTTTTTCAAAATTTGAATAGAAGACTATGTCCTAAATGTCAGAATAAAATGGTCACTGGAATAAAAATACACCAAACTGAATGAGGTAATTGTGCAAAATCTCTAGAATAGCTGTATATAATTCTAAGGGGTCTTTGACAAGTATTTTTCCAGCATCTGATAGAATCTATTATAGCAATAGATAATAAATTAAAATATAAAAGATATATCCACATTAAAAGAGCATAACCATGATTCAAAGGAAAAAAAAAAGTTGTTAAAATAATTCTGCATTATAATTCCATGGTTAAGAGATATTAGTCCTAAGGTGAAAGATATATTACACACTGACACTAAAATTTTACTTCTGAAAAGTGCATGTAAAATACTGCCATGTAAATTATTAGATGAATTACCCATTACACATCTACTTCAACTTAAAAATATTTTCCTTTAAAACATGTCAAGCAGCATATACTTTTAACGTGATATAAAAGTAATACCAGTCAAACCACTGAGTTTAAGGATAGTATCTATAAATTACTAAACACTACATTTTTAAGGAAAAGAGATACAATAAGGCTTTTTACAGGTAAACGGACTTCAAAAATAAACAAAAATACATTTAGGCATACATTTTAATACACTAATGCTTACATAGTGGATACACTTCCTGATCTACAGTATGAACATACTGTAATGCTATTTTTTTGCTTTTCAATAGGAGAAAAATCTGTAGGTCAACGTGTTCTCACTTATTTTCCTTCCTAACAATGTTCCTGAAAGTGAAGGCTTTCCCATTACATTCTCTCAAATACAGTACCCCTAAAAGTCTGAAAACTACTATCCCCCACCATTCTTACATTATGCCTTATTTGGAGCCACTCATAGTTTCAAAAATTAAGTAATATTAAAAAAAAAAAAAGGGGTTTTGGTGTACCACGCACAGAAAAACAATCTAAACCATAAGTAAAGATCAGTCAGAATATGTATGCAATGCAGTATTACGTTCGTGCAAGTGTCAGCGTGGTCCATCACATGTCATATATGGGGCATACACATTTGAAAGTAAGACAACATGAGCATCTTAAAATGATACTTACAAAGTTTAGGTTGTTTTTATTATGGATTTTAGCAACCATATAAACAGTATCTCTACCTCTGAAGTAAAACACAACTGAAACATTTTTGTCTGCTTTACAGCAACATTTTTTTCTGTGGGTTTGCAGGCAAAGAGATAAGTACCAAATAGTCTACTAGTGTACCTCTAGATTATTTCTCAGTATTTTTAAAGAAATTAATGCTAAATTGCTAATTTTTATAATTGTATTAAAATATTGCACAATGTAACTGAGTAAAGTGTGTGACTTTTTTTTTCCACGTGTTATTTGAGCCATACACCACAAACTACGTTTTAAAGATCAGAATTGGAACCTTAAGGAAGGCCCTTGCCCTTACGTTGCACCTTGTGAAACATGCATTCTATAAACCAGATGCAAGGCGTGTGAGACAGAAGAATCTTTCTGGTAAGATGTGTAATACCCAAAGTACCTCAGTTTCTCATTATGCACTCTGGATCTCCCACCGTTAAATCAGCATGTGTCATGGTCAAATGACAGCATCATAGTCAAAACTTAGCATTTATTGTAAGCCAGTCTTTCTAAGAACACGAGTCTTGGGCTACTGCAGAACTTTTCTGCTAAAGGTTTTCTTCTGAAATACATGTATGAAGGAATACTTTTTTGTTTTTTAAACTTTTTTTTAAAGTGGCAACAAAATACATTATACTGAAAACACACACATTCCTGGGGTCTACAAACAAAGAAAAACATTGGACAGACTACAAAATCTAAATAAATAAAAAAATCATGACTGATTTCTGATAATTTGATCCAAGATTTTGTATTCTTAGATAACTATTAAAAAAAAAAAAACAAAAACAAAAACAACACAATAACTAAACGTAATTTCCAGTGTGCTACTTGTGCTTTGTTACCATTTTCCTTTACAGGTGATATTTGATAACATTTGCAAAAATCCAGTTAGAATAACAGACTGCATTGGACTGTAAATAAGGTTGACAACAAAAAATGAAATACCTTATTTTTAGTGCCTATGATACTGTCATACATTTAGAAGAGCACAATATGCAGCAGCAATTTAATATGCTTGGTAAACCACAGTACTAACAAATGAACACCTATGTTATAGCATATAGTAAGCTATACGACTTATCACTAGAATTTATGTCAAACTGACATAAATAAGGAGGTGGTTTAAGAAATCATTTTATATATTGCCAGTTTTTGCTTCTCCATTCCAGTTTTTACAAATTAAA
This sequence comes from Heteronetta atricapilla, assembly GCA_011075105.1. Taxonomy (NCBI): domain Eukaryota; kingdom Metazoa; phylum Chordata; class Aves; order Anseriformes; family Anatidae; genus Heteronetta; species Heteronetta atricapilla. Next base: position 2,227,386 of record CM021740.1, read on the forward strand.
TGTAACAGGCTCCCAAGTAACTGCGTATGCTACTACAAAATGCCTTACTTCTGAGTTTTCCATGGTCAGGACTGTGACTGTCCCTATTGGTCCCCGCCTATGAGAAGGTTACATATGGAGTTTAATTTACACTATTTAAATATGTTACTAAAGATCTAAAAACGTCTCTAGACAGCTGAAGACACAATTTTTGTCCAAGCCCGATTTCCATGTTCTGGAAATCTATGAATCAGTAATGTCCTCGTAAATGTAATGACTGAACACAAATGTACATCTTTCTACTAGCCTTCAATCTGTGATGCTGCTGTGTAGTTTTCCAGCTACTTTTACTACAGATCTGGGCATATACAGACTGTTTGTTCAAAAATGTGTTTTCAGTAGCTCACTGTGTTTTAATGGGTAATGATATCAGGCAACCGAGTCTCCATCTAACACTGACAGCACATCCTTGGAATCAGACACGTGATATGAAGCCCAGCCCCAAGCTGGCTGGGATCTGGATGGTTTCTAATGCCAGAGAGGATGGATTAAATGGAAAAGTAACAGGAAAGATGTGTTTAGCATCCATGAGCAATTGAGGAGAGTCCTTCCTGTCTCGCAGACGCAGCTGCAAAGATAAGAAAGCGATTCCATTAGCATTTAACCCCCTGCATTGACAATAATCATCTATTAAAAGGTAGTACTTCACCTGTGTTTACAGATACATGTGTGTGGTAACTTGACCCGGAACGTTGCTAACAATTGCACCATTAAACTGCAGTTACTTTTGGCATTTCTAATTTTGCATATCTTCCCCTTATAATGTAGTCTGAAAATATTTAGAGTCCTTGCAGAAGGAAGAAGTTGAGCACTTTCTGGCAACCAGTAAGTAGAATAGTTTTATCTCAGTTCTACCTTCCCACTCTCCCTTAGCCTGCTAACAATGTACCCAGAGTTCAAACAAACCAGAAAGATCATCTTTGTTTCTTTTCTTTTGTTCTAATTGCTGATTTTCTTTGGAGTATTCAGAATATTTAATTTTTATTAAGATATATTAAATTAAAAGAGATAAACGAAGAACTTTTGAATGCTGATAGGCCTCCGTTTTCAAAGCAGTTGGAAACTCTCATGCAGACACAGGTCTGACAGAAGTAACTCAGAAATTTAGAAGCACTTAGAAAGAAAGAAGCATTCAGAAACGTTACCAATTGAAAAGTGGGCATCAAAACGTGTTTAGAATCACTGAATATCCTGAGTTAGAAGGGACCCACAAGAATCATCGAGTCCAACCCCTAGCTCCACAAGCGACCACCCAAAACCTTGATCATCTGTCTGAGAGCACTGTCCAAATGCTTCTTGAACTCTGGCAGGCGCAGTGCCATGACCACTGCCATGGGGAGTCTGTCCCAGTGCCCGACCACCCTCTTGGTGCAGAACCTTTCCCTCACACCCAGCCTGACCCTCTCCTGTCCCAGCCCCATGCCGTTCCCTCGGGTCCTGTCGCTGTCCCCAGAGAGCAGAGCTCAGCGCCTGCCCCTCCGCTCCCCCTGTGAGGGAGCTGCAGGCCGCCATGAGGCCTCCCCTCAGTCTCCTCCGTTCTTGGCTCAACAAACAAAGGGAACTCAGCCACTCCTCATATGTCTTCCTCTCTAGACCCTTCAAAATCTTCATAGCCTTTCTTTGGACACTCTCTAATAGTTGTATGTCCTTCTTACATTGTGGCACCCAAAACTGCAGACAATACTCAAGGTGAGGCCTCACCAGCACAGAGCAGAACGGGACAATTCCTTCCCTTGACCTGTGCCTGATGCACCCCAGGGTACGGTTGGCCCTCCCGGCTGCCAGGACACACTGCTGGCTCATATTCAACTCAAACCCCCCATATCCCTTTCTGCGGGGCTGCTCTCCAGCCTCTTATCCCCATGTCTGTTCATATAGCCAGGATTGCCCCCTCCCAGGGGCAGAATCAGGTGCAGTTTACATACAGAAAGACATATAACTACAAAAACCTCTCACCCTTCTGGAAAAGTCGTACACACTGAGAGAAACTAACATTTTCTTGCAAGTCTGGAGGCAGTAAATTGTGATTGCTTAAGGTTTTCAGGCTGACATCACCTTTTCAGCATAGAAAAAATATGTCTAAAAAGCCTAATTTATGTCAGATTCCTCAGTGTGTTTCAGGATCCGGCCTGTTTTGGCTCACTGAAGGGTTTATTACAGATAGCTACATGGTTTTTAATGAAAAGATATAGCCATACCTGTATTGTACGGATAAATGATACCAAGACTCTCTCTTCAAATTCATTAACTGGAGTATACAAATTCAGTACTTTTACAATCTGTGAAGAACAACAATTCTTAGTTTCATTCTATTAATAAATCTGTGGGTTATAAATATATGGTTACCAGTATATTTTTTAATTATCTATTTTAAAAGGAAAATTCTTTTCAAGCTTTTTTTTTCTTTATTGATTCACGCAGAATTTCATTATCTGCTTAATACTATGTTACAAGCCTGCCTCCTTCAGAACATGTGTTCTCTGGAGGTGGAAACTCCAATTTTTACATTTGTGTGGAAACCACCCATCTACAGAAAAATCAGATTATAAATAGCTAATGGCATGCCTACATACCCTGGAAACATGTTGCATTTATCTCCCTAGTTTTGACTCTCTAATTATGACCTTCTGGAGCTTTCATTCAAGAGAATCATATGACTTCAGTGTTTTTCAAGAGTGAGCTATTTCCCTAAAAGCAGGACTATAGCCACTAGAAGAAAGAACTGCAAAAACAAAGACTTTAAATAATATGGGTTAAACGTTTAAAACCTTAAAAAATATATATTTTTTTACATTATTCTACTTAAAACAAACAAAATTATTTTTCAACAAAAATAAGATACCTGTAGCATGTGAAATTCTAAGTTCTTCCATTACAGAACTAAATTAGTGAATTATTAAATCAAAACAGCTGTATCAATGTAAAAGTGCTGACACCAGTGTGATAGAAATGGAGAAAATTGTTCCATTTCCTGATGGGAACGTTCATCCAAAGATGCTTCAATCCAGTTATTCTGTAAAAACTCTATACAAGTGCAGCACAGTTTAAAAAAAAAAAAAAGTGCATCTTGTCTTTACAAAAACCTGAGCTTTCATAAATAGAATTCTTCAGCTGTGCCAGCTACTGCTATACACTTGGTTCAGCCTCTCTGAGGCTAATGTGTACAAAAACTTAACAATTTTGTTTGCAGACCCTGAGACAACAGCTCTGTCTGAATTGTCCATTAACTTAACTGGATGCTAACTTAGATGGTAGAAAGATAATTTCCTAGTATCCTAGGCAAAGTTGCCTGGTGTACAGAGATGTCATTGAAAAGTTTTCTCTGAGGATTTTTGCAGACTAAGAGGCTATGTGTAAGTACAACAAACTCCACGGTGTACTGAGTTTCTTCTCATTTAGTCAAAAACTTATCTTAAACATCAGATCTCAAAAAAAGATCTGTTCCTTTTTTTTTTTAACCCTTCCAATTTAATCTCTTTGTACTAACTCAAAACAAACTCAGAGAAGTTTGATACATGTGTGACAGCAATGCAGGCAGCCCTAGCAAACACTGACAGAGCAGAGGAACTGCTCAAATGTGACAGCCAAAAAGACAATGAGAGTTTGGTTACCTGGGCAGTAGTCAATGCGTTGCACATTGAACAAATGGCTTCTGCATCTTCATCTGTTTTCTTTTTTACTTGCAACAACTGTGCAGCCTGAATGAGGGGCTCCAGTGTTTCTTTAGCCCCGCTATTCATCAAATTTTTATCACGTAGCCATTCTTCGAGTTGACTCACATTGTACCTGTACGAAGAGTTAAAAATACCAATACATTAATGTTTAATTACTGCTAAATTGAAAGCATGTGCAATTTCTCTTTCACAGCGTTTGCTCTGGCTCCATAGGCTTTTCCTTCACATCAGTGATTTCCCATGATCTTGTCTTCACACTACTTCCCTTTGATTAAGGCAGGGAATTTTGAGTTTCAAAACAGAAACTGTAGCCAAAGACTTTCAGTTCCACCTTTTCCTGGTTTTGTTCCTATTAATCACAGAAATGTGACAAGTAAAGGCAAATGAAATTTTGTCAGAAATGTACAGTGATGCTTTTCGTGGTTCCCTGAGTGAGTGGAATATCTTTGCTAAATATCCTGGCACACACCAGTAGAATGCATTGGGCAACTGATGCCAAATGTAGGAATAGTCTAAGATGGCTTTACAACAGGAAGCAGCAAATTACAGTATAATGAACACAACAGGCATCCACTGAGCCACCAACATACAAAGAATGCAGCAGGCACAGTTGTCATTACTGTCTAAAAACTGAGAAAGCAAGCATGAACATTTCAGCTTCAGTTCTGATTCCTACTGCACGACAAAATACTTTTGTTTTGCTTCTACCATGTTTCCTTGAAAGCTAGGTAGGGTTTAGCCTACATCAGCCAAGCTTGTTTTAACCAAACCCCTTAAAATCAGTTTAACAGCATCCACAACTGTTTGCACGTGAAAGAAAAAAAATACCTAAAGCATATCTGCTATTCCCTCAAAATGTATTCAGCAGTGTCAAGAACACACACAGATTTTCAGCACTACATTTAAGAATAGTATGACAGAAGCTCTCCCACCTTATCTGCATTCCTTTGCTCCACGAGCACATGTCCTTGCGCAGAAGGAGATTATTAAGTGTTACAGCCCCAATGATGTAGAACATCTGCTTGACAACCTGTTTGATGAGCTCTGGATCCATTCCATGCTGACACATCACTGAATGGAAAGAATTCAGCTGCCGAATAATGGAGTCCAAAGTGTAGGTTCCTTCATCAGCAATGCTGGATGTTCTCTTCCGCAGCCCTGTTGGTTTCACTCCTGAGACACCCTGGATAGTCTCATGCTCCAGCATTCCTGAAACTGCATTTGATTGACAGCGTTAAGATAACGAATGCAAATTACTTACGTGCAAGCATGCTGTGCAAAACAGCAAAACTTCGTATTTACACAGAAAGAGCATGCTGGGCGTTCTGCCAACCGCACTATCATGATTTCCAGCAATTTTCTTAGTGTCCTACTATGTTTTGCAAAATCTAAGCTTACAGGGTTTTACAAAGATTCCAGCGTGTATGTTTGAATGAAAGGTCTAACTGTAGCTCAACAAAATGCTTTTTTCCTCCATATCATCATATAAGCAGCAGTGTCAGCAAACCAAGAGATGTTCCATTCTTCTAAATGGTATGATCAGAAACCATAATGAAAATCTGTGAGAGAACTGTCTGACAGGAAAAATTAAAATTACTTTTAATAAATGCAAGCTTCTTTGAATTCAAGCTTCACCACTGCTAGTTCTTTCATTGCTAATAGTTGTCTATCATAACAGACAGACATTTTTTCCTTTGTATTCATTTTGAGTTCTCATGTAATTTGAAGTCCAATTTTTCTAAAGGATATTTCCCAATACACAAATGTCAGACAGTCCCAGTAGTGGTTTCTTCTTGTAAATACATGATTTATGACAAGCATCAATAATGTAAATTGATGTATTCTGTAAGTGCCAGAAGAACCAGACACAGTTTAGTTTTTCCTCTACTCCAAGCTATTCAGTGTAGTCCTTGTCATCTATAAACAGAATACCACAAGAACTCTTAATAAAACTGTACCATTTATGAAGAAATATCAGATGCAGCGTATCACTACCATCACAATTGTCTTTTTGGTACCACTGTGTGAAGTTTAAAGAATTCAGCTTTGCCTTACCAATCATTGGTTGCAGAATGTTTTCCAACACTCGAACAAGTTGTTGGTAGATCTGAATAGCCAAGTCACTCAGTACTTGTCTATATTCAGCTAAGTCAAAATTAGTGAGGCAGTGCTCATTCTGACGAGGTGTATTATGCTTCATAAACCCCTGAATTAATAAAATAACAGAAATAAATGCTTCAATAGAGTAATAGAAAAAAAATCACACAAAAACCAGTATTTATCTGTGTTCATGCAACTGACAAATAACACTTTCAAAATAATAGTTGCAGCCCCTAAAGACTCTAATTTGGAAATTCTCATTGCACCTAATACTAGGATTTGATTTTCAGTTCTGACTTATGCAATGTCTGCTTCCTTGATGTGAAACTTTGAGTATCTGACAAAGGAGCAAACTCTGCCAGCCATCTGGCTGGTAAGACCCTTCCCTCCAACATGGGCATTCTCACCTGGCCATTTATAGTCAAAATCCCATTTAGGTTTGAAGAAGAAATATGATATATCATAGCTGCCAAGCTTAAAACGGCCTGCCATACCATGGTTAAAGAGATTAATATAGCCTTTTTATAGGAATTTTAGTCAATCATTACCAAACATTGTAATGATAGCAAATAGATTCTTCTACTTAATCTGGGTTAGCACCTTCGAGAGTACAATACCATCTAACCTGTAGCACCCTAGCCTGCAATAAAGTGAAACTGGATCAGATTTTATCTCCTAGTGCTTTCCAATGACATCATCACCATCATTCCAGAAAGTGTAGCCGTTTTAAGAAGCTTTGACTAAATTTTGAGATATTTCAGGATTTTGTCAGAGTGTAGTGCTCACAACAATACTGTAGAGCAAAAGAAAAGAGTAGGAGCACTGCTTACCTCTTCTCCACTATATTGTTTCAAACAGTGCAAAAATCGGCAGGTGTTGGATAGCCAGAATGACACCGTTTCGAAGTCATCACCTCTTTTCTGAAGATACAAACAAACACATTTCAGCAAAGACTGATAAGGGGAGTAAAATAATAAAATGTTAGAAAAACACTTAAAATCTGTTTTCTTGTAGCTACTCAGATTCTGATGTTTTGTAAAACTGTATTTCAGTGACATATTAAAAAAGCAAGTTTTTTGACAAAGTACTATTAAAACACCCTGTTTTTACAAAACCATTCTTAACTGCTTTGTGTAGAAATCACAGAGCGATGCAACTGTGTGCTGGACAGGTGAACGGTGAGGTGGAGTGAGAGCTGTCTGAACGGCATGTCTCAGAGGTTTGCAATCAGTGACAGAGTCTAGTTGGAGGCATATAGCTAGTGGTGTCCCCCAGGGTTAATACTGTGTCCAGTATTGTTTAACATTTTCATCAATAATTTGGATGAAGGGATAACGTGCCTCCTTAGCAAGTCCTGTGATGATACAGAACTGGGAGGAGTGGCTGACAACCCCATAGTGCTGTGCTGCCATTCAAAAGCATCTTGACAGGCTGAAGAGATGGGCACAGAGGAACCCCTTGAAATTCATCAAAGGCAAATGCAGTGTCCTGCACCTGGGGAGGAATAACCCCATACACCGGTACAGGCTGGGGGCAGACCTGCTGGGAAGTAGCTCTGTGGAGAAGGACCTGGGGGTCCTGGTGGACAGCAAGCTGACCATGAGCCAGCCACGTGCACTTGTAGCCAAGAAGGCTGATGGTGCCCTGGGGTGCATTAGTAGACAGCGTTGCCAGAAGGGTGAGGGAGGTGATCAGGGCCTCTATTCAGCCCTGGTGAGAGCTCACGTGGAGCGCTGTGTCCACTTCTGGGCTCCGCAGTACAAGAGGGACATTTTGCTCCTGGAGCGAGTCTAGCAAAGGGCTACTAAAATGATTAAGAGACTAGAACATCTCTCATACAAGGAAAGGCTGATGCTGAGGGAGCTGGGCCTGCTCAGCATGGAGAAGAGAAGGCTCCGGAGGGGTCTGATCTGAAGGTATACGTATCTGAAGGGAGGATGCCAAGGCAATGGGGCCAGACTCTTTTCAGTGGTGCCCAGCAGTAGGGCAAGAGGCAATCACAAGCTGAAACACATGATGTTCTGTCTGAGCATGAGGGAAAGCTTCTTTACTGTGAGGGCGACCAAGCACTCTGAACAGGTTGTCTGGAGTTGCTCCAGCACTCTCCTTCCCTGGTGATAGTCAAAAGCTGTCTGCACAGGATCCCGGGTAACGTGCTCTAGGGGACCCTGCTTCATCAGGGAAGTTGGACTAGATGATCACCAGAAGTCCCTTCCAGCCTCAGCCATTCTGTGATTCTGTATTCTCAAAAAAAACCCTTTCTGCATCACAATGACCTGTGAGAAGGATGGGAATGATGCATGGCCAACAGGAGGAGCTGAGAACAATTCAGTTTTGATCTATGTCACTTACATCATAACCATTTTGGGAGCCTGGTTTGGAAAACAGAAAAAAATGACAAATCCTCCTCACAGTAAAACATAGAGTCTTGTACAATCTGTCTGAGTAATAAAAATGTCAGACCTCTATAGCATGCACTTCATTCACTTAATGTTTGTTCACAAATTTCTATTGAGTATCTAAGCTCTTGCTGGACTGTTTACTGAACATTTTTTTCAAAACATGTAGCTTGTGTCTTTGAGCACATCTGTTTCATTTAAAAACTAAAAAATCTCTACAGAGCATAAAGCATCTTTATCTCTTGTTATTGCCTTCACCATACCCCATGGCCTACACTCTTCTAGCCAAGTCATTGCAAAGACTTCAGGCAATAGCATTATCATCAATAAAATCTGCAGATGAAGCAAATGAGGAAATCTGTGAACCAATACTGCAAATGAAGCATTTTAATTAAGTGTTCTGGAAAAGACTTACAAAGACTCACTGTGCAACTGACTGCATCCAAAGCTTTAAAGGCATAGCTTCAAGGGGGATGACTATTCAAAGTAATAATAAAGCAGACCTTTTTTCATTGATTCAAAGCATCTGTGGTATTATGTGGAGAAAATCACTGCAATTTGTTGCTTGTTAACACAACTTTTTGTAACTTCAGTGGGAAGAGTTTACTGATCAGAAATCCAGACCAACTCACTGAAAACCCCTTCCTCACTCTTCTAAACATAAAATCAAAAGGAAATTCTCAATTAACATTCTCCTAAACCAAGCACACTGACCTTCAACACTTTCTTGATGCCATTGATAGTGGAAGTCAACAAGGACCGCACTTTTTGGTCATCATTAAGGTAATCTGCATGGCGTACACACATGAACAAAATATATGCAGGTAGTCCTGGAATCAGGTTGACAGCTACCCCACGTGGTTTCAGCTCTTGGGAAAAACAAACACACGTTATTTTGTCATTCATAAATTCACTGGAAGTTGTTATACACTGTAATTGCAATTTCCCTAGTTAATTGTACATATGTATCTATATATGGCCAGTGAAAAATTAACAACAAAACTAAGAATATATGAGCCACTTTCTTGATAAAGTATCAGAACAGAATGTAAATGCCTGCTAAAAATATGTGGACACAGTAAAACATACTATGTTAATCAGGAAGGAAGATTAGGTTACAATAGACATTTAGTAATTTTAGATAGATTGAACACTGCTGAAACAAAAATACACTGTGCATCTCATGTTCACTTTATTTTTCAGACTATGCGTGAGCAAGGGAGGCTTCAAATGGGAAAGATGCTTACCTAAAATAAGATTCTTGACCAGTTTTTGTTCATCTTCCTTCTTATATTCTAACATCCCCTGGAAGTCCTTTTCTTTCCGTGGAATGTTGACTGGACGAATAGGTTCGTCAATGATTTGTCCAGGTGATATGTTCTCCATCTGCCCCACTTCAGAAGGAAAATGAAAAGAAACAATATAATGGTTTCTAGTGAAACTAATGCATGTCAAAAGAAAGTTTAGCATTTCTAATGAAGAATTCCATCATATAAAACTAATCCATGTTTTTCTTCGGCTCAGGGTAACACCTACCAACAAAACTCCTATTAAACAAGAAGACTGATTCTTGATAAATGTTATTTGGGTAGCATTCTTCCTTTGAAGAAGAATGCAAGTGTATGAATGACATCCATTAATACAATAATGGCTGATACCCTGGATTTTATCATGTAAAAGAGTGATTTTATATTAGTTGATCAAAATCAGTTGATCCCAGATTAACAATGCAAGGGTCACTGTTAATTCTTCTGCAAAACGTCAGCATTTTTTACGCCTGATCTTTGTTACCTATTGTGGTAGGTTTACCTCAACCAGCAACCAAGCATTCATACAACAACACTACACACACTCCAGCAGGCTGGTAAAGAATATGAAGAGCAAAAGTGAGAAAATTTGTGGATCAAGGTAAGGACTGTTAGCTGAAAGAAAGAACTTTGTTTTTGAAAAGCAGAACATTTCATCCCATGAAAGCTACATCCTCTTCTCACAACCTTCCTAGCTGAATCTCTGCAAACTTGTGCCTCCTGTAAATCTACTAAATATATACCCTTATAAAATGGGATACAGAATGTAGAAATCCAAACTGGAGCTACCAGTAACCAAAGACTAATATACAGCTGTTTATTCAAGTTTAACTTGATATCACTGACTGCCCTGTTCTTTTCAAACAGTGGAGTGCAGAAGACTACAAAGTCACTAATTTCCATCTTAATATGCAACAAAACACTTAATTAGCCAATGAGTTTGTTTCTGGAGAGTGATGACCATAAAAAGCTTCTGTAAGGTTAGGATCTGAGTTATTTGAAAACAAATTAATATTTTAACTTTTTAACATTATTAACCCCTTTTAACAATTACAATGATTTTACTTATGCAGAGACATAGGAAGTTCTCAGTCTCAGCAGTCCTGAGATCCTAAGGCAACTCTCTTTGAAGTTCATAAAAATCAAATTATCTTAGTGCGTATCTCAGCGTTCTCATATTCAAGTCTGGCCAGCCTCTGAAAAGGAAACCTCAAGTGGAAAAAAGCAACCTCAGCACTCTTGGCTCCAATGACAGAAAAAATCACAATCAAAGAAAAACCGTGTAAATTATTTCTATCTGGTTCATATTTAATATTGCTTTCATCTTGACAAAAACAGATACTGCCTTTGAGTACACAAATACACCAGGTAACACTCCTTTATGTTCAAATGGTTTCTGCCTTCAGAGAAGCATCAGCCTCCTCCTACTCATTGCTTTCAAATTATGACAAATCTTCAACAGCTTTATAAAGGAACACAGGGAGCTCTGAGTGAATCTCCTGTTTTTGTAATCAATTAACAGAGGCTAATGCTGCTGAAGACTTCGCGTCTTCCTGCCCACTAAGACAGATGGATATAATGACGACTGGATCACAAAAAAATAAAAAAAAACTTTTACTTTTTCTCAAAATATAAAAGTACCTTCAAGTTCACCGATCTTCTTAGCAAATACTTTCAACTGTTTCTTTAACTTTCGAACAGTTTTGTCTTGCTTTTCAAGTTGCTCCATTAAATCCTGTAGATTAGAATGAGAGAAAGATTAAGATTGGAGAAAATGTCGTAACGTGACAGAGACAAATCAGTGCTGTTAGAATTTACAAGGTGGTAGGAAAGCTGAACAGTGGTGCCATCCTCTGGCTGAGGTTTGCAAGCTGGTACACTACAAGACAAATATTGCAAATATTATTAAGTTATCTGCAGCACGACAAAGGCAAAGCTCTTAGGTTTATTCTGCAGACACTCAAAACTAGGTCAGTTCTTACAGAAGGAGACAAACGTCTGTGCTGCAAACACATCTCCCTAATGCTCCCTTCCTCCCTGCTCTTTCAAATGCCTCACGCTGAGATAATTTTCTTTATTATTAACTAGCTATCCTGTACTTCTGCATCATTTATTCATACCTACAGGACTGACTTGTTATTAAGACCTATCCATTTTATAACAATATGAAAGACATCTACAGAAAAAAAAATACCCTGCATTCAAAAGTACCCAAATCATCAAACATCAAAATATACAATATTTCTTATAATGTTCTGCCATCTCCCTATCACTTACTGTCATTGCATTTCCTTAAACTGAAACTGGAGTCCTACAGGAAGCTTCTTTATATTCTGTACTTGAACAACACCAAGCACCTAAAAGTCCTATGGTTGCAGTAAAGCAGCATTTTTCTTTCCAAGGAACACTCCCCAACAATCCTTCTTTGAATGTTTATGTGACCTATTCTAGTGTATTCACAAAATAATCATGTAATAATAATAAAAAAATTATATTATATATATAAAAAATATGTTTCTTTATAAAGGAAGCAAAACCCCAAGCTCAAAAAATCAGAATGTCATTGTAGGATAAGGGTTTGAAAGTAGCTTTAAGAAATGCTCTTTCGTAAGCACTTGCTTGCACTGTTAAGAAAGTAAGGAACCATGAGCTCCTTGCATCAAAAGCATCATGACAGAAACTGCTTTTTCTAAATGTATTGAAAAATTTTAATGCAACAACTTAGAATTAGGCACAAAGCTGCTCTCTGTCATGTAGTCGAGTTTACAACCTAATATAATATAATATAAGCAGTACAAGCAGCAAGATAATAGGCCTGTTGAAAGAAGACTCAAGGCCGTGCTTCATATTCAATGCAGTGATACATTTCACAACAGAAATCCTGCCATTAACACAAACATAGTCAGATATAACCTTTCCTATTTAAATATAAAAGGACACACAATTTTGACAGACTTCTGAAAATATGTGTGAAGGGATGTGATTCCTGAACAACAAATATGTGAGGAGAAAAGCAGTTCTTTCTCTGCTTCCTCTAAACAAACAAAACTTTTCACATCTCATTGAGATCTGCAATCTCATAAATGATACTCTTTCAAGTTCAGGTATTGCGTTCTCTCTACTCATTATCTTTAATTATTATGGAGATCAATTATTTTTATTATTTCCCCTTTTATCCTTAAGATTTTTCATTTTTGAAAAATACTAATTATAAACTTCCTGATTAAACAGTTCAGCATTTTGATTCTGATAGATTTGTTTGCATCAGATGTCAGCACTTTAAGGAGATCCATGAAGAAATTCAAGCTAAGACGTGGCTATTCGCATTGGCAGGCAGCATTCACCTCTGTGTGATCAGGCCTCTATTTTGCTGAGCTGATTTTAAATGTATCCAAGTTTTGAAGTGAAGAGTGGACCTTAAAATTGAGCATCTTTTGCATCACATACTTCTTTTTCAGGGCATAAAGGCAGTACTAAATAGTGTTCCAAAAAGAAACTGCTTTGCTGACAACGCAAGACATATTAGTAACAAAACTATGCATCAAAAAGATGCAGACAGAGATTACAGAGAGGACACTAAGACTAACAAAAAAAGCAGGGAGAGATGTAATTGGCATCGTGAAGCTCTCTGCAGGGGATCTCCTTTGAAAGGCAAGAAGGGAGGCAGTCTGCTTGTCAATTAGTGGGGTCCAGAAACAGCGAACGAGACAACAGAGAAACAGGATTCACGTGATCTACATACAATCATCCGTTTGTAAAGTGAAATCCGGTACGATTGATACTTCTTGGGATCATCTGCATACAACTCCTCATAAAACTGTAAAATAGGCAGAGGATTGTTTTTCTCCCTCCCTTTGAGACGCTAAAACTTCAGTAAGCACTATATAAATAAATGAAATGAGATTTAAACATGATCAAGGATCTCTAATTTTTAGGTAGTTGAGTTCTTAGGTGTTGTGCTGACTCTAGCCTCTCCCAGGTAGCAGTTAATGTAGATGAGTTGCAGAACAGCCAGATCTTTTAAAAAAGGCCTGTGGTAATACCATGAAAATCTGGAATGTAACCTTTGCCAGAAGCTGAAAAGAACAGTTTCTTCTGGTAATAAAGATGGGACTGCAGTGAATACTGCAATTCTCTAATATCACATCTGGAAAACCTGTAAATAAAATAAAATAATAAAAAACCCTCCTACTTTAGGGCTCGGAGAGGAAAAGAAGTATATTGCCAACTTGGAGCCTTGCAATACTCAAATATCTGAAGTGAAATACTAATGAGTGAGTCTACATCTAACAAGTAAAATTACACTCACTGTATTTGAAAAGAAAGAGAACTCCCCTGAGATGTAATTACATGACTTTTATCTTGGCAACTCAGAATTTGATGAGTAGTTCTCTTGGTGGAAAAAAAAGGTTAGAACTCCTAATACATGACTAAGCAGCAGGAGGGAGCTGTCCAAGATGGAAACAATGACCATTTACCTTTTCCAGTGAGAGACAATTTTACAATATACTTTCAACCAATTTTTCAAGATGTTAGATGAATTATTTGTTGCTGTCCTCAAAACATTTGGTACTAAGGCAACAGTCCTACAATTAAAACTTTTCTAACATATGTAAGCAGGAAAGACTGCACTGTGGCTTGATTAGAGGAAGAAATAACACTCAGAGCTAGGAATTTTCTCCCTGAAGTAGTGTGGTTCATTCTACTACAAAGAAGAAACTATACAGAGAAATTCCAGGCTAATAAACAGCGATAAGCCAATGATATTTCAATGTAGGTCTCTTTGGAAAATTTCCCCAGAAATGAACTAGCCTGTACATGATGAACATATGCCTTCACCTGGAAAGGAGTTTCACCTGACCTTTCCTTCATACGAAAATATTGTGCAGTCAACAAGGAACACCAATCAGCCAAGTGACTTCTAACTAAGTTTCTTTTCCTGGAACTATTTGTTTCTATAAAACATATTGAATAGCTGGAGCTCATAACACAGTGCATAATCTGTGTAGCTTCAGGCAGGGAGGGAAATGGGAAGAAAAGCTACACTGAAGGATTAAAAAACTGCATCTGTGTTTTTCAACAAAACAAACTAATGTTTTTCAGAATAAACACCACTGCTTGCCAATAATATTCCTTATGAGTTCCATGGATATCAATCATTCTATTTAGGGATGATTAAACTTATCAGTTGAAACCAGTAGTGTTACGCTGGGATCCATGAGCTTTTTCCACACCACAAACTAACAAATTCCCCAAAATAATATGAGTTCATCTGCAGTCATTAGTCTCTCTCCCATTAGCTTACCTAAAAAAAAAAAACCAACAAAACAACTGCAACTCAAGCAATTTTTTACGGAAGGCTGCCATCTGAAAACTGATGAGAATTTACAGGCACAGACAAGTCTGCGAGTCCCCATGCCTGCTCCAGCAGCATCCTCGCCCTTACCAAGTTTTCGTTTGTCAGCCGGGTGATCTCATGCTGCAGGCTGGCTTCAATCCGGGCCTCTGGGGGCAGCTGCAGATTCTGCGCCAAGAGCTGCTGCTGGCGATTGTTTTCTTCTTTCAGACTTTGGATCTCTCCTCGCAGTGATTCCAGTTCGTTCTCGTGGCTCTTCTTCTGCGACTGAAGCTGAGACTCCAGCAGCCTAAGGAAGTTGAGCAACAATTGTAAGAACACACTCAGAAAGTCACATCCCAAATTCTCAGAGGGAGTCTAAAGCTTTAGCTGCTGCTCAGGAACAATTAGCCATGGCTTGCAAAGGAAAATGAAAAAGGCAGAGTACTCTTTAAACCCTTCAATATGCCTTCTAATTACATTACGTTTGTATGATCAAAAAGTGGGGAGAAACTAATGGTGACAATGCTTTGCATTTCCTTTGTGATTGAACACATACTGCAGGTATGGCACCACGGAGAACGTGTGGTAAGAAAAGCATTACTACATCTCCACAGACTGCCTCTGTTTTTAATGAGGTTAGAGAGGTTTTACCTCTAATCAAATCATATAAACTGTGTAAGATGAAGACAGTGTATTCTCTTAAGCTAGGTCCCTGTGATATTAACAAAGGAAAATCTTTATTCTGACAGCGTTCAGTCAGAAACCACTCGATTACAGTAAAACAATAGTTTTTACTTGTACTCTAAAATAAGCATTTCGAAGAGGGTTGTCATTTATACAGGCATGGCTACCGACAGAACCAAACTCAGGACTGAGATACAGGATCTTTACCCTTGCTACTGACTCACTCTTTCCCCTTGGGCAAATCATGTCTCAAATTCTTCTTATGTGAAATGGGAATAACACGTAAGAGCCTCCTTCAAAGCAGCACTGTGTGGATTCAGCTCCTGTTTGCAAGGCACTGTCCAAGTGCTCTGACTCATTATTTCATAAATATACACACACAGGAAGTGACACTACTACAGGCTCCTAGTGTTCAATTAGACAATCTTTCAGGGTTTAAATATGCATAAGGCAGGCACATTTATTAGTAACCAGACTGATCAAGCACGCGAGGGCAAGTAGTCATTTACTTGCATTGCTCTGCCATTTACTATAAAGCTTGTTGTCTCTACAGTGCCAGCACAAGAAAGAAGACATACAGAGTGATCACTCTCACGTCACACCCTGCAGAACACTTACTCTAAGTTAGACTTTGCAGACTGACACAACAGTGTTAGGTTCAGACTTTATAAGCACAAGGAAAGGAAAGACTTCAGTTAGTAGCATTCATTGCAAAATAGCTCCTTTTGTAGTTACTGCTACCAAATGTGTATATTTAAGAAAATTAGCACTGCAAATCTGTTCAATTAGGTGCCAGCACACAACTACGGACCACTCCGGAAGTCTGGGACACATTTAGGAACGGGGGGCCAGCCGCACACACAGCCAGAACCAAACTCCCTAAGCAGGAGAATCGCACCAGTGGCCTGACCAGCATGTGGCCTTTGCAGTGGCTGCAGTGATTGTACGGAGGTCTGACCCGCACCAGGATGAACTAGAGATAACTTCTCTCTTTGTTGGCTTTCATGTGTGTTACATTTTGAATCTTAAACAGAGAGATGTGGCAGAAGAAGATTAAATTTACTGAACTTGAGTTGGAGTAAGGGGAGTAAGACAAATATTTGGAAGTAAAGAGTATGCTGAAGCTCTTCCAACAGTAGCTTTGCAATTACGGAAACAATTGCACTTCTTTAGGCTGACAAACTGTAGAGGACATTAATTTTGATATCCAACATAAAGGCAGACAAATAATACACAGTTTAAAATCTCTTCCAGTTGTGGATCTTCTGGTATTTTACAGTCCATTTTTCTGCAAGTATTCTTGTGAATTACCTATTAGTTGTTGCCACCATCTTAACTTCTTAACGAATGTAACTTGAAAAGTAGAAAAAGTTGGGGACTAAGTTGGAGAAAACTCTAATTTGCACAATGTATGATGATTTTCTTCTAATGATTTTTTTTTTTTTTTCTAAGCATAAGAAATGCTGTAGCTAAAGCAAGGGGCACAGTTAGCTAGAAAAGAAGATGCAAATGAAGAAAAAACATTCTGAGAAGTCTGGTAACCTGTTGGCTTGTTTTAACCCTTCATAAACGAGCCAAAGTTCTCCGTCCTCATTCAGCATATGATAGTCCTGGGGAGATTGCCTTCCAAGAAAAGTGTTTAAAAAATACAAGAGAGATACATGATGGTGATGAAATGACATGTTAAGGACATTACACTCTAAATTACAGTTACTAGAAAAGAGAAAGAAATAATGTTCTAAAACAAATTAGCAAAATACTTCTCTTGTTTATAGGTATTTCTTCTAAGTGATGAAATTCAGTTCTTGGTGTTGGCCAAACTGGTTACAGCATTTCATGCTGTTACAATATATGTATTATGACAGTCTGCTGTGACAACTACTGGACAAAAGGTAAAAAAAACAGCATGGGGAATGGCAGCTAGTTTGAATTACGCAGCCAATTAAATGCTAAGAAAATGCATAACCCAGAAGCTTGATTTTGCACGTCCCCATTGTTTCTTAAGCCTTTCAAGTACTGCATACAGCAGTTTTACTAAACACATCAAATTTTAAGCACAACTACAAGTGTTCTCTAAGAATCTAGACTTATGTGAATGCAGCTTACTGAACATGATATACTAAGTGCGTCAAAGCACATCCCCAAATGATTATAAATTAAATAAAAAGAACTTGTACCTGTTTGTTTCCTTCAACCCAATATATGCCTGTGCTATTTCTCCTTTGTCTTTCATCTTCTGTACATCTTCCAAGAGGATAGTAGAGTCTGTCATAGTATTCTGGAAGAAGAATGATGATGATTTCCAGGGTAAATTTAACAATGTAATTGTACTCTGAATCCGTGTTTTTGTCACTTTACTCATGGAACCTTACTCCTTGAGTAGCACCATCAGGTGTATTTGGGGAGCAGGAGTTTGGTCTATACTTTCAACACCCATTTGGTATATCTTTTAAACTGAATCAAGCAGCATGCTGAAATATCAGTCTATCTTGCAAGCAGTCAGTGTGTTAACCTCTTTTCATTTGTTTGTCATATTAAAGGAACAAACAAAATTCATGAAATCATGAATTTGCATTTAATTTCATATTAGGAGGAACAGCCACTAATACTGAAATTCAAGAAGCACGATTTCACAACATGTTATTTTTGAATCTCCTAACAAGGTCCTCACTTCATATACTTTCAGTGCTCTGACAAAGCACGAAATAATTTTACAAGGGCTGGAGACTTTTTAAGTTAGATATCATCACAATACCATTTTTGTTTCAGTTTTGAATGTTTACCATTGAACTTTTGCTTTTTCCTTTGTTAAAATTTGAAATACACAACAAATGTTTACAGTCAGCTAGGCCAGTCTAATCTGAGTCATTGCTCTGAATATAATTACAGTGAAAGCACCGTGTTCCAATGAACGTAAGGGATGTAATTTTGACTTTTCTTTTTGACTTCAAAACAACTAAATGCTATTTTCCTGTGTAAAATTTTAGAAAGTATTCACAATAACAACTTTGTGGACATATGTTTTGGAGCATAGGTTTCTATGCCTATACAATTCATGTTATCCAGTATGGAAACCACTAAAACATTTAATATCCTCAAAAAATTATTCCCAACATCATAATGAGATTTTTGTGATTTTTCTACAATTATTTTATCACACATTAAAACTACTGCATCTCACCTGCTGATCTATCTAGCCTTAGCAAGCTGTGCTTATTTATTACTTTTGTGCTGATGGAAAGAAATGCTAATTATTCTTACATCCTCAAGAGTATCCTACATGCTGTAGTTGTAATACTTAACAGCTTTTATTTAAAGTCAATTCAGTTCCTCATATTCCTAAATAATCCACGTACTAAATTTTCTAATCAAACATTCAGCAATTCCTGCCTAGTATCTTCAGATCACAGCTTGAGTCCTGAATGTGTGTATCTCACAAACACATTATTTGGATAAAAAGCACTATAAAGTACAATAATTCTTCCTGTCACGGACTGTTTTGGTTAAATTTATAGATTTTGCAACAGAAATCTGACTCCTAAATCACAGTGCTGCACACACTCTTCAAACAAAGTCTGCAAGATACATTGATTGAGCTGATCAGACAGCTTCCTGAATCGTTCCTTTCATGTTCAGGTTAACAGAAATAAATGGTTCGATTGTTAAATCTGCTCATTTTGAAGTAACTTATTCCCTTGTGCAGAGGGGGAAGATGGGAACACAGGAAAGGGATCATGAGAAAGATTCTGCAATAATGCCAAAATAAAGTACAAGAACAACTCCAAATACATTTAGGTTACTTATGAGAAGCAGGGAAATGACAGTTCAAGTATTTGTGCTTTGTCTGTTTGTTTGTTTTATAGCATTTCATAGTTCTGGTTAATAACTGTAAAATAAGACATGTACCTTATCCTCCTGGCAATCAAATTGGAAGGCAAGAAAGAAGAGAAACAAATCATTAAAAAATTCTGTCTGCTGCAACTGTCCAACCTAACAAGCAGAAGGTATTTGCAAACTGGCTTTTAGCCATCCCACTGGTCACCTTCAGATCTCCTTCATGCTCACAACTGCTGTAAAAACAACACTTGGGTCCCACCACTGTTGAGAATAAATTATCGAAGGATTTACTATTCAAGGATTTATAATGTTCCCAATATTATAGAAAATTAGTTTTGTTTTCTTCATAATTAAGCATTTAAAACAAGATAAGTACACCTTCATGCATCACAGACTTCCAGTTGATTTAGGACATGTATAAACATATTTCTGCAGTAAAAAAGGGAAGAGAGGACATATCTGTTAATTCCTTGCTACCATCATGAAACACCAGTTCGTAACTCAGTTCAATAGAAATAACTAGTTAATAATTTCCCTGATAACTTTTTAGACTGAACAACTTATTTTCAAAGATATTACTTTTCTAAGTATCTCCTCATTATTTTTTAAAAGATACATTTCAGGGGTTCAAATCTACTCTTCTCAATCACATTATATGTAAGAATTCGGTGTTATTATGCTTGATAGACCTTCATAGGTTATCTTTACACAATTTATTATTTATGTGTAATCATTTATGATCTTGCTTAGATTCACAATCTTGCACTTCCTGCTGAGCTATTAATTGAAAAGAATTCCTGCAAACTGAAGTAAATTTTCCACTGAAGCTGCATAACTCAGTAGAGATATGCTGCTGCTCCAAATGCGATTTCTGCATTGTTCAAAGAGTCTGAGGAGATCCTGGTCAGACTATCAGTATCTGCCAGCCTGCTATGATCTTTACGTGACTGCTGGTAGGTAACCCAAGGCTGGTTTATTTAGAGCGTCTCCCCATTTGGCCTGCTGCAATTTGAGCACTAATAATGGATCAATGGATTATACTTAGAAAGGCTTTGAAATGTCGATCATTTTCTCTACCTTTTCAAGCATGCTGTTATACTAAATCAAGCACGTCAGTTATGCAATGTTGCTTTACTACAGAGCACATTTGCTGACTACTATTTACCTTGGGTTGAATAGCCTCTTTCTGGCTGACCAGCTGAGACCTCAGGATGAGGACTTCTTCCTTGCGTACTTCAAGTTCTTCACTCACTGAAGTTAGCTGATCCAGGAGGACCCTATATGCTGGGGCACCAGGAGCAGTTACCTCTGGAGATCGTGTTTCTGTGAGGGCCTTCTGCAGCTCGTTCAACTCATTCTTCAGTTTTTTATTCTCAGATTCAAGTTCTTGACGCTGCAATAAACAGGGACAATCCCATCACCCACAGCATGGTAAAAACTGAGTAACTGCAACACACCAGTCAATCTCTCCCCTGTCCCCAGCCTCCTGACGACTGTGAATAGCATGCCTGAGAGGATTTCACTGATAAGGTACCTTTTGTCTGAAGTGCAAAATCAGAACTCATATACATGAATCAGACAAATTGGAAGGAAAAACAATTACTATTTTTCCCCTATTCTTCCTTTAACAGCAACAACAAAGTAAAGCTCCCAACAAACAGTGGACAGCAGGCTAAGAAGATTCTGCATCATTCAGTGTTACTAGGAAATATTTTTATTTTTAGTGATCTAAAGTATGAATATATTTAAATCATGTGTTTGGAATCACATTTATCACTACTTTTGTGCAAATTAACTTGCAAGCTGTGCTAACTATTTCAAAGAGAAACACTCGTTTTAGGGTGATCTTTTTGTTCTGCAGCCCCAGCCACACATCCTATACCTCAAAAAGGAAAGGGCAATCAAACAATAAAACAGTTGCTGAGAAATTTTCATTTTTTCATTCCAGTTTTTCAGGCTAATATGCCGAAATGATGGGGGAAAGGGGGGGACAACACAATATGCTATGCCAGCAAATAGAATTGCTGGCAATATTCTCACTAGAAAGTAACAGAAAACTCCTTTTTATATGTACCTTGAGTGACTCATACTCCAACTCCGCACCTCTTATCGGAGGCCTTTCCTCCTCCTGTGATATAACAGAGACAAGAGTGAGTAAACAAACACACAAACAATCCTTTCTGTTCATTAATATAGTTGAGGCAGAAAAAGGAAAGGGAGCTGAAATTATTTTCCTACAAAACTGGAAAAAACTCCTTCTGGTACTCCTGAGTACTTTAGGTTGAGTACTGGCATTGTCTCACTTGTTACGGGTTTATGACACGTAATTGGTTAATGTAAATAAAATCATGTACAAATGATGATACTGTCACTGGTAATAACAGAGCAGGATGAGTGCCAGGATGCTCAAGATACCCACTATTTGGAGAGTAACAAGAATCAACCACCAAAATTGGTTTAATATTTTCACAAATAGTTAGAGGCCAAAACAGAGGAGAACTTCAATTAAAGTCTTCTAAGCAAGCCTGTCTAACCCCAGTATTTTGGTTCTGCATCCTGATTGAAACACTTCTTACTCTGCCTGCAAGCACTTCTTTCTCTGCCTAAAATTAACAATTACTTATTCTCTCCAGTGTTTAAGAAGAGTGCTATAATGCTATTCCTTGATAAAAACAGTCTTTTTTATTAAAAAAAAAAAGTCCCAAGCGCTTTTGGTTCCTGCTAACTTCCATCATAGGATCTCAGGGACCTTCAAAAAGTAAATCATCAGTCCCTAGCATAAAACTTGTGGAAAATAAAGCAAGTACTAGGGGAAGATACGGATTTAGTTAAAGCCAGTCAGCAGTTACAGAGCTGGTATTTCACAAGAAGGGATACTCTGGAGTCAGCATTTGATCAGCTAGAAGGAGTCCACCTTAGCTTTAGCACGAAGAGCCTGTTCTTCCTTTCTGTCCAGTTCATCTTGCAGGGATTGCTTTTCTTGCTCCAGCTCTGTAACCCGTTTCTGCAGCTTGAGGAACAGAGACATGTCCAATGGTGCCTTTTTCTCACTTGGTTCCTGCTTTAGAAAGAACGGAAGAAAGTCAAGAAGTATTCTACTTCCACAGCAAAAGGAAGCAGTACTGTGAGTAAAGAAGGGAAACAGACGGGGGAAAAGAAAGGCACATGGCAATGTTACTTGATTTTGATAGCTCACTACTGGCATCTAAAATGTTTCATCAGCTGTCAGAACGCCATTTCAAAAGAAGGATCTACTAGCATGAAACATATCTAAGCCCAAAGCCTAGCAAAAGAAAGCACTAGAGACAACCTAGCAGGCAGGAGGTCTACAATTAAGCATACCTTTTATTCTTACTTGTTTGAAGGGGGGAAGGAGAAAAAAAAGTCTGTGGTTAGACTCACTTGGAAAGCAAATGTAAGCAGGCACTTTTCCTTTTTTTCCACATTTTAAATTATATCTCCAGTAAATTCTTCAGATACAGAGAACTCTCTCTGCGAGTATAGATGTAGATCCTTGATTAAGCAGGGTAATTTAGTGGGATGTGACACAAAAAGGTTCTAGAAGATACATTTTATGCCTTTTTCCTTTTATAATGCTAATTAAAGGGCCTGTTCTGGGACTAGTACACCAGCTTTCTCGCTATTTTCTGGGCAAGGACTAGCATTTGTAATCTGAAGGCGCATCAGAAATTGTTCGTCAGCCATTTTGTACTTTATGTAGCAAGAAGATTAAAGCACTCTCTATGAAGTGCTCCATAAAATTTTGAAGCCTAGAAAAGCAACTAGAAAATTAATAATAATGACTGTAGCAGTTAAGCAAGCACAGTCATTTCCACTTCATCTTCCTATTAAGGGGAAGACTCATAAACTACACCAACAGCTCAGGAAAAAGAAAATGGACTTTGAATTTCTAGCCCTATTGTTTTATAATGAGACAGTCTCTATTTTTTGGTATGGCTTTGTGTCATTAATCTGTATTATTAATCTAAAATCATACTGGAGTTTGAAGTTTTAAGGGGTTAAATGAATACGGATTTAATCTTCCCAGTGCTGCATTTATTTACATTCCTGTGTTACCTTTTTTTTTAAAAAATACATTCAAAAAAACCAAAACTGGCTCTAGAACAACAATTAATTAAGTCTATTAGCCACAGGAAAAGATGATGTTTGGCTCGTACGTGAGATCCAGTCACATTAAGTTGCACTACCTTTTTCCTGACTGTCCATAAAGATAGGAGCACCTTTCTGAAAGAATTCTTCAAAGTGAAGTAAGTGGGAAGGCAAACTCTGAAAGCCTCTGCTCAGAATAGTTTCAGCATAAATTTGTCATGGTATTTGCATCGCTTTCTGTGGAAACTTTCAGAAACAGTAACAACAGCCTGTAAAACCAATTGTGGAGATAACTAACCTAGACAGAGGGACAAGGAGTGAGTTGTGGGGTTGCTCAGTTAAGAAAATCCCTAGTAGGCACAGGAAAAGCTTTGCAAGTGCAAAGCAGTCAGACCACAAACTTGACAGCTCGCTGCTGTGTTAGCAGTCTCACTCCTGTGGGACTGAGATGGGACAAAATGGGGAGTTTTCTTGGAACATACTGAGAATGGCTTGGAGTTGCACAGCACTTATTCATGATTATATCCCATTAAAGAGACTTATATTTCTGAATATTTTAAAATAATCAGGGATTTGTATTACTGCGTATGCCAAGGGAAAGTACATTCTCCGAGTGAGCTCAGCCACTGATCAATGAAAAGCTGTGGGTTTTGTTTGTTTTGTTGTTATTTATATTTTTAAAAAACATTACCTCCATCCTCAGTGGTAAGTCTTCTGCTTCTGTGATCTCAGAGCTAAAAGTATATTCAGATTCATTGCTACTGTGAGTTGAATCCGTTCTTTTGTGTCCAGGCTTGGGGATGCTCTGGAGTGCAAATGAAACAAATCAATGCTGCTATATGCTTTTGCCTGTGACTGTTTCTTCATAGCTTACAAGTTAGCTTGTAATATATTCAGTGTTATTCCAGAGCTATCACAATTTATAAGGAAAAGTTTTTGATTCTGGCCTCTTGTGCCACCTAAAGCCTACGAGACGTAGTTCACAATCAAATTTATGGAGATAGGTCAGATCCTGTACTAGCAAGTATTCCTGCAGAAAGCAGAATCAAGCAGCAATACAGCACTTCTTGGGAAAGAAAGGCTCACATTATAGGAAAGGTGCAAGCAAGGTAGAAAAGCATAGGCAGCAATTCTCTAAATTTCCAGATGTTGCAGTGAGGAATATTTTTTCCTCCTGACACATATCATATTTTTGGAACTATCTAAAATTTAATACTGGCTGAATGTTGCACAAATAACTCTTAGCACGTGAATAACTTCAGGGCAAAGTAAGGGCAGATGGCATATGCATTACCATTAGCAAAGTCACAACAGAAAATGAAGCTTCTTCCACAAAACTGAAAATAAAAAAATACTCAACCAAAAAAATTGAATGTGTTTGCTTCAGCTGAGCTAAACTAATTGATCAATGTCTAAAAGAACAAATTCTGTTTTCAGATACAGGTAACAACCACACGGCTGAGAGCAGAATCAGGTACTAAATTATACCACTCAATTCTGCCTACATACATTCGTGAACAGCTTTTGATTTCTCAGATATTTAGCCACTTACCGCCATTAAGTTCATTTCATCCTTGAGATCCTCATACCGCTCCTCTAAGCGGCTGAACTCATTCAGCAGGTTCTGATACCGTAACCTTTCATCATTCAGATCTAGCTCCAGCTGTTTCGTTTCCTCCACTAGCTTCTTTTCCATTGCCTCTGTCACGGAGAACAGGAATGCAAAGTGAGAACTCCAGTTCTACCTACCATGCAGTGCATCCATCCTGTAGGTACAGGACACGTGCCTGCAGCAGAGCACGTGCTGATGCATCCCACTACTTGAAACTGGTTGGTGATATTAGTGCTTTCGCAGGCATTGATCAAGGCATTGATACATGAAGGACCAAAGAATTATTGTGGTAAGCACAGAATGGGTAGGTCACTCAAGGTAGTTATTCTGCTATGGGCTTACATTAGCAGTTCCAGGAGGGAGGAAGAATGGACACTAGCCCAACGTTGTATTATGTAAGAAGCAAAACGTGAGATGCTCTACGCCACAAGCACGCTAACCCTCCTCAGTGCAGTTGTCCCTGTCACAGCCCTAACACCTAGAGCTGTGGTCTTCTGGCTGCTGCCCACACAGTGGAAGTGGCAGTTGCCACAGCAGCTGACAGGGCTCAGACATTCTGGCTCATACTTACACCTCTCTGAAGAGGTAAGCACCCAAGCGTCTTCCTACACATGAAGTACAATATTTGTGTTTGCAATTTGTTAACTACACTGGAAAACCGTGCTGCAGCAAATTCATTGTATTAAATATCAGACCTTCCTTTAAAAAGTAAAACTTTTCAGCAGGAACCCTCAACCAAAAAGACCCCAAACTCTTAGGACTTTGCAGAAACTCAAATAGTAAATAATTTTGATGCATGTGAATTCTTAAAACAAAGAAACAAGACCATTAAACTAATAATGAGTATAAAGTATACTTTGTATACCTCATTAATAGTAATTTGGCAGATCAGCCAAATGCAGACAGTAGAGGACAGCTTTACAAAGCAACATGAAGTATAACATCCAAGTAAAGAGAACAGCACCAACCTGTTATCTCTTTTGCCTGGTCGTGGATGCGGCGGTTCAGCTCCTCCTTTTCTGTTTTCAGCAACGTGTTCTGATCTTTCAGTTCCGATACCAGCTACAGAAATAATAAAATATATGACTCAGAATGCAGTTAATCTTCCTTCAACAGCTCCAAAGAAACTAGAGAGTTGTTGTAAGAGTTTAAATACTTTGACTTTTAGTGGTTCCTCAGAGAATGAAATCAGTGAGCTAAGTTATGGCACCTTCATTTCTGAAATTACTTTCTTAAATATATCCCACTGCAGATTCCCTCCTATGTTCTGCATTTGTCCCATTTCTGATTAGATACCAAAACTGCCTTAAACACATCCACTGTGCCATAACATTTTCCAGTGAAGTCCCAAAGATGTAGTTTGTTTCTAAAATAAATATATTCCTAAAACAGGAACAAGTTTGGTAGCTCTGCTGTACATTCCATTGCATTTGGTAACTCCATACTCTGAAGTCTTGCCTCCACCCAAAAGTTGTGCCACTTCAACTGTGCCCAGGTCTGCCAGTTACTTATTTGTTTCTGTTTATGGATATTACACATTCACTTCGCTTCATCAATTAATATTTTTTCCTTATATTCATCTAATCTTGAAACGTTTCACTGCAGGATCACATAAAAATGGAATAGCTCTTCCAATATTTAAAATGTGTACCATATCAGCAAGTAACTGTGGCAGGGAAAAACTCATTTGAAATATTCATGGTTAAAGCAAAGATAAGGGGCTAGTCACAACCTGCTGAACTAGATTATCTGCACAGAGTGCTTAGTGGGCTAATTATTTAAATTAGCCAGGATATAAGTAGGTACCACTGAATACTGTGTAGGGGACAGATTTCTGACATCTATACAATTATGCTCTTCAGGCAGGTAAAATGATTTATTGGTATGAATATGCTGTCTTGGACTAATTGAGTGAGTTTGGGTATTTAATTTTGCAAATACTTTTAATATAAAAATCTGAATAGACTGAATACATATGTTTACATACAATATATGTTTACTATGTTCTTCCAGCATAGGTGCAATTCTTTAGGTATTAAGCCTATTTAGGGTTGTACTGGTATAGCATTCCATAAAAATACTGTAAAAGTAACAGTTACACAACTGAAGGAGGTAAGTCTGGGCAAAACCCGAGTGGACACCAGGCCTCTGTAAATCAGCTCGTGTACCTGGAGACTGCATACTTGCCTGCTCAGTTTCATGTTTGTATTTGTCTGCCCATTCCTCAATGGTCTTCTTCTCAGACTGAGTCTGGTGCAGCTCCTTCCGGAGCTTAGCAATCTCCTCCTGAAGGCTGAGAACACGGTTTGTTGCATTCTTAGCCTCTTCCTCGCTCATCCGAAGCCTCTCCACATCACTCCGAAGTCTCTCTGTCTCCGTACTGTACGTAATCTCCAGGCTGTTCAGTTTCTCCAGCAGAGATTTGTACTCTTTGTTCTTTGCAAAACACAACAGAGACATAGCAGGAGTTGGAGAAGTTCTGGTTTAAGGGAGCTTTCTAGTTGTCTACAAAATATACCCAAACAGGGGAACAAAAGAGCAGTTTCCCCACTTCCAAAAAAAGCTTCAGCCTGTTTTTGCCGGAGAATTGCTTAAAGGGGTGACAGAACAGTCCAGTGTCTAATCCTATACATTAACATCCCAAACAAAAATCAAAGAGTTTGCATACACCAAACACGATCCTCTCACCTTCCCCTTAAACTGGGCAACTAAAGTGCTTCATATGAAACACTGAAGTTAAGGGAGTAGATGTTTTCTCTCATTGCTTCTGAGAGATACAAGTGGATGCTCTACTGTTTCGTTTCTAGTGTGGTTACCTTTCTCTTCTATCAGTGTTCTTCAGCAGAGAAGAGAACTGATGCCTTGCAATGAAAATTCCGTCTATTTTTCAATGCGTGCCCACAGTGCTACTGAAGAAAATACAAGACTTCCAAACGCTTTCCCTGAGCTTTACCTGCTCATCAATTTTTCTCTGCAGCTGCATGATCTTGTTCTCCAAGCCAATGTGAAGCTTCTTGTAGCGTTCTACAGACCGAGCTTCTATCTTCAGTTTCTTTAGCTCCCTCTTCGCCATCATGCGCCGGTAACAGCATTGCAGGTAAACAATTGCCTTCAAGGTCCTACGGTAGTGCACACGAGCCAGCCAGCCTCTTACATGTTTCTGAATAATAATAGACTTGTGCTCTCGAAGCATCTACAGTTAAGGAAAAACACCACAAGGGGTGTTAGGGTTAGAAACGACACCTGCTCAATTAAATAGACTCCATAATGAGAGGTGTACAGCTGATGTATTTAGAGATACCTTAGTCTGAAAAGGGAAACTAATGATGAATAGTAAAAGAAATGAATATGGAATGAATTTTTTAAAAACAGAAGAGTACAAGAAGATGGGAATAAAGAAGATAAAAGGCAATAAAATGAAAAAGAAGTGAAATTTAAAACATGAGAAGAAAGAAAGAACTGGAGACATGTTGAAGAACCAGGCATTCCTTTGTGCTGAAGTCAGATCAAGGTAATTACAAAAATACATGGTACCTGTTGGCAAGATTGCAAATAGAATCCAGATGACTATAATTTTTTTCTGCCTCTTTTAAACTTCCTGGAAGCATTGACATATGCAGCACAGAATTCATCAATATACAGTTTAAAATTCACCACGCTTGATATATAATGCAGCTATTACACACTACAACTCAGAGTATACTACAGCAGCTCCTAGTAACAGCAATACAATAGACTAGCTGACTAAACTAAAAGTTCCAGTAAGCTTTTGTTTGTTTGTTTGCTTTTCTGGCCTTTTCTTATATTTGCCAGGAAGGAAAAACACTTTTTTCTCCATTTATTCTGATCAGAAATTTTATGCTGTTTTAATTCCAACTCATTTCATGGCAGAAATTTTAACCACAGTTTTGAGTTGTAAAAAAAAATTAGTAGTAACTATTTTTAAAAAATCACTTTTAATGAAAAACAATCAAGAATGTCAGTAACCACTGTCAATGTGTCAGCCAGAGATTTCCACTAGGAAGATTCTATGTGGTTTTGGATCCTTCACCCATGGATTCAATCAGAGATCTACCAGGTCTGGAGCACCTGAATTCTAGCAGACCACAGCTAGGCTGGGAGACCCTGCCCAAAACCACAAGGCTTACTGGATTTGATCGTTACATACTTACATGGATTTACCATAAAGCTAGTAAAACAAACTATTAGTGCAATACATTTTTATTTTTCTTTCATGCAGTTTAGCAAATGAACTGAAATGTGTCAGAAGAGTTACATTTTCAGATCAATGAATTTAAAAGTGCACTAGCAAAATGC
Source organism: Heteronetta atricapilla (assembly GCA_011075105.1). Classification (NCBI taxonomy): domain Eukaryota; kingdom Metazoa; phylum Chordata; class Aves; order Anseriformes; family Anatidae; genus Heteronetta; species Heteronetta atricapilla. The sequence goes on from CM021740.1 coordinate 2,256,803, forward strand.
AACATTTTTAGATATACTCCCTTCACATTCATTTTTAAAGAAAAACCAAAGACTTGAAACACCAGCGCTTGACTAAGAAGCACGCCTAGGTAAGGAAGTATATCTCTTGAAAGTACAGCAAGGTTAAATGCCAAAGTCCTTCTGACTGCGTGTCACACAATTAGCATTCCTGCCTCCTCCTTACATGTTTCCTGAAATAGTCCTTCACGTTACCCGCGGATGCCTTAACAACTAAAATACAACTAGCTTTCAACAACATTTTCACCTCAAGCTTGAAAGCAACGAGTCACACTGAATACCTCCATTGTGCAGGGATGGTCTTCATCTGCCAATGAATTCTCACACCCATGTAATCCAGTGATGAAATGGTACACTCCAACGTAAGGTGAGAGTATCAGAAAAGTTGCTTAATTTATCAGGTATTTTCCAGGAGAACTTATAGAAAAGCTGTGAAGGAACTAAATTCCTTCTTAAACTGACAAGCACATCACAAAGTCTCGAGCAGAAGCTTTCCCCGGAACATGTGAAATAGATGATTCAACCATTTTAAATTCCTTGTGCTAGTCATGTGACCGCCAACCCCTGTCCTCTGTTATAAAAACAACAACAGATACCTTTCACAATCCTAACGAACAACACGTGTACCATATATTACTTACAGAGTCACAGCTCAGCCCAAGGGTGCAGTCACAGTACAATCTTTCAGTTTCACTCATCTGCAATCAGCACAAACCTCAGAACAGCCCTGTTCATCTTTGCATGGCACACAAGAGCTTGTGCTTCTGTCTGTGTGCATCCCTGTGTCTCCACCTTATGAGGACAATGTCTACACAACTCGTCAGGCACACATCATGCACTTTCCATCCATGTTATGAACTTTGTGTTTTACTATGGTGAGCAATTCACTGCTCTACGGGGACATTCCCTGACAGGCAAGTCCAACCACTTCTTAACAATGACACCTCCAGAAATCCGCCATCTCTATTAAAAGGAATAAAACAGATGTAAATAGCATTGTGCTACAGGACAGATGCGGTGTCTATCACTCACAAGAGTATCTTCAGGCACACTGAACCAGCTACCATTTTCCTAAGGATGGCCTTTAGTCCGCATTTTGCTGCAACCTGTGTCTCACTGCCACAGCTAGCAGTGTCAGGTCACTGTTGAAAACTGATCTGACTATCTAACAGCATAAAATATGGTTTCTAATGCTGAAAATGCTAAAAATTCTAATAATAAATACTTGCACAAAAGACAGGTGAGTCAAGCACAGCGAACAGAACTTACTAGTCAAAAATTTTGATCACGGATTGCTTGGTTTCAAACATAGTGGTTAGTATAGGAGAGCATGACATAATTTAGACGTGTGCATGTGACCATGTAGGCAACTTGAATGCAAATGAAAAATATACAAAACTTCAAATATAAGAAAAATGTGTGCAACATAAGCACTAGTTAGCCTTCGGTTTTACATTTTTGCTATGTGGCTGTTTAGGAAAAAATAGAACTCTTGGGTAACTTCAGTGAAAAACAGGCTGGCTTTTGAACCTAGTTAAAACAATTTGCTCGTAGACAGAAGTGTCAGAAATGCTGGCATTTTGTAATCCAAGGATTTGAATCCTAATTCTGTTGCCAGCCCTGTAACCACTGAAGAGGAAATCCTAATTTCTCAACAGAATTTTATTTTTTTATCAAGCATAGCAGAAAAATGTCATCAATATCACTTGGACAGGGTCACAGCAATTTATTTCTAAAACAAAAGCACCAATATATAAAAAACAAGAACACGCTACAGTTTAATTTCCTATTTTTGTGGGTATTTCCATGCTAATATTCACGTCCTTCAGTATTTTCTCTTAACTCTGACATAATTTCACAAATCCTCTGAAATTAGAGAGGGGATAGGATACTGCATCATGTATATATATTGACGTGTGCAATACTGATTTGGGCTCACGGAGACATACCCACACTAGCTTATTCTCAGTATTTATTTTAAGTGCCTCTATATTCTATGTAATGAACAAAAAAGTTTTCTGAAGAGTAAGTCTGTAAATCCCTGTAAGGTCCTCCAGTGACTGCATGGGAAGCCTACGCATGCATATTAGATGGCAATGTGAATACCTCTAAAATGACTAGTTCATTGATTGCAGTATCAGATCTTTCTAATTTCCAGGTGCTGTCTTTCCATCCACACGGTGATATTTTGTTTGAGCACTATGCATAACAGCACGCACACACATTTCAGACTCCCAAGTGAACACCACAGAGCAGCTTCATCCCGAAGGTATGTGGAAATAAAGTTAGAGCGAAGAGGTAAAACACTACGATTTCTTACCATTTGGTACTTGTTCCTGGCCATGTAACCTCTTAGGAGAGCCTGAAGAGCAATAGTAGCATCTCGCATGCATCGGTATCTTTTCCGGACCACATACATACGCTGGAACTTCTGAATAGTGATGGCAGCCCGTGTTCTCCGTAGGAACTTGGCATAGCTATACAAGAAAGATTACAGTAATGCCTGTAATTATTTTCCAACATTTGAATACTATTTTTACATCCTTTAACCCTCTCTCTCAAGAGCTACATATTCTACTTCACTTTCTTCCTAGTGCTGTCAGTAGTACTGCATATATACTTGCTATTCTACCCTATGGCAGTATTACAGAATGACAAATGAACAGAAATCTTGCAAGGTGTACCAGGAAATGTTTTCACTTCTTCACTTCTTCTAAAAACTGTGCTATTGAACTGACAAAATAAATTCGGCTTCATTTCTCATCACCTTTTCTTCAGCTTTAAAACTATTTACATTTCGAGACTTCCTCTCCTAACCGCAACATATAGAAAATGGTTGCTCATACTCAGTCCTCTCAGCAAGAAAATTACAAAGAGTCTTGACATGAGCCTCTCTCCCAAAGTAAATTCTTACAGTCTCCATAACCACCTTGTCTTTGAATGATGCTACCTTCACTCCTACTCTTTTTTTCTGGCTTATGAAGAGCCATTCCTCAGGTGTAAACCCAAACAAATGACTCTGGCTGATGTATCTCCCTTCACAGCTGCACCCTGGATGACAAATAGCTTCTCCAGCAGGACAGACAGACCCAGTTACGAGTGCGTGTGGAAACTTGGCAATAACAATTCAACCAGAAGTCCTGCTTTACCTCACCTGCAGCCCTATCTCCTAGTATTACTTTTACTCTGCTCCACTAACAACATCCTGTTCTAAGCACCATCTGGCCAGGGTGCTACTATCTTCTTATGAAGGTCAAAAACAGGCAGGACAGACACACTCATTATATTCAATTTCCTTAATTTCCCTGGAAAATCGTTTCCTCTCAGCCAGCATAGGAAGGAGAGAGCAAATGTACCACATTTAAATATGTCCTACTTAAAGGGATCTGAATCAAGGCTAGTGTGGATTTTCCCAAGAGTGCTGCTTACCATCGTGCCTGATACCCTCTGACATATCTCTGAATGGTGATGGCAGCCTTCCTCATACGCACGTACTTCTTTCGCATCAGCCAGCCTCGGATTGTCTTTTGGATGCGGATACAGGCAGCTCTCAACTTATCTGCCCTTATTTTTTCCAGGTAGGCTACTTGACCAGCCCGAAAAAATATTTTTGTCTTACCAAACTGGTACTTATCCTTGTCCTATTTTCAAAGGTAAAAAGATGATCAGTTACAGCATTAAATGTTAGTGGATTAAAAAAGGCATGAAGGCTAAATTAAAGTACAGTTAGTAAAGAGGTAAATTCACCTGTGTAATACTTCAAGTAAATCTAGACTTGTATTGGCTAGTAGAGGAAAGGAGTTTCTTTATATGATCCTGTTAACAAATTAACACAATAAGGCCACAGGTAGGGCCTAAAGGAATAACATAAGGTATTTGCTTAAACAAGAACACACGAGTCTAGATGACTTAGAAGGCTCTAAGAGGTGAAAAAGGGGCCCAGAGGATGAAAACAATACTGCACATTTGTAATTTCTTGCTTAAATAGTAGATGGCCCCTCCCAGTGGTCCATCTTCAACTGTATTACACAGTAGAAAGGAAATAGCTCAGGCTTCAAATATGTACTCATCATTTACTACCACCAGAACCAAGCCAAAACAAAACATATCTATGCTGCTCACACACATCTGAAATTTCAGAACTAAAACAAAAAGAGAATAATAATTTTATCTTTGTATGGCTGTAGTACTCCTTGGAGAGAAACTTGGAGAGAAAGAGCTTCAGCTTAGGATACGTTAAGATTTTGTGTGTGCGTACACAAACCAGAAGATTTTAGTTAAGAAAAGAGTTTAGAAAGCCAAGCTCCAACCTGCCTGAAGAGTATTTATTTTTCTTCTTTCCATAAACTTCCTACTACTAGAGTTGCATTTCAGCAAAGAAAATTTTCTTGCTTTTGTTATCTTTGTAAACATTCTTTCTTTCTCTTATTAACTTGTATTTCTGAGTAAGTCTCGATTAACCACCTTCTATTTGAGAAATGCTTAGAATTGTCTCTTTGGAGACTGCCTTCCTCCACTGCTCATTGATCCTTAAGAAATCCTATCAGTTTGGGTGCAACTTGGCCGTGTTGATGTCATAGGACATGTAATGTAGGGAAATATAGGGCTACAACAGAAGGAGGGAGGTAAAGCAAGGGGCTGTTGAGGTATGACAAAGGCTGACAGCACTGAGCAAGGAGACCTATGTTTATTCCTTCAAATTCCAAATGCTCTAAGCATTACGTCTAGTACCAGAATTAGCTTCTCCAGGACATTTTTACATGTCTGCTTTCGATCACCAAGGACATCTCTCTGCTTCATCAGAACACGGTAACGGCTGAAGAACTCTTGGTATGTCCACCTGTTCCATAAAACAGAGGTAGTTTTAGTCCACACAAAACCACAGAGATAAAGTCAGTCCACACAATGAACAACTCTCTTAAGAAGAACAGCTACAGATGAAAGCAATCTAAAAAGCAACAAACACACCTTGAGGGAAAGCCAGCTGCACTGATTCGGATGGTCTCCAGGACACCACAAGCTCTCAGCTGCTGCACTGCCCGCTTTTCATCAAATCTACGTAGGAATAAAAAGAGCCTGTGAGCGTGAGGTTAGTCTTGTCTTACATGGTCCCTTTGGATCTGTGGGATGTGATGGTTGGATAGGAAGTCCAGGCAGTGCTTCCACAACTCAGCAATAACAGATGACATTCTGACTGGGGAATTCAGAATCGCCTGAGCCCATCAGCTGCTCCAAACGCTTATCTTGACCCATCCCACTTCTCACCAGTCTGCCTGATACCCGTGGTCATGGAGGTCTTTGTGAGCCCTGGTATTAAGCAGACATTTGAGAAAAGTTCTAAGCAAGTTCATACATGAAAAAACAAAAGGTAAGGAATAACTGGAAATAAGGAAACAATGGAACCTGCAAAAGCAAATTCCATCAACTGTTACATATACTGTCAGTCAAATTCCAAACAGCTAAGAATGAAATTGCAGGTATTTTTTCTCATATATTTTCACACAACAAAAAATGCTCATAAAGTTCTCCCTCCATTCAACCCAAAACATCTCCTGCTGTAAGTACACATACTAATGCACAATGAGCACATAACAACAGAAATGAAACACACCACTTCATTTCTGAGTGAGCAACGTTTAGCAGAGCCTCAATCCCGTGAGTCCTTGTGCAATTCCCTGCTTTCACAGGCCTATACAAACCATACTTGAAACAGCTTACGTGAACGGAAACTTGAAGTCGTTAGGTTTAATACAGCGCACGTAGTGTGGAGTTGTAGCGTTCAGGGTTTCCATCAGCAGATGAAGAGAGTTTCGGAACTTTTTGAAAAAGAAGGGAGAAACATCAGGGAATAACCTGATCACATTTGAAATAACCTTAAGAAGCAGGTTGAGGGATACATGCTAACTTTTAATAATGTTTTTGGTAGTAAACACAACACCAACTTGTTTCTGTTACAGCAATGGGTTTTAGTTTCAGGTACCATCTTCAGGTTAACTGTATTACAGTGAGACATCTAAATGTTAGCCTTTATGGGAGTAAAATTCAGAAACATTACTTTTAAATCTGCATCTTCAAACTCACCTGATGCCCCACAGTTTTCTTATGTTCCTTGCTGGTTTGCCCTGGCCTGGCCTTGGCTGGTTTTACAGCAGTTCGAGACAATGGCACACGGCCTGAAGGGGTTGCTGACGTGGGACTGAGCACCTTCTCCTCATCCTGGAATAACTCTGGTAGCAGCTTAAACTGGTGTAAGAGCAGAAAAAATACAGAGGGTAAGAATCTAGCAAGTAATGGCACCCATTCGTGTTTAAGGTGGTCACAATCCAGGCTCAGTTTTTGTAAATACTGTTTTCTTCAACTTCACATAGCAATAACAGGGACAAAAAATGTAAAAGAGCATTCATTCAAGCTAGTAGTGCAGTGAGTGGGCCAGGATTTAACACTAAAAACTTTGTGGTTTTGATCAGTGAGTCTCCTTCTGACGATAAAATTCTGATTTGAGTATTTTTTCATAGAGCAGCTTCCATGTGAAAATGCTAGATACTGACAGCAGTTTCCTAAGGACCAGCTGCAATTATATCTGGTTGCTTTGATGTAGGAAGGAAACAACAGGGTCTTTTCGTATTCCAGTGGTGCATAAGATTCCTTTAAGTGACTGAGAAATATCTAGGACACTGAATAACCCAACAGGCAACAAAAAACGTTCCTCCTTTATCGATCTAAATTGAAATAACAAACTTAAAAAGGCACCATCAACTAAAAAAACCTATCAGCCAAATTCATACAACTGAAGAGCTACTCTCAGGCCAGCGGGAGCAGAAGAAAAACCTGACCAATCTTTCCAAGTATCATTCAGAGCTTCTGGTTCCCTTTCAGTAATGACTAGAAAATACACCCATACAAAATAGCTGCTTTGAAGTAACTTCTAACTAAAAATTATACCACCAGGTCTTTCTACCAAAAATTTCATCTCTTCAGAAGCATTGTAAAAGCAAGAAAATCTGAACGTCTCTACCTGTCAATGAATAATCTTTAAGCTAGCATCTGTGCATTTTCTCCCAAGAGATAGGAATTTTCAGTACTAGAAAGTGCTTGGGCTAAGTACAACCACAACCTAAAAAATAATAAAAAAAATGTTTTTGCCTTATAAAACTTAGTGAGCATGAATGATATCCAACGAAACATGCTGGGCTACAAAATGGTATTTGTGCTTTGTGATTGTGCCAGATGGGCTAGCAGAAGGCATCAAATGTTTCTCAGTAGCATCTAACACAGCACTTCAGCTTAAAATAATGAGTATGAATGCTATGGAGATATCCTAAATCCCTGAATTAAAAGAGGAGTATCGCAGCTCAGCTTTATCTCACCTGAGTCTGCCAGGTCAGGAGCAGTCACCTTAGATTACCTCTGTGGCAGGTGGAAGAATGACATTTCCAGAGGGTGATTTAGCTCATCTCCTTCCGCTGACTCAACACATAGCTTAGGATAACCAGGCCACCACCACCTCATTCAGCTGCCTGCAGTCAGATGGAGCGAAGCTGTGTGTGCAGCTATCTGAGGTACCCAGCCAAGTCCTTTCATTCCATACAGAAACTTCTTTGAATGTAATATGCTTTGTCTGAAACTGCTGATGCCCTAACACAATGGGTGCAGGTGGGAAAGGGTCCCCGGTGTCTGTTTTGGGGATGGATGAGCTTTTCTAAGCTATCAAGCACATAAGTCTCATTCCTTCCCTCTTTCCAACCCTGCGAAAGCCCACCTGTAAAAATGAGCAAGTACATTTCAAAGGTACCATTTTCATAGATGCTGCCTCAGTTATTGCACACAGAAGAAAGGCACAACTGCCTTCTGCAGCAGAGGTCAACAGCAGAGCATGGCTGAGAAGATCCACACTGTGGGGGCATTTATATTCTGGTCTGGGTTGTTTTTTTCCTATCTTATCACTTTTCTTTGTTTTGCAGAACACAAGGAGTGTTCAAAGAGAGAGAAAACACTGATCAAAGGGCAGACAATTCACATGGTAGAAAACAAGCAAGCATTTTTACCCTGTAATTTTTTTCAGATGACTTAACAGACATTCTGCTAACGTAATCTTACAATATCTTTCAATATACAGAACCACAACAGAATATCTTAACAACATGCCAGCAGCAAGCATAAAAGCTAAGGACTATTGTGCTACTTTCATGACACATGCGTGGAAACTGAACTAGTTCAAGTAGGTACTGTGGGTGGATTTAAAGAGAAGGCCAAAATATATAACTAAACACTACAGTGCCTGCCAAGAGCAGTGTGTGTCATGCACTTTGGAGAGCAAAGAAGCATTCAAGCTGTATGCTCAAACCCCTAGAAGCAACAGCATGCATGGGCAGGATGACAGATGATGCATTCATTTCAGCATTACCTTCTGTTGAATGTGTACAGCAAACCCAGAGAACAGCAACAACAAAAAAGAATAAAAATCAGCAATATAATCCTACAGCAAATACTATTAAAGAGGGCCTGCTGAAAAATAAAAATGAAACATTCTTCAAATTTTAAATGTTTGGGGGAAAATACTCATTTTGGTAAAATTTACCATTGGGAAAGCTCTCTCGTTTATTAGCATTCAGACTGAACTGACTCAACATACCAAGTCTGCCCAAGCAGCTAGGATGCTGTTATGGCAGCGGTCTCCACCCTGCCCCAGCAGCGCTGCCCAGCGTGCTGCCCCTGCAGGGCCCAGCCTGCGCTCAGCAGGCAGCTGGAGCCAGCAGCCCCCTGGGTGCTGCAGTAGTGCCTCTCCAAGGCACAGCGACTGACTTAAGACATGTCAATGTTTCTCTCAGTGGAAAGCCTGCTGTCATTTTTGATACCACGTGTTTTGATCATTTAATTTCATCAATCTGCTCACAACATAAACAAGAAAAGAATGTGTTGGATTTCCTGACAGTGTAATTTCAAATAGTCCGTCCTTGATACCAAGCTTCCTGGGCCATTACAGCTAGCAACTTCCCAAGGGCCACCAGACCGCAATGTTAAGTTAATTGCCTTTACATTTCAGAAGAGCACAACCAGCATTTTTGACATAAAAACACAGACAATACAATTGAAGGCTTGTTCTGTAATATTTTTTCATGCAGGATATTTCTACTCATATGTTATTTATCGGTCACAGACACCAACAAGGCAAGGCTCAGTAAATTCTGGTTCATGTCGTTAGGGCCTAGGGATTTCCCTCCCTTCTCATCTCACCTCTAGAACAGAACTTGTCTCTCCTGCAGAAATTTTCCCCTCAGTTGTCAAGCCGTGGACAAGGACCTTCTGTTTTTGGATTAAAAAAGGCTTAACTGCTAAGTCTTCCTATACTACTATAGTATATTAGGAAAAAAAGGGGTTAATTTTGACCCACTGAAATCAGTGTATATATTTAGACAAATCTTAGCTGGAACAAAATTTGGCTACAGGACTTTCTAAATCCATATGGATAAACAAGTAAATGTGACACAAACTATGTTCATCTTCAGCCGATCTGATATTAAGGGAGAAAAATTTCCTGGATTTATGAGAAATTTCATATGACCCTTAACTCAAGGCATCATAACTGCAGAAGAAGAAAAAAATAATCCTCATACTTACCTTACTTGATTTGAGGACCTTAATTTGTTCTTCATAAACTGTGTCTTTATTCTTTTCCAGAAAGCCTTCGCATTGATATTCCACCTGAAAACAGCAATTTTACAAAAAAGTATTAGTATTAGTAAGTATTAAAAGTATCAAATAAGAATATTTTTGCATGGAATTGACCAGCTGCAACATTCACATTAAACCATAATTCTTGTGGATGTTGAAAATATCATCTCCCAAGTGCATCTCTGTTAAATTTACATTTTGCTCAAAGACAGTGCTTTCCAGTAAGCGTAAAACACTAAGACGTACAGAGATTAATACTACTATTGCACTATGCTAAATGGATTTCATTGCAGAGAGATGTCTATGGTAAAGACGGCGTGAATGAATGGTTACCATGAAGGTGAAGAATCAAAATCTGTGTCAAACATCTCCTTCACTGAAGTTATCAGGGCTGCAAAATTGTGTGAAATCCAGATGCAAGTGAGAACAAGGTCTCTCATCTCATTAGCTGAGAGGCAGCAAGTAAATCTGCCTGGAACTTATGATGAAAATGCCTCATTTGTAATCGGAAAGGCTATGACTTGCAGAAGCAGTAAGAAGTCTGTGTGGTGTGACAATACACAACAATCCTCTATCATGGGGCCATAGATTCTGTATCGAAGAATGGTCAGAGCTTCAAACGTACACCTACTATTTCACAGTCCTAATTCCAGGCTGAACAAAATAGAAAGCTATCATCAAAAGTCTACACCGTCGAATTTAATTAAGTAAGTATGCCAACTCTCCTTAAAGGTCTCACTCTGATTGTGTATCAGCAGAAGTGCAGGGCTATAAAATAAAAGAGTCGAACCTGCTATCAGTTTTGCTCTTGCTGAGCATAGATTGATACCCATCAGCAGACTCTCTTTAAGGAAAAGCCAATTAACAGTGCTTACATAACGAAGCTATTCCACAACCTGCAAAAATTTTTAAAAAAATCCAACGGGGGAAACAAATTGGAGTTCTCCAAGGTCTGCCCACAAGTTGAGGCCCACTCTGAATATTACTTTGGGTACCAGTTACGTTCTGTGTGTGGGAAACAATGCCACGAGAGGGCAGCAGGACCTCTGCTTTCTCCCAGAAAACCATGACAGATGACAACAAGCAGTTTCTTAACACGCCAGCTACAGTTTCATGTTTCCCTTTGGATGTCTGTATGCATTCAGGTAAGCACATATTAATTAAATCCTTCTTGTTCTAACATGTAGCAAACAAAACTGAGCTCAGAAATCTAAACAGTTACAGAGGGTAACTGTTACTTTCTTGTTACTTTCCTTAAGCTAACACCAAGAGCGACAAGAGGGCCATGCATAAATTCAAGAACCTGGGTGAATCAAGCGGAGGCAAAAAAAAGACCTCCAGTCCCCCACGGCAGCACACCCAGAGCTTCTGATAAGAATCCCAGAGATTGTCCAAGCCTGTGACCAAAGGTTTTTGACAAAGGTGACAAAATTTCGAGCCAGCTTCTTTAACAGCACAGTTATCTTAAACTGGATTTTCTGTTTTCATTTCAACTTGAGGAGCTGCTCAGCTGGGCTGTGCGCTGCCAGAGCTGGACAGTGTGTGCATTCCACTGAGCTACCATTGTCCAGCTTGCCAGAAATAGCTGTTCGATGGCCAGCAGAGGTTAGGGGTGGGAAGAGTACATACTGCTCGAGCGATAAGAACCAGGGTGTGTTAGCCTCCTGCCTGTTTGCACATGAAGACGGCAGCAAAACTGGTGTTATTTCATTGCTGCTCTTTAGCTCAAACTCCGGTGAGCTTTATGATTTTCTATTTTGTCTACTTTTGTAGTGTAACTGGAACTTACACAGTTATGTTGTGACTCACACTAAGCTGTTACATTTTGAAAAAGGGCTGGTTAGTGGTTACAGCATGTGATAGGAGTCAGGAGCTCTTGTTTGTGTTCATGGCTCTGCACAGCTGCCAGCTCAGCTTTCTTCTGATCCGGTGTACAAGCAGGCACACGTTTTGCAGGAAGCCAAGTAGAAGATTAGGCCGCTGTCCACTAGTCACCCTCTCAGCTTGGTATTTCTGCCTCGTGGCCAGGGGGAACGCTTCCTGCGCACTCCCTACCCCACTTCAACAAACCGAACAGCGTTAGCCAAAACCTGCTCTTCAAACTACATCAGCTGAAGCGGCTCAACGGGAGAGGAAACAATCAGCTGAAGCCACCGGCAGATTGAAGGGTGTAGTAACAAACATGCAGAGCTGATAACTTCTTGCCCCGGCACAACTAGATATGGAAACATCTGTCAATCCACAGCTTCGGTTTATCATCTGACCTGCTGACGGGTTTTACCAGGCAGCAGGGCTGCCCAGCTGCTGGCCTGTATGCATCCAGGGAGCTTCTGGGCACAAGCCCCCCTGAGCCAGGCTCACTGCGGCTCGGTTCCCCGGGGCAGCCGCTCACCCTGGCCTCTCCCCACACACACACACTCCGCGGCTTCAGGTCCGGAAAGAGGTACCAGCAGAAAACTCCTTACCTTGTCAGCAAAGTGCTTGATGATAAAAGCCTTATTTGATAAACGTGGTTTTTCAAAGAGGGCACATTTATTCAAATGAGTATTGTATAGTTTTTGGGCCCAAGTGTCATCCGAGCCTTTTGGCATCTGTGTAAGAGAACAAACACAAAGACATTTAAAATGTCTTGAAAATTTTTCAGTAGTAAAACAAACTAAGGAGACGTGGACAGTATTTTGTGATTTGCTTTCAAATTCCATCTGCTTGGATTTCCAGTACTGCCATAAACAAGGCAGCCAGCAACTCACCACATGCTTGCTTTTCGGATACTCTGGACTGGTGCAGCCCCTAACACTGCTGTGCAACACATACAGTGCTCATCACACCTTCAGTGTCACACATCTGAGGGTGAGGATCCCAGAGATATGTTAACTGACAGCAGTATTTTGGTGGGTCAGAACTCATCCAGCACCACTAGAGGCTGTGACATACAAAGACCCCAGGCTGAGCTTCCATTGAATAAAATAACACACACCTTGCCCAGTATGTGGCTTGTCATACCTTGAGATAAAAGACAAAAGGTGAAACACCAAGCAAGAGGTGATTTGCAGAAATTTAACAGGACCAAAGACTGCTATGCTACACTCAGGAAGGAGCAAGCTGACACAGTCATAACAAAGGTTGATCGTAGACCCAGAAACAGTTGCAGGTACGCTCACAGACAGGAGAGAGGAAAAAAAGCAACGTGACTAAAAATCATTTTTTATCCTCCTGTAATCGCCAGTTCCGTTTTTAAGCTCTCTAAATCACCTCAACTGCAGAATGTCAAAATAATGGCTATATGCAGATGATTTTTCCCTGTGAGGCCCTAGTTGATAAAAGCACTTGAAAACACACCTTGCATTCCTCATCTAACAGATCCAGAATTCCCATTTTAGCCTCTATGAGGTTGATGCAAGGCTGATTGTCGTAGAAATCAATCAAGGTCCATGGTATTTGTTCTTTCATATATTCTTCTTGTTCCAGCTTAAAGACATGCTACAGGGCAAAAAGAAAACAGTTTTCTGTGAAACAGAATGCAGAATAAATACATCAAACTCCCACTTGAATTCATCTTGTCACTTTAATCCAGGCTGTCAAGTGATGCGCAAGATAAACTGAATAAACCTTTTAACAAGTGTATGAAAGACAAATTAACCTTTTTTTCTGGGCCTAAAAACCAACAGACTAAATTAAATCATCCATCCATACTCTCTGCAAATAAGGTCTATTTTAAAAATATTTTTCCTATATTGTTCCACAATTACTATAAGCTTTTTTCTGAAAATAACAAAAAACCCAGAAGAGTACAGGAACAGCAAGTTATAAACTGAGATGTGTCATGCATTTATGATTCTGAAGTTATAAATACTGCTCTATTTCAAGTAAAATTTCACTATAAATACTTTTGTGTTTTCTTGTAAAAGAGCAGAGTTCCATTTTCTCTCAAATGACTGTTAGGTTTTTTTCCTGAGATGACGTATTATACTAAAATACACTCTTCAGCAAAAACCTCCCAAGAATGACTCTAAGAGTATAAGCACAAGAAATCATTTAAGCAAAATTTTGTGGAAAATGCATCTGGTACAAAGATCAATAAAAATGAAGTTGTATATTTTTTTCAAAAACATTATCACAAAAAACCTGCACAGCTTTAATAAAATGTGCATAGGAGATAAAGTTAAACTTCAGGGAAAAAAAGATGATAAAATATTAAACAAGGAAACTGTGGTCTTAATAGCACAAGCATGCTTTTTAAAAATGAAAAGACTGCTGACTCCAGTTATTTTAAACTAAATTTTATCTCCCATTTAAATTTTAATGTATACTAACTGCTCTGACAGGCAAAAAGAAATTCAGAACACATCCTAATAATCACCGAACAACAGCACCAGTGGCACTATTTAGGGGACCACCAGCAACACCTATAGTCTCGGAACCAGCATTAATTGCCCCCTTAATTCAGTGCAGAAGGCCATTAACACCCTCTGGCTCTCCAGCATACTCCAGTAAAACAGCAGAAAGCTATCCTGACAAAGCAGTTTATCCCTTTTATTTCATTAGCTTAACACAATCGTTTCCAAAACAGCACTCCTTAACAGCACCCATGGGAGCCTTTCCGTGCTCATCCACTTAACAGCTGCATTACATGCAAGTTAATTCCTGACAGGAAAGTAAATGATAAGATTTTATTGGTGTATCATACCCAAACTATCTAAACCCTGAAAGGAAACAAACCCACATCTTTACTGGAAAGGAATTAGCAATTTTGTGGTGAAAAATGTCTTCAGACCTGATTTTATTTGTAGCATGATGACGATCCAGCTGTAGCGGGCGAGCATGACAGCCGGGGCTGTCGCGCAGGGCCCTGGGAGCTGGGCTCCTGCAGCCTGTGGACAAGGAGGCCTAGAGGGTGTCTTGGTGGTCTGTGATTACCTAATGGTCGGGTGTGGAGAAGAATAGTTTCAGAGTTGCCCAGGGAAAGATGAAGGGTGACAGGGACAGGTTGGCGCGCAGTTTTGACTCAAAGCTTTTTTTAGGTTGGGGGTGGCCAGGTACCAGAAGGGTGGCCAGGAGAAGCTGTGAAGATGTGTGAGACACAGCCAGGCAGGGCCCTGAGCAAGCTGCTCTCAACAGGGGCTGGCCAACATGCCATCCTTGGGCTCCTTTCAGCCTACTTGCTTTGGGGCACCTATTAATGAAGAGCGCACACCACCTCCATGATCCCACAAGTGTAAGGAAGCAGAGAGTGAAGACTTATCAAAGACCTGGCCAGCACAAAAGTACAAAGCTTTTACATCGGGCGGCTGAATACTGGGAGAGGTTCACAGCATCACAAAATAAAGGCACGCTGTAGATAGACAAGACGTCACAGCTTCATGTTTGTCTAAGTTGTGACATTTGTCAAAGCAACAACATATTTAATTATCATAATTTTCTGAAGCTGTGCTTTCTTGAACAGCAGCACAGAAGCTGCCACTTCCATATTTCTGCATCCTCCTGCCTTTTGCTGTTTGGTAGCTTAGAAGGGGATCAATACAAAAGCCCCTTCATCCCATCCTTTGTGAAATGTGTGGGAAGGAAAAGATGGGAACAAGGACCCCATCCCAATAATAAGTGAAACCTTATTATTTTCACAGTGACTGATTTTTTGCTGTGGAGCTGGGAAAACTCTGAAATACCTTGTGCTTTAGCAGCTATGACGTCTAGCTTACAGAGCTGAAACCATCTGCAGCACTATAAATACAGGAAGGCCATTCCGGAGCTGCAAAGCTACCTTTAGTTCTAACTCACATTACTCCTGGTTGTATGTCCCTGCCGCTGGGAAAAACAATTGCTCAGGGTGATCCAGTTCTGCAAATATGCAGCACCACTGAGGTACACTTGTATATATAGTTCAAAGCTATTCCAGTACTGCAGCACAGCTTAGCAACAGGCCTGGCATAAATAACTCGCCTCATCATTATGCAGGTAAGATATATAATTACAAACGTCACTGAGGCTGAGGAGAGAGAGAATCGTGATCACTCTGAAGGAGGGAGAAGAGGCGCCTTTTGCCACACATCAGCGATCAACTTAAGGATGTGGCTGTAAACCCTCAAAAAATAATGCCAGTTGCACTAGCAGAGAAAGTGAACGTGGCAGACTTCCAACAGTGAAGTTCTGCTCTTCCCTAGCAGTGCACAAACTCTTGTTGCAGGTTATAAAGACCCAGCTAACTCGGGCTTCATCCATACAGTGCTCTCGTTGACAGGCAATCTCAGGGTCTTAATTGCCAAGCACTGCTTCTGTCTTATAATTGTTATTGTGATCAGAATTTCAAATAGTCCCAGAGCAGCAGTTAGTCATAAAATCTATTTCCAGGAGATAGTCAATCTTTCCCCATCCCCCAAGCCCCACGGCCAGGACAGCTGGTTGATAGACTGAAGGAATTCATCTTAACCACTGGGGACCCAATTAGCTGGATGGACTTTGGGGAGGGGAGAGAGAAGAGGAAATGCCAGTAATTTGCTACTTACCATATTGAACTGTTGCTGCAGTTTTTCATTGGCATAGTTGATACAAAACTGTTCAAAGCTGTTGATTTCAAATGTCTCAAATCTAAAATATGCAGACACTCAAAATTATTTATGCAGTGAAAAGACAGATAAAATGGCCCTATAACTTCAAATTCCCTCCCTCCAAGCAAATTAATTGCATTATTCCAGGCATAAACAACCACAACCAAGCAATGAAGCAGATAGGGAAATGGCAAGTTGCAAAGCAATGGCAATTCAGAGATCCCTCTTTTGGCAGGGATGATAAAACACAGGGATTGACGTTCCCAGAGAGCATTAGTTATCTTTGTACCCTCTGAAAGTGCTACACTGAACTAACTGTGAGATTACAACTAGCATGCAACTTCCAATATGCAATTCAATTTCTTTATTTAGTTTATTTATCAAATTTCTATGCTATACATAAAGGTACTACAAATGCCAAAAATATGAAATCCCACTGTAAATGTCAAACTTAACATCAAGACAAAGATCTTGGATAGCATGTCAAAACTAAACACCTACTTCCTTCATCTGGAATAAGCAACTGCAAAGGGCTTGGTGTTCCTTGGTTTTTGTTTTTTTGTTTTGGTTTGGTTTTTGGTTGGTTGTTTAATCCAAACAGTGCTGCATGATAAAGACAGACACTTTGCAATAAGAAAACTACATAAAAAGTGGTATATGTCTGACAAAAAGACTCACCCATAAATGTCCAACACTCCAATGAAAGAATGCTGTTTTACAGTAGAATGAAGGGCTTTGTTCACATGATCTACAATCCAGTTAAAGAGATTAGCATAGATATGTTTGGCAAGTGCATCTCTGGCATTGATGGCATGGAGTTTAGAAATTGGCTTGATGTAGGTTTCAGTGGCAGTTGCAAGCTTCCTGTGGCAAAGCCAGTGGGCCATCTCTTCATACTCCACACCCATGAGGTCACAGAAGATGGTGAGGGGATCATGTTTGGGCTAATAAAAAAAAAAAAACAAACAAAAAACTGCTAGTTCTTGAAACAGTATTACTAATATTTCACATGCAATCATATAATGCAAAGAACTGCCTGCCTGCAGTGATCTAACAATAAGCAACAACAGCAGCTTCCTGATCTCACCTTCCTCCAGAATGTAAGAAGTTCCCTGCCCGTTTGTCACATTCCCATCACTGAAGTAAGTTACCAAATCACTTTCCCCAAAGGCATTTCCTGATACTCGTGTTAATCAAAAAGCCCGACACAGGGAACCTGCAACCTCTGCAAAAATGAATCTCCTAACCTCACAAGGATGGACTTTGCATTTTGAGTTCTTGTAACTGTTTCACTTTTGAGTGAAGAAACTAGTGAAATGCAAAGGTCATCACCTGTGTGCTGGGGATAGAAGGGACTACAACTCCTGAGTAGTGCTCTCATCTAATTATATACGCCCATGGCAGGGAGTGACAGGTAATGGGGCACCATCCAGTGGGATTCCTGCACTGGAGATGCCCGGGCTACCTCATCACATTCTGGGGCTCATCAGCTGCCTACCGGTGATCATAAAATGATGCTTTATTTGTGGTGAAAACCTTTTTAAGACACAAAGAGCTAGTCTATTGTGGTGTCACAGCAGCTATCCGTTAGATCCCAAAGACAATCTCAGACCAGGCACACTGATTACCTGTGGTCCTATGAAGGACCTGTTGTCTCAGCTCCAGAAAATGCTACTGCAGATGCTTGAGAAACCAACTGCTAGCCAAGTGAGAATAAACCCTGCAACTGCTTGTACTGTTTGAAGGGAGAGAATGATGAAGGCTGTGTACTACAACAGTAGATATTCAAGAAAAGACAGAAGGAGAAACGGCTCACTTCTGAATCCAAGGAAAAGAAGAGCGACAAGAACAGAACAGAAACCAGATCTTTTTTGCTTCCCATCTCAAAATAAGGAGTTCAGTAGGAAGCTTTGGTTCTTACTAACAAAGAGTTTGCTTTCATATCAGAATGTGCACTCCTCACTGCTGACCAACAAAGTTAAAAAAAGACTTATAAAACCATGACACTCTTGAAAGAGTCACATCTTTATATCCCTGGCTCCTGTCATTTGCTTTGCAATTATTTGAGCTAGTTTGGCATTTAACAAGAATCAGTCCATCCTGCAGCCATGTCCTGTGGGCAGGAAATGTATTCATCTAGGAATATAAAGATCTAGATACCTGCCCAGGACTTCAAAGCTGTTTAGAAGACTTTTCTAGGACAGTTACAGTTCTGAAAAGAAATTAAGGCAGCCACAGTTTCACTACAAAGAATACTGTCTAAAAGCTCTAAATTGAGAAGACTTGGATCCATCTGCAAAAGGAACTGAAAATGTTAATATATTAGAAACAAACACATATTGCTTGTTTTTATGTTATTACTTTTTTTTCAGAAGAAAATCCTTCTGCAAACAAGCAGAACACACAACTGCCCGGACAGAAACCATGGCCTTGAGCTCATCTGCTACTCACAGGAATGGTGCAGCTGTCAGAATCCCGAGATGCAAACTCCACGTTGCCCAAGTGAAGGATGCCAGCGAGGATTCGAAAAATTCCCATTTGGTAGGAATCACTAATCCCTGAAAAATGATGAATGAAATGTTTTGAGTGGATGAAGAAGTAAAGAACCATGAGTTACTGTTGAAAGAAATTATTAAGAAGAGAAAAACTGCCACCAGGGTGTGTTACTTTTGGGGAATTTGGTATTGAGCATGTTCCTTGGCTTCATTTCTATTAAAAACATTCTGTTACCACATGCGAAAAAGATCCAGTAATATGAACTATTTACTTTGCTGTTTCAAAGTGCTTTTTCAGAGACCTCCAACACTTCATGTAGTACTCCAAGGGAATCTAACACGTGTTTATGTTCACATGTCTTACATTTATGTTCACGTGTCTTATTCCTACTCTAGATATGTGATTCCACTGCAGATTAATATCCCCTAAATGCAATAAAAGTATCTCAATACCAAAAGTTAGCAAGCTCTCCTGCTTTTTAAACACAAAGAAGTACGTAGAAAATACACACAAGTAATACAGAAAACACTTGCTAGCATATAACATTTGGGATATGGTTACGTTTTACAAATTACCTAGCAAAGTGCAGGCCTGCCTGGTGTTTACCATTTCCTTAGCATCATCAACGCCATCAATCACAGGGCTTCCACCTTGCTTCGTATAGTGAAAGTAATTTGCATTCCCTGTAAAATTTAAAAAATAAAATCTTTTACACACACTGATGCAGAAAATCACAGCACATCTGTAAAAGTGTGTAATGGTTAAGTTGCTCTTTGCAGACTCTATGATTTGAAATATGTTAACACGTATTCATGTTCTGGCTTGTAGCACCCACTTGTTCTGGAGAATAATTTTTTCAAGATTTAACAGTGCAAATAGTATTCTTAAGCTACTTGTTACCTACAATAGGCCCTCAATCATATTCTCTACCTAATCTCAGTTCATACTTCCACACCTGTGGAAAAACCACTTTGAAAGCAATCGTTCTTCAGACCTGAGCCAACCACCCACGGGTAGGTGCACAGTTGACAGCAGCACTTTGGGGTTACGTTGCAGGTATTATTATGCTATTATTGTATGAGGATATTAAAAATAAATTAATCTATTTTGTCCTTGTTTTCTTCTCATTTATCTTTTATAGTCTAGCCTAATCTGTGATGTGTCCTGGCTGAGAAATCTTGGTTGAAGAACTGACAGCTTCCTGCCACTTTGGGAGAGCGCTGGTCTTCACTGAGAAAGCAGTCCTTCTCTTTGGCGTTGTATAGATTTCTACAGTTTTGGTGGCCATGCTTTCAGCTGCAATGACAGTCTCCTTTTCTTCTGATCTACTAAGATTTCAAAAAAGCTACAAGAAGAGTCTCCTACACGGCTTCTTTAGTTATAATTACATAAGTTACTTTCTTTCCCACGTTAGCAGATGTGAATCCTAAGTGTGCCAGGGTGGTTTAGAAAAGCAGAGAAATACTTGGAAACCAGAAAGACATTTCAGAAATCAGTACTAACATGCTGTGCAGTTTTTCCACTAAGAAGCTAATTTTTAAAAATATACAAAAAGCATTGAAATTTATATTGAATTTTTAAAATGATGAGGGGATTGCCTGTCATCATAGCCCATTTCTTCTATAAAGTACCAGTTCCTTTTAAATGAGAAATCTGTCCTGTCTCTGCATTTACATCTAAAAAAAAAAGGAAATTTCCACTTAGCAGATTTGTGATCACTGGATCAGCAGAGATGGTAAAATAATTGTTGTAACAGCCTGAGTGGAGGTGTGCATATACAAAATACGAGTTTTTGAGGTGCTAATACCAGAAATGATAAAATTTCCCAGTAGCTGGAGACATGGTAAAAAGATTTTAAAGGACCAAGAGAAGAGAATTTCACCCTTGCAATTGGAGAACTACTATGGAATCTGGACTTAGTAAGTTTTCATGATTACAGTCTCAATGTATTAAAGTATGCTGAATAAGCCAATCCATTACTTTCTTTTTAACTAAAAAGAACCAAGTCTGAGATCTGCCATTTTAGTCATTCTCAATGTCTTTCAAATGAGGGTTAAAAAGTTTAGAATTTAAAAGCCAGCATTTCTTCTTTTGGCTCTAAGACTCAAAAAAGCTCAGACATACTGCTTTGTACATACAATTGCACAAAATAATTAATGTGAATTTCATACCTAAGCGTAGAGTTTTAAATTCAGGTAATGCTGCAGAGGCACATAGTTGGTAAAAGATGTGGTAATTTCTCTCCTCTTCTGCCTTTAAAAGAAAAGGATTGATTATATTTCACCATTTAACAAGTGCCAGAAACATCCATGAGCAGAAAAAAGAATACTAGGTTTAATGCATTCTCTAGCATGACATTAAGAGCATAGAAGTCACAAGGAAAAAAGAAGATAAATCAGTATTTATCATTTTCTTCTTTATTAATTTAATCCATTTTCCACAGCAAGAAGCATGCAGACATTTTTGTTTTAAAAAAATGCATGATTTCGCTTTTCAGAATTGTAGATTACTTTTAAATATAGATCAGGATTCTAGGGGTGAGTGCGATGATCATACTTAAAGGCTTTTCATTTTCCAAAAATAACTAATACCATTTGCTTCAGCATTTATAGTAAGCCGGTGAAGGGAATATCTTTCTTGCCAAGGCAGAGCTGGAATTTTAAAATGGAAGACAAACACAGCTCAGAAGGTTATGACTCATGACTAACACCATAATCCTGAACTTAAGGGCTAAACTTCATAATTTCAAAACAAAAACAAGAAAAAAGACTCTCCTTTAGCTAAGTCATGCACAGCAAGTTTCTCATATTTTTGTTTTATACAACAGTACTCATCTAACACCCTTACACAGTACAAATTGTAATTATTTGCTTTATACCTTTAGGCAGACAGTCAAGGATAAGTCGATTTTTACTAAGCTCTAGACTATAGGGTAAGCAAATATGGAGAGGAAGCACGGGAGACTAAAAGGCTGTAGATCTGCTCAAGTATTAAATACCAAAATGAAAGGAGCTAAAGGAAGATTAAGTTACATATTCTCTTAAGTCTCATTTGTAATTATTGTGATAGCAGTGGGTTTTACCAAGAGATTTAAAGTGAGCTAAGATAGCAGCTTTACAAACCACAACAGAAAGCTCTTGAGCATCAGTGTTTCTGGTAGGTTTTGAAGCCTGATCCTATAACACTATGGCAAGCATAAACTCCTGTCTAGCAGTGCACTGAAGATATTTCTTGTTAAAATACATAGCCTTTTTAATGCACATTTTACAGCTATCAATAATGCTTATACAGAAGAGTGACACGGTTTTCCTTCTCTCCTCCTCCCCACACATGCTATAGTAAAAATACGACATTAGAGCCAGCTCTGACAGAGACCCCTAACATCAGCAGGCAACAGTTCCTTTTCTTTTTTTCTTTTTTTTTAAACATAGTCACACAAATATAAAATGGGAAGACTGCATCACTATTACCTGAAATACCACTCTTGATTTCTCCAGGAGGTAAGTTCTCATGTTAGCACCAATGATTCGATACCGCTTATCAAAACCAATTTCAATGTATTTCCCAAAGCGACTGCTATTGTCATTCCTTGTTGTTTTGGCATTTCCAATAGACTGAAAAAAGGGAATTTTGTAAAGGTTAAAAAACTATTAGAAATTATCATATCTGCTTAATCATCCACATGGCTCACAAATACATAAACATTAATTTGTCCAGTTTTCAAATCAAGAATGATCTATGCCCTGTCATCAAAAATACGGTTATTTCATTGACATGAGATCTGGAGTTGATCTTCCTAGTAATGATTTCACTTCCACATACTCTCATTTTCCAGCTAAAAAATCATTTGAAGTCTTTTAAAAGGAATTAAAGAGTCTAACAGAAATCTCACATACAGCCAGTTTTCTTCTAAGAGTTAATAAAACTATATCCATTATCTCACACTGTATATATGCACAACTGTATGTACAAAGATACACGTATAGTACTTGCAACCTGTGTAAATCTACCTATTGCAAAGCCATAATCCAGCAAACTGCCCCTATACTCAACAGTTTTATTGCTATTATTCCAGAACCAACTACATTTCCAAACTCCCTCTGCAAAAATACTGTTATAAAATATTTACTGTGTTCCTAAATATAATCTAAATGTTAACATGTACAGACCCATGTTGTTTGCCTGAAACTAAATTCCTTCAATAGCAGATTGGCTGCAGATTCTGAGACAGTCTTCAGTGCTGTCTTCAGTGTGTGCGTAACTTGTTTAGATTACTTCAAAATAGCTTTATTCATAATAAAAAATATTTAAGATATGTGTTCAATAGTATGTGGTCCTGTGATATCCAGGGAAGTGATGGCCATGGTTGCAAAGCAGTGTTGGTGCAGCTGTGACTTCAGCACCTCACCTGTGTTAGGATTCACACCACTATGGGTATCAGACTGGAAGTATCAGAACTTTGAGACATGCAAATCACAACATGCTGAAATTCAAAGGAAAGAGGCTTTTCTTCTAAATGGGATCATATTATAGTCATCATATGGCAATTCACCTTTCAAAAAGCCCCCAAAATACCTCTGTTTCAAAAGGAATACCATTTGGTGTAACTCTTACACAGCACATTATCTTTAATTAAATGCCACTGTGTTTATGTGATCAAGTACCTCACTGTGAAATGCACCACAACTAAGAGAATGCAGATCTGTATCTATGTCCCAGGTTTTTTTTGTTCACGTAGACATCCATAGGAACTCTGTACTGAAATAAATTTGGGCAAAACCAAATGAGTACAAATAGCCATGCTGCGTATCAGCATTCCACATCTGTAAGCAGAAGAGCAGTGAATCAGTAAACGCTAGCAGGGTACAGCATTGAAAGCTGGGATTAGACTTTCAGAAACCACATGACAGCAGCAGCAGCACACACGCCTGTCCAAGCAGATGTCCAAGTGGTTATCAGACGAACAGTTGCTATAAAGGTTGTAAGACCAAATTGAGTCTTTGCAGTTCTAAGAAATACTGAATTCACTCAAACTGAGCGCATTCAAACTGTATTCTTGTGTTTTAAAATTATTGTTTTAAAATTAGTGTGTTTTAAAATTATTGCTACCATGATGTATTTTTTGTTGTAGGTAGCAATGTAACACTACAGAAAACAATTACTGCTTTGAAAGGACCTGTTCCAAAGTCCCACGCCTGTATGTACGAACAGTTAAGAAAGTCTTTGGCATTACAATGACTGCTGACCAAGGTCCCCAGTAAGCTGTACACAGGGTAGCAAAGAAAGAGAGGAAGGAAGTTACATACAAAGATATGTTTTAAGGCTTGATTATTTCTACATTTGCAATAGACAGACTGTATATAGTTATTAGCTATAAAACTAATTACTCAAAAGTTGCTAGAAATGTAGAATTTATAATAGTCACTTGATATTAGAGTATTTAGTAAGCAAAAATGATGTGAAATTCTGATGCTAATGGTGATTGTGATATAGAAATTAAGAAAATAAAATTACCTTTTGCTCAACTTAGCAAATGTGAAGTTCAATGTTTCTAACCATCATTACTTAGCTTCCTTCTGATTTGTGTTTTTGCTGATTTACCAGTTGAAGAGTTCAAAACATTAATTTTGTTACCCCAGTCTTTGTGTACAACTTCACATTTCACAACATTTCTTTTAAAGCTTATTTAAAGCTCAAGTGTTAGAAGTTAAAAGGGTAACTTTCATCCAAGTATAACTTCTAAAGTAATTCCAACTTTAGATCTTCACAGGTTCATGAAATCGTTATTCCTAGAAAATAAAATGAAAGTGCCAACAATCCCCAACATGGCCAAAGATGGTATAACACTAACGCCAAAGCTGGAGCAGTGAAAGGAGTACTCGGGGACTAGCTCACCCGTGCGACACTCCTAATTGCTCCCAAGGGCCCGGGCTCCCACTGCTGGGGTAGGTGCAGCTCAAGGCAAAGCTCAGCACTCCTGACTTCTCCTCGTCACTGGACACATTGGGTACTCAACAGCAGAGCCCACTGCCCATCGTGATACAGCTCATTTTATCCCACCGAACAGTTTCAAACCACCACACAGCACTACAAACCAGGCATGATTACCTTGTGACAGAGCACACACAATTGTGATGGGGCAGCTATAGCCTGAGAATCATGAACTCCTCATGCCAGGAGGAAAAAAAGGAATAAAACACAGTTCATTTTTAAAATATCTAAGGAAAAAAACCAATGTCAGCATCTTGCATTTCACATTTCACTGTGTGCATTCCATTTGCTCATGTCTATCCATTAATAATTCATACCATTGCATAGAGATGCTAAACATCTAACAAGACAACAATCATCGTAAGCATTTTCTTAGTTAATGTGCCTTCTTAGCTTGTGCATGTTCATAGACAGAGTTATTTCTCTTAAGAAATTCCCCCAAGACTGCTTCCCTCTGGTGAATCATTTCCTTATACAAGGTTCCAGACAGAGACCAGAGGAGAGCCACAAAGATAACTAAGGGCCTGGAGCATCTCCGCTCTGAAAAATGGCTGAGAAACCTGGGTCTGTTCAGCCTGGAAAAGAGAAGACTGAGAGCGATCTATCAGTGTTTATAAATATCTAAAGTGTGGGAGAGAAATGGATGGGGCCCGGCTCTTTTCAGTGGTGTGCAGTGATTAGACAAGGGTCAGTGGGCAATAACTGGAACACAGCGAGTTCCATACAAATATACATAAGAACTTTACAGTGAGGGTCACAGAGCACTGGAACAGGCAGCCCATAGAAGTTGTGTAGTCTCCTTCTCTGGGGATATTCAGAACCTGCCTGGACACTTTCCTGCTCAACCTACTGTAGGGAACCTGCTTTTAGCAGGGAGCTTGGACTTGATGGTCTCCAAAGGTCCCTTCTAATCCCTACGATTCTGTGATTCCTTAACTTCAGCTACAACTTGATCTACACATGTAGGCAAAGACACAAAATACAGGAAATAATTCAGATCAGGTTTTCTGCTTGGCCGTGACATCAGAATTACAGCATCGCCTGAGCTTCCTGTAGAACCGAGATCCTGAGCAGTAGGGAAATGTACAGGTTATCCTGCAGTCTACTGACAGTGCCCAATGGCTTTGGGACTTGACTGCAGGTAGCACAACCTTTGTTGTACACAAGTGAAACATTACAGTCTGAGCTAATTATTGCCAAGTTACGTCTTCTGTCACTTTTCCCTTCTGAAACTGTGTACATCTCATGTAAGTTTGCTTTCTCAATTTAACTTCCACAATGACATTTTACTAAAATTTATTATTTGCTTTATTCAACAACTACCAATATTACAAAGCTGAAAAGATTTACAGCAGTGTTCCTATAAAAATTTCTTTGTTATGTGAAACACTTTAACAATACTGTAACATTACCCCATCTCTCACACCATTTCATAAATACTGCACAAAATAATGATTACAGCACTTCCCAGTAAATGGATTAAAAATGAAATTTTATAACATAGTCAGTCTGGTTTTTTTTTGATGCCTATAAAAGTAAGAATTGATCTCTTTACTGAATGCTTATGTTAGTCCCCAAACAATTACTGCAACTGAAGGGTAGGAGTTAGTGCAGTAGCTCTCTTACCTCCATGATGGGGTTGGAAGCCAAGACTTTCTCCTCAACATTGGCTTCACTGGCAGATCCACTGACCGTGGCGAAGTACCTCATGGCATACTTGGCAGAGACTGTCTTCCCTGCCCCAGATTCTCCACTGACAATGATTGACTGATTTCGCTCATCTCTGAAACACAACGACATACTGATTACCAGCTATTCTCTCAAGGATGCCTACGTTTTATGTCTCCAGCTTGGCAACAACCATTCCACCATAAATGTTAGCAATACGGCAATAATGGAAAGCACGTGGCAGA
This sequence comes from Heteronetta atricapilla, assembly GCA_011075105.1. Classification (NCBI taxonomy): domain Eukaryota; kingdom Metazoa; phylum Chordata; class Aves; order Anseriformes; family Anatidae; genus Heteronetta; species Heteronetta atricapilla. The sequence continues at coordinate 2,283,435 of CM021740.1, forward strand.
AACAAAGCTGTCAGTGATAAAGCTCCCTGAATGGCTAATTGGGCTGCTGGTGACCAGGATGCTCATTCGGGACAGAGGCTGCCCCTGCAGTTCAAGCAGCCATCATTTTGTTCTACAAAACCTGACTAAAACACCTGCTACCACCATAACACTATGATCTTCTGCAGCTACTTCTATTCAGAGTGTCTGATAAAGCACCCCACTAATCAGTGCTCATTAGTAAAGATCATTAATGCTATCTTACAGATAGAGAAACCAAGAGCAGAGTTAGCAACAGAAACCCTTCATCCTTCTCATCTAATCACCAACTTTTCCCAGAATTGTTTTGAATCTAAAAAATTCAAGCAGGACTGTTCAGGACACAAGTAGCAGCTCTAGAGCAGAGGATCCCTTTGTTGTAAAGATATTTCTTCTCGTTATAAAAATAAATTTTTAAAAAGGGATCTTAATTCGCTAGGCAAGCAATTTTCTCTCACCCCAAAAAGGCCTCTACCCATAAACCCTGACTGTATGACTGAAAAATAGACTACAAAACAACAGTGACAGAAATTAGCATTTCCATAGCCTCTTTTTTTTAAATAATAATAAAAACAATACGTGATTTATACCATACTGTATATTTCCAAAATTTAAAAGAATATTTCAAATTCCTCCTGCGAGCTGGGTGAGTTTGACTCTGTCTTACATGCCAGAAAATGGATAAAGAAGGAACAAAAATTTACCCCAGAGATTTAGAAAGCTGGGTGGGGCTTGAACTAAAGAGGGTAGCCAAGCCCCAGACCAAACTGCACTTCCCGCACTGTAATGGTGGGTAAAAGTTCAGGCATACATTTATGTTCAAACAGCATGTATGAAGTCTGCACAGCCTCCAAACGCCTGCTGAGGCCACAGGTAAATGCTGTGCAGGGGCAGTGAAGAATCATGCATGAAAAATCTATCCGTGGTTTCTGTACCCTCAAGGCCCTCCAGGAGGTGTGGGCTTCTACTTCTGACATTTAAAAAAAAAAGGTGCTGATGAAAATAAGAAGCTAAATTACAGATCACATGGTTGCTCTCAAGCTGTTACATATCTTCAAAAGCATCCCCAAGCCTCCAGATAAGAGCACAACTCCAGCATCTACTTCATGCTGCACACGGATGTAGGCTAAAGGGAGCCCCTGGTAACATCTCCTATCTGCGAGAGCCAAGGTGTGATTCATCTAACCAAAGGAATTCATTGGGTAAAGCGGGTTCTTCACATTTTGGTGAAAGGAAATGGCTGGGTGCTGCTTTAAATTTAATATGAAAGTGTTAAGAAGATCAAAGCAACCTAATTTTGTGTTCTCAACTTCCCTTTAACACATAGGATAGGTGCGAATGACTACAGCACAGTTCACACATTCGCATACATCAAGCTGTCGGTCTCAGTGGGAGAAGTGGGAAGGCATAACTGCGCAGCTTGGTGCCAGGTTATGGATAGCCCAGGCTAGGTATGCCGAACCGCCAGGGATGCCAGCCCTGGGCATGGGGAAATTAAAACATGGGCCTGATGAGACAGCTCCTTTACAAAGGGCGCCAAGCCTGCTCGAGCGAGGCCTGTGGAGGTAGGGCAGCTCACGGTAGAGATGAAGACTTCCATCTGGGAAAGGCAGAAGAAACACTCTTGCTTCTTCCTCATCCCCTGCTCCCAGAGTTCACCCGGGGCAGGTACACATGCCTGGGGCTCTGCACGTCGGGGCCAGAGTGAATCATGCTGGTGCTCACATTCAAAGAGATGCAGAAGGACATGAGAGAAGTCCAGCCGAAAGCATGACATTTAGGCCTAAATGGGACAACTGACAACACACAGCCTTCCTCTCACACAGACACTTCCTGCAATGAGTCTGTAACAGAGAATAATTTCTTCACAGAACCAGCAGTTTTTCTTCCCCCGGTGCTCTTTGACGTACGAAAAAAATCCCCAAACCAATACCATTATAAAATAGGAAACTTCTGGTCTAATTTCAGGAGCTGCCTAGCACAGGAGGTCAGCAATAACATAACAAGCTTTTCATTTGTAGATCACCAGCTCTGTTTCATGTATTAAATACTGCTAAATATGTGAAGATTTGTTAAACTCAAGTCCTGTGAAATGGATCCTCTCTGATGATTAATGTTATTTTTAGCTTAGTTCCCAAAGTACAGAAGGCTTTCAAACAACAAAACTGTCAGGAAAACAAAACAAAACCCCATACTATGCTGCCAAGAGAGGGACAAAATAAGTGTGTCTCATGGTAGTTGTCACTTCCCTGAAGGATCAGCTGCAGTAGCTGAGAAACCCCACACGAGTTCCCTCTACTGCTCCAGCTGTGAGGCACAAAGGTAGACGTAGTGAGAGTGGCAGGATTCAATGATATATCAAGCTTATTACTGCTATTCGAGAAACACTTTCCAAAATCATCAGGTGATTTACAGAAATATCTTCTGGAGCTGTTATGAAATAGGATCCTCGTGTTTTGAATACTAATAGGAAACTGGTAAAAGCACATTAACATTTTAGACCCAAGAAAGTCCCCCAAATCCTCCCAGCCTTCTGTTTACAAAGATGCTTTACTACCCATACAGAGAAACAAGGGCTTCATTTTAGAGAATGAACCCACACCCATGCCTCATCTTGCAGCCTTTCCAAAGCTATCAGTACTGAATTGCCAGTCACTGCCCCATCTCTCCTCATCCAACAGCTACTTCCAACAGAGACACTTTACCCAGTCTAGTGTGTATCAAAACCTGCCTCAAAACTGCCTCGAGGCCCTCCCTTATTATTTCAGTCCAGACAAGCACTGAAAAAACAAAACCAAACAATGTGCTTGACTTCCTTCCTTGCATAACTGGCATGCTTTTCAATGAAGAAGCTGGAAAAATTAGCAGAAACTGAGCAGAATTAGCACAAACCACAACAGAGGGCAGATCATCCAGCACGTATGTCTAGGCATGCAAAGCACACCCAGCTTTTGTCACCGGGTTGGGCATTCAGGAACAGCAGGAAAACACTCATCTCTTCAGAGGACTTCCATGTTTGCAAAGGCGATAATGAAAAACGAGCCTGAAATAATTCCTCCTGAAGAATACTGTTGCCAATTAGCCTGGAGTACCCTCTCCCCCCACCACGAGATATGAAGGTCTCCTCTTCCCATGGCCCTTCTGCATGTGCTCAAAATAAAGGATCCATTCCTATACTCCTGTATAAGTACATATAACACACGCCTTTTAGAAATTTGCTTAGAGAAGGTATGGCTGGCTCTGTGGGAGCTAGAAAAGCTGCTGTCCTCTATTCTGCAATGAATATTTGTGTTTGCAAAAGCTAAGGCAGTCATGAGAAACAAAGGCCTCTCACTGTCTGCAGCCAGAGCTTCTGGCATCGCCCTGCCAGCGCTCCATTCACTCTCAGACTTCCTTGTTCTCACGAGTACATCAGTCTATTGTTTGGATTTAACACACTGGTGCTGCCATCCTTCAGCACATTATTCTTTCTGCTTTTTGGCACGGAGAGAGGAAAACACAGCAAAACATCCAAGACTGCACCCAATGCCTGGAGAAGGTGCGAGGACAGCGTAACACAGCACCCCACAGCAGGGTCAGTGGCTGCTGCCACAGTCCCAGGCAACGCTTGGCACGTGAACGCCCGACGAGGCAGCAAGATACTCAAGTCTTCAGAGAAGGAAGGCTGGCCCTTCCTGGCAGCCGTGGCACTACTGCAGAGAGGTCTTCTACATCGCTGAACTACAAGGAAACAGAACGCCACAGAACTGGGACAGAAAACAGCAGCTAACAGAATTTGAATATATTGGACAGTGCGTAAAATATGCAGAGAATATATTTTGGTTTAGTACTAACAACAGTCTAAAATACCTCTGCTTGTGCCTAATGAGATTTTCATAATCAGTCTGTATTAAAAAACAAAGAAACAAACAAAAAACAGAAAACACAAAGAACATCTGAGTTCTTCCTTGCAGATAGAAATAACAACTTTGGAGTTACTTTCAGTTAAATCATTAGTCCTCAACCTTTGACCTGACGTTCTGAGCACTTAACATGTCACCAGTCGGAAAAGAAGCACTATAATTAACATTTTCAGCCAATAAAACAAGTAAGCAGGGCAACAGTGTTGTGTGTGACACCACTTAGCAGTCTGATGCCACACTCTATTATCTGTGCAATACGTCTCCATCTTCCTGCCTCTTCTCAGTGTAAAGCACATAATCAGATGATTTTAAAATGAAGATTACTTCTGAATGGAGGGAACTTTTTAATTATGCTTTTACAACGAGAGCTGAAGAAAAGCAAACTGGGAGATGAGAAGCTGGAGTCCTCTTTCACTGAAAGGTAGATAATGATCACATCCAATGATACAGAAATACATTACAGTGATATGATACTAAGCCAAACTAGCTTGAAAACAGGCATTTAATCACAGCAGACCGAAACAGATCGACTGTGAAGAGCCTACCATGCACAGAAACGTGAGGCATTACGTTCAGGTATGGCTCAGGATCACAGTCAGCTTTTGCCATTTCTGAACAGTGCACAAGGAAAAGGGAATGACAAAAACCAAAATAAAACTCCGGGCTTGCGAGGACAGGCCTGGCCATTTCAGAAACAAAGTGATGGGCTGAGATTGCTTTCAGCAGCAGGGGACTTGGTTCAGTAATCTTCCATATCCTTGTCCCAAGCCTACACTTTAAGCGGCGCGTAATGATAACAGCTAGTTCTTGTCAAATAGTGACACCCCATGGAATAAATAACTGATAAGGAAAATAGTGTTATCTATCACAAAAATAATGTCTAACCTTGAAAGGCAATGTTCAGTCACTGTATCCAACCCATACACAGCTCTATTCTGTGGCGAGTAATGGTCACAGAATGAGCAGTAAATGTCACTAATTTTTCATCATCATAGTTCCAATAGAAGACAGAAACAGATTTGTGCATAAGCTGGTAAATTTTAAATACAATTTTGCTTTACTTACAAAATCCTGTTGGCAAGGCAATATGTTTATGAGGCATTTTAACATCAGAGTGCCACAACAGAGTAGATGTAGACTTCCTTACCTAACTGCTGCAAGCTTGAGATGACAACCTACATGTCAGCAGGGCTTTTTGTGTGCTTTGAAAAACCATTGCAAAATCCAATAATGAAGACAGCTTCTGCTCAAAGGAGATTCACCACTGCAAAAAGAGTTCTACAAACTGGCTTGAGATACCTTGCATGCAGAAAAGGGTTTTGCAGAACACAAATGAAATGACAGTGCACAAGAAACCAGAAAGTGGCTCAGAAAAAAATAATCTCGTTTTCAAGACATGAAAAAAACTTTGTTGAGGATGTGCATACATCTTCACGCTTAAATTTAATAGCACTGACTACTATTAACTTTAAATTCTGTATTCACAGCAATTGAAGCTTTGAATTCATCAATTCATCAATTTGAATTGATGCTTTCAAAAAGGCTCAGAATGGAAGAAGCTCTACTCCCGTGAGGTCACAGCTGCCAACCTCAGTGGAAGCAAGAGTAACACTGGACACATCAGAGGTGCCCAGTGACAAAGTGCTGCAAAAAGACCTACTGATCATTGCTAACTGTCATCAACTTTAACTATTTCAGCCGGCCAATTGAAAAACTGAGACAAATAAGGAAAAAAAAGTGTAAGAATATAAACATTAACAGTTAGTAACACCACAGGCAGAGTTGCCAATTTTCAATTTTTATTCCTTAAGATAGCTGTACCTTTCTGAACCTGCTTCCCTCAAAAACCAAACTAGCTTACTGCGTTACTGTCATTATTTCACAGCAAACTGTCCAAACATCAGGATAATCAAGACATATAGATTGAAAAATCCCTACAGATAACTTTGTTTACCTTTTTCCTCTATATATACCAAAAGAAAGTCCCTCTTTGAAGCAGGAACACTAAAACAGTTAAAAACACATCAATACATATTTCAGAGGGTATTAAAGAAGCTCAGAGCTACTCAATTTAATCATCAAAGCACAACATGTTTGTGTTTTATTCCTTCCTATGACTGATGCATTGGATGTATCACTTGATCTTGTCTTTCAGACTCATGACTCTAAAGCAAATAATGTCAAATGGATGTATATAAGCACACACACCACAAAAACATCAGCCTGGGAAAACAAACAAAAAGAACACAGAATTATTGACATCAGCCTCAATACACGTATCAATCCATCCTTACCCAAGCCACCAGCATCCCTGCCTGGCCAAAGTGTATCATTAACAGCTGATTTTAAAAGATTTTGATGTGGACTTCAAACATTTGCCTGTGATGCACTACTTCAAAGCTGAGCTGTCTTAATGCCACATAACAGAGATGAGATTGGCAGAAGAGATCAGAGTGAGACGTCCTTCGTTTAAATGGAGAGACCAAATAGAGATATTTGATGAGAAGAACATTAGTGCTTACTTTGCCTTTCATCCCAAACCATCTACATCTGTTAACTTCGAGGACACTGCCAAGGTGCTGATGTTTTTACAGAAGCTTCTCGTCAGTGTAGCTCGAGGGAAAAATATGGCCTGAAGGTGGCCAGAGCTAAGAGGTTTAATTAAATCTACTACCATTTTTCATGGGGTGGAGTTGCTATGGGTTTCTTGTTTTAATTTAGAGTAACATGCTTAGGTAAAGGCTAAGGGCACCGTCCCCATATCATATGACAGATTCATTTTTTATTTAAATAAAAACTACACAAACTGCTGCTCAAGGCCTGATCCTGCAATCTGTAAATACCAAATCTCCTACTGCTTCAGTGCAAGACCAAGACCATGATAAACAGCTTATTTAATCCAACAGTCTCATCACCCCGATCTCACTGTTGCTACTCTACTGCAATTCTACAGTAATGAAGTAGACTTGTAAGCCTGAAATTGCTTTAGATTTTTCAAAACTGAACCCTGATCAAAGGATGTTAACGACTAACCTGACGCAAACTCCCAGGGAAGGCATCTGTGACTCAGGGAACACTGGGGACAGTTTCTGTTCTAAGCATACACACGTGATTACCATTTACATCAATGTGAATCGTGCCCATCAAAGACAGAAAAGGAACCTGAGTTTGTTTTCTGAGTGACACATCATCCTACAGCTGAATTACAGCAGTGGGAAAGCTAACTCAAGAGAAGTTGAAAAATAATGACATCGAAGAAAGGTCAGATAGGATTAATTCTGAAAGGCTGGCATGCTTGAAATCTTGTTGTACTTCCATCAGCTGCAGCTACTCCAAGAGTCACAGGATTAAACACTAAGCACTAACACAAACTTAGCTTAAACTGAGTGAGACATTTTACCTTCTGAAGATTTTCAGACTGTGCAAGAATACATATACACATGTGCAGCTGGCATGATGAAGGGTCTCCAGCAAGGCAAGCATAACACTGAACCAAGTAGGCACCCTATTTTTTGCAATTAATCTCTCAATATCCCAGCTGCGTATTTGTGACAGCATATGACCAAAATAACCTGTAGTATCTGGAGCCAGAACATTCCCCCATCTTTGTATCTGAGAGCATGACTAAACAAATACATTTATTAAAGATGTTTCCTTCTGTGAGGCTGCTACAGAAAAAACAAGAGCACAGAAAAATTTACCAAATAATTTTCTCATTGATAAGATGAAATAAAACAAGTTTATACAATGCATTGAAAATAAAACCAGCATGGAAGTGCTAAACATTGTAACTGCTTTATCAACGTTCCCAAATAACTTAGACGTAATGATGTTATGGGAACAGAGAAATGCATCTAATATGCCACCTGTTCCAAACAGCTTTTTACAGCCTTGGCGTAATTATCAACACAAAAGATTTCAAATTCCTTTCTTGTGAAATCCATCAGCTTTCATCAAGATAAAGTAAGAATTCTCTGCAGTATCGAATGCTTTGTGACCTTTGCAGAAAACAACTTGATTAACTTACTAAGAAATTTAGGAAGGAGCTTCCCAGCCCCAGCAGACTGAAGGGAGCACAGTCTTCAAAGGACTGTGCATTTTCAAATACCAGAAACAGGATGACTAGCAGAAGAATGGCTGGGAAAGAACAAAACATTGAGGTGGTATCGGAGAAACAGAAGTGTAAATCCATGGTAGATGGATAATGATAAGACTTTGCACTCCTCATCTGAAGACTCACTAAATAGGTCTCACTTCAATAAATTGAATTGGATGGATCATTTTCTAAAACACCAGTGATTGCAAACTTAAAACCAAAACGTTTCCTAGAACACTCTTCTTCACCACAAAACATGGTTTTGGAGAGAGAAAAGGATTTTATATTCCTGTAATTCACACTACATTGTTGGACATGGCCAAAGTGCACGTGCAGGTGAAGGACACAGTATACACCCATGCATTTCACTACAGGAAATTCTGGACAGAAATGTGGTAACCTTAGTCACAGTGGCCTTTCAGCACAGAAATGCAAACAATAGCTCAGAACAAGCTATTGCATTTCACAGCTCAGTATGCTAACCATGAATAAAAATAACATTGCTCTGTGTCTGTAACACAGGCACAAGGTCTAAAGCAATGTGAAACAGGCCAGTCGTACAAATGTACATGCAGTGCCTGTACTTACTACATGCCTTTTTTGAATCCAAAGTTTTAGCAAATTTCCTGGGGATTTTGCACTGTTTCAATTAAGAGTGATACTACAGTGATTTTAACGTAGTGCTATATATTCAGATTGTGCAATGCAATGTCCCAGACAGAGGGAGCTCCTCTACGCACACTTGGAGGCCCCTTCCAGCCTGCTCTTTTGCAACTCCCAAGTACCTATTGACAGCTACAGTGTCTGCACCCCTGTCTGCACTACAAGAGCCTCTCATCCCTCTGACCTCTGCAGTCACGCAGAGCCCACTGCCCATGCTCTCACCAGCACCAGCTCTGTCCTGTGTCGGCCTGGGTGCCACGCTCACTGCTTGGTCCACCCCAGCCCAGTTCTGCATGGTGCTTCTATTGGTACACCTATTTGCTTTTCTGAAGGACCAAAACTGCCTTTTACCAAAATAAAAGACAGCTGTAAAAGCCTCCAGCTTGGGAAGGTTTAACACAGTGTCGTGTGGCAGCAAGCGAGGCCGTGCACATGAAGCGGCACTTGTTCACCGTGAAGGACTTGGAAATTCAGCAACGTGTCTGTCAGGAGCCGTTACAGGAACCGGCCACTCTACAAGCCCAGGATTTGATTTTCAACCAGAAGTAATTTAACTGATAAATAAATAAATAAGAATTCATTTGGCAGTTTTCCAATGCTCTCAGATCAGGGCAGAAGAGCACCAGCTTCGGGGAGGTGCCAGGCCAGGGCTGCTCGCCCGCCACTTCACACGGCGGCAGCGTCTTTGCCCTTCATTAACCTTCCAAACAAGCTATTTTAATCACAAAAATCTTTGCAGCCCTAAATAAGTTCCATTATCCCCTGGTTTCTGGATTTGGCTCTCTGGCCTCCTTTATGGGAAAAGCACCCTGGTTTTGTACTTCCCAGCGCTGCCAACAGTCCACATGGATGAAGGCCTCTCTCCGCTCCCTCTGCTGGGCCTGCAGGGCCTGCCTGCGAGGTGTCCTCCTTCGGGAGAAGTCTCCCCTGCACCGATAAACGCCTGCCCTGTGCTCTGCCTTCACCGGCACTGCTCCTCCTTCCTGCAGAGCCACATCATCCCCGCGCTCACGCTCCCACTACAAACCCGCCCGTGTTGGCGCATCCCTCAGGGTGCGGCCTGACACGGTGAATTATTTCTTCCACCCTCAAAGGGCTGTTGTGTGGAGTAACAAGCGGACTTTTGTAAAAAATAAAATAAAAACCGTACAGAATGCTGTATCAGTACTAAGGATTATTACTAGAGACTAAAGGGCTTTGAACCATTCTGTGTCAATGTGATGGGGAGAATTAAGAGAGTTAGTTATTAGTGCTGAGCCCAGCAGCAAGTGTCACTTTCTTGTGCAGAACAGCAGTCAGGTTTCGTGGTCTGTCCCATCTGCACACCCTGTACCATCATTTTATTTTGACTATCTGGATCTCACATGCTCCAGCCTGAAACATCCTGCTCTTTGTATAAACCACGCTCCAACAATTCAGACATGTTCAGCTGCACCTTGAGTCACAACAATTTGTACTGATTAATCAGTAAATTAATTATTTGTAAAGAGTATTAATTTTAATAGGCATTAAATATTAGCCCAACACACCATCTTCTTTAACCACATTCCTAAATACATTTTTAGTTTAACTGCTCATTAAACATAACAGCATTTCTCACTGACATCCTGTTCAGCTGCTGGACAAAGGAGGATGTTCTGAGCACAGGAACTGGAGGCTGGAAGCTCCGTGTTGGGATCCAGCTCTGGGGTGACAAGAGGCATGGCCACGGCACACCATCTCCACCTCAGTGCTTTTTTTCTATGCAAGCGGAAAATGATATACTGGCATTAGATACAGACTAGTGAATGTAGAATGCTTGAAAAATGTGAAGTCTTCTCTAAAGGCAAACAATATCTGTTGCCTGGCAGAGATACTTTAAGTCTGCAGGAAACGAAGGCATGAAAAACCTAGCATGTTAGTTTTTGTATGTTGAAAACAAGCTACAGCAGAATGTTGCTATGAAACCCATTCAAGTGCAGCACTATCAGTCATGTGCATTTTATTGTCAAGCTGGTGGGATCAAGCCATCAGACACTGGATTAGGATATTTCCAACTCTCTATGTCTGTTTCAACAAATGGAAAAAATGGTAGTGATCTCCTCTGTAAAGGACTTCGAGATCTGCTCGTGGGAAGTGCCACACAAAGGTGAAATATTACCATTACATATAAGCTGATTCAGCTGCAAACTCAGCTACTACAAAACTCCAGAAGTTCTGAAACATCTTATGGTCCTGTTCAACAACAGCTTGGTAAAAACATTCTGCTACACTCTCAAAAACAGCACATATACCCTTTTCGGTGAACAAATTGCACCACTTGCCATTTCAACAGTACCCAGGAAAAACAGCTCTGGACTGTACAAACACCAAAAGGTGAAAAGATAATGAATTGATGGTAACATCTCTTGACACATACAAATGAAGAAAACTGAGGTCAGCACATGCTGCAAAATCATGACAGATTGCACACCAGAAGAGCACAAAGATGAGCCAGCACTATGGAAGTGATTTATCTGGAGATTAGTCAGAGGTCACTCTAGCAGTAGTTTACTAAAGCTCATTGCTTAGCTACCAGCAGGACACCTCACATGAACTCTAGCTTCCAGCTACAACCATGCTTAACCCTTCTGTTGCCTAAAAATAATCACTGCTCAAACAAGAAGGTCCTTGATGTTGCATCAGCTTCAATAGTCTACCTGCTGTCTTATGCTCGGTATTATCATAAAATGTCAGACCAAAGCATAAGGGTTACTTCCTTAATCCAAAATCATCCGTTTTCACCAGAAATTACAATTTCCCTTTTCATTCTAATTTTAACAGCAAAGCCCCAAAATAATCATCTCTCTTTGAGGTATTTCATTTGAAAAGTTGTATGTCACAGCCATACGTCAAAGCAGGCTGCTGTACGCCTGCACAGTGCCAACCTACCACGGCAGGCTCTCGTTTTGTAGCTGCATACAGACCTGTGACACGTTGTTCATCATCCCTCTCCCAATTTCTGCTGAATGTGAACAGAGGATCCATTTGTGAGACAATGGGAAACAAAGCAGCAGCTGAGCAAAAGTGCATTTTTCTAACAGGATATCACCTTGGGATGGCTGGGATAACTGGAGATTGTCAGTCAACGTGCTTTTAAAACACCTACTCACCAGCTCACCAAGCTTCCTTTTTAACAAAAAGTAATATAAACAAATCTTAATGTAGCTCACAGCCATCAGACACATGCCATAAATCTGACAAAATGGATAGGCACCCTACTTATTAAAGATAATTTAATGAAAAAGATACATGCTAACATTGAATAAATCATTATGTTTTGTCCAAAAACAAAAAAAACAAACCTTCAGAGACTGACTCTTAAAACAGTATTGCTTTCCATCCTAGCACTCACCAAGTTTTATAGGGATATCACCAGTATGTAATTCTGTTTGCAGATGTCACTCAACTTGCACTTTGCTTAACAACTTTACTAATTAATCAGAAAACAAAGACTAATTTCATTTATTAAATTGGAAAGCACTGACCTCTGCTCTGTCACCAATTACAATAGGAATGGAACAAAACAGACCAACAAAGTATTGATAAAACCTTTGATAACCTATTGATAACCCTTGGTGTCGCCCCATCACACTGCAGACTAACTGCCCAGACACTTTGCTCTGGTGGAAAAAGGAAAAGAAATACAAATCCAAACTGAAAGTAGTCCTAAAAAGTTGTGCACATTTTACTGGGCTGCGGTAACGAAAATCAGTTATTTGATGATCATGTGTGGGTAGAGAAGAGCCATGTTGCTTTTTACTAATCTTCCATATTTTTGTATTGTATGTGCTGAAGACACAATGTAAATACTTAGTTTACTATGACTAGCTGTCATGGGTCATTTTGTTTGGCTAAAGAAGACAGAAAATGATTTAGTTAAAAATCAAACACAAGAGAAGAGTTTCTCAGTCACTGTAAAGGAAGCAATAAGCTGGCAAGAACAAATTCTAAATCGTTGAATTATAAATAACAAGAAGACTTAAGGACTAAATATTTATGTGTTGAAGCTTTATGGATAGGAGCGTCATGACTAATTATTCCAGTCACCATTTAAACATGGAGTTAGGACAGATTAGAAGCAGCAGCAAACTAAATCTCAGCATACATATGCATAAATGCAGATTGCTGCCATAAATATAGTTTCCATGTGAATAGTTGATGCAATTATTAAATCATTAATGAAAGTCACATACAATTGCATTTTTGCTTTTAATGACCAACAGCAGAACTGTAAATATTCACATTTTTTTTAATTTTAACTTCATAATTCAGGAGCAAAAAGCGATTTATTTAGAGTGCAGAAATTATCACTGATATTAAAGGCTAGGAAGCAACTAAGGAACTGGAAACAGCATTCAAAAACCTCATTCAGCTAGCAAACACCCATAAGTCTAAATGACAGTAGAAATTCTTAAAAATAAACAAACAAAAAGCACAGACAGAAAAGAAGCTTTAAGAAAATAAATGAGCAATGGAATTGTTACTTCGGTGTTGAGGAATGGAGAGAAAAGGCAATAAACATTAGGAAAGTAAATAAACAATGAAATAGTGACTTCAGTGTAGAAGGATGTCATGAATTTTCATTGCATGCTCAGATTTTACTTTGCACCTATGAAAGTACTGTCATTTATTCATAAAAGAATAACAACAACATCTATAACATGTTGTAGGCACACAAAAGAATTAATTCATTGATGCTAGAGGATTATTTAAGATCATTTCCATGCCTATGTAATTTCTCATCATTTGTTTCAAAAAGAAATTTCTACCACACCTTATTTGTTATTATTCAGGATAGCAGAATTGCTGGAGGGTGCATCTAGAACTGAAGAGCAGGCAATTAACTCAAAAAGGAAAAGCCACAGTAGACACTCTCGCCAAAATCTCAGCCCTCTGAGTCTACCTCTGATGTCAGAGAAGGAAACAGAAGATAATGCAGATAATGCAGACAGAAATCTTCACTGTACAGGCTTCAGCTAACAAGTGAACAGAATACAGGAAATTCGGGAATTTGAAGTTTCCACACAGCTAAGAGGTAAGCCCACTCTAGATGGTGGTTAAAAGCAGCCAGTGGAGAGAGATCACCTTTGAACCTCTATTAATCTCTGCTGGTTAACACTAAGAAAAATTCTGGTGGTTAACACTAAGAAAAATTCTGGGAATTTGGATCACATCCCTCACTGACATATAATTACAGGTGTGTACTGTGCCTCAGATGTACAATAGGTCTAACATATTTTTACTTCACCAAGCTTTTAGAGTGACTTGACTAACAATAACCTGTAGAAAAACCGAGGTCTAGACTGAAAGAGCCACAATGCAGATATAACTGTCATGACATACCAGTTTTGCCTTTGTATTCCTATACCAGATTGTCTTTTTTCTTCTTAGGAGAAGGAAAGTAAGGGGAGTACCTCTGGCATAGAAACAGTGCAAGTGAACAGTATTCCTGAAATTGCCTATTTTGCAATTACCCTAAGCCCTGAAATGTTGCACTGTACTGCACCACTTTCATTTCAAACTACCTATTATGTGGGTATCAAGTGAATCATGGTATTCACACACACGACTGACTTCACAACATATGGAACACGCTACTCATTCTAGCACTCATGGGAAATTTTTAGAGAATAGGATGCTAATTGCAGAGATGAACATTTTATCGTTTTCAACCCATCTTTTCCTTGCATCCTCCTTCTGCAGTAGAGCTTAGGGGCCACTGCAATTAATTCAAAGCTTTTTCACTTTTTTACTTGATTAATTTGCTCATGAGTTGTACTGTCAACAAGGAAAACTGTACCGATAACTTGTAGCTGAACAGTGATGATAGGCCTGACCATTTTGCTAACCGAAGATGACACAGTAGCCTGAAAGACTCTTATGATAGAAACTATTTCAAAAAGCTTCTCAAATTGGCAGGTTCTTGGGATGAGAGAGAAGAACAGTTTCTAACAAAGAGCTTCAAGTTCATTTTCATGCAATTTTTGAGGAAATGAGGACTTCCTGCACAGCTGTTACAGTGTCCTTAGAGACACTGTTTTGGGGCACTCTCTGTGCAACCAGTCCTGTGCTCCCTCTTAATTCTAGTCAGTAACAGTTGAAAGCAGATTACATAGCTGGGACTCTACTGACATAACTAGCAGCCTATAATAGCATGCAGCATTCATAAGCTGGGTGATTTTTCTTTTTCTGTTACCAGTATCATACATAAATATGAAACAGTTGAGAATCTGGCACATCTCCCTTTAAAAAGCCACCAAAAGCTACCAAGAATCTCCACGGTTTGCTAATCAAATTAAAACAACATAAACTTATAATGCACTGGACTAATTTTAGACCTAAATTATGAAGAGATCTGTGGTTATTCCTGTTACCTGTCAGCAGCCAGGATCTCCAAGGCATTCGTAATATTTTACTGTTGACTAATTTGGGCAACTTAATCTCTTATGAAATATACTAAAACACTAAAAACTATGTATGAAAAATAGATCTTGCAAACTACTTAATGAGCCATAACTGAAAAGGAGTCTGTTGGCCAGAAATTTTAAATTTTGTTTCTTTCAAAAAAACGAATTCAAAACTCATGTTGTCTACAAACCTGGCCATCTGTTTATATGCCTCTTCTGCCACTGCAAAGATGTGTGGATCCATATCCCCCATATTTTGGCCGCTGTACGCATTGATGATATCTTCGCCATAGATAGGCAGTTGTTCATAAGGATTTATGGCTACTAAGACAATACCTACAAAGGAAATGAAACAGAGAGAGTTATTAATAGTTGCTTCAAAACAAAATAAAACAAAAATGGCTTTAGCACCAACAATTGTTCTAACTTTTCTAAAAATATTAACTATACAAGAATAAGGACTTGATTTATTGTTGACTTCAATAGATACTTAGTCTGATCTTAGCTTTGCGTACAAAAAATAGAGTAAGTTTACTTCTACCCTACTTCAGGGAACACATCGGAAACAGCTTTGTACTTCATCTTGTTGCCTGCCTTTCCTAAAGCTAGCATGCATGAAACAATACAAGCAGATTCATCGTGCCCACTCCAAATGCAGTCTGCTCAGCACAGTAAATTGATCAATGTGCATTGTATTTCCCTGTATTTTATTGTAAAAGTACCTGTGTTTGTGAATTACAGCTACTACACAGCCTTGATGACCAGAAATTGAATTACGTAAAAGGTATTAACCCTTCAGAAGTTATGCTGTGCCCAGGACTAACACCTCCAGTTTTTGTTACAAGCAACAAAGTAGAGACATGGTGTCATTTGGATACCAGGAGGTGTTTACCAGCTGGCCGAACAACCTCCTGCCTGGAGGAGGTCTGTACAGCGACCCTTCTGAAGGGGATCAAAAAACCACACGCAGCCATATTACCACAGGGCCAATACACAGAGGCACACAGTCAAGTCAGGAAATACAGTAATTACACCTCTAGAAGGTACCATGAAGTCCTCATGTTCTATGTCTGAACGTGTAACTACTTATACTTTCCATTTTCTATTTTTTCTGTCACAGTTATGCACTTACCTGTCTTTTTTATACCACTCATTACTACATCATTTCTAAACTCGTGCCATCCTTTTGCTCTCCCCACAGAGACTACTTTCAATTCCATCTCACAGGAAAACTCAGTTCTACGCCACGCATCTTTCCTATCCACAGAGTGCTTTGGTCCAATTTTCTTTCCTGAGAGAAACGAGGATTTCTCTGCCCACAGGGAAGCTTTGAACAAAGACTACCAATACCCTTCCCTCCTGCAGAGTTTACAATCAGTAGGAAACACTTGCTCCATGCAGAAGTGCAAACACTGATCACTGCCCCGTGAGACCTGGCCGTTCAAGGCAAAACATGCTCTCTTGACATGGTAATTCATCCTCACCTTGAAGAGGTGAGGAGGGGAAAAAAGAGAAACTCTAATTTTAACTGTGGCCATTTTAAAAATAGAATCTCCTCTCATACATGTATTTCATGGTGCGTGTGGCTGTGTAATGCCTGTAGCAAGCATGCTATAGACGCTCCTTGGACAACCCGCCCCTGAAGTACCCACGCTGAAAGCATTTCCATAGCATTCAACACATTTCTAAATTTACTCCGAGATTTACATGCGCACACACTTCCTCAGGGCAGATCCCAGCCCTCTGCTCTATGCAGATTAATGCTGTGATTTCTATCTCAGAATTTTTCCATGCAAAAGCTGGGAGAAGTGAAAGAACCTATGATCTGGCTCTGCTGCTGTGAGTATCACCCCATTTTTACATCCTGTCATGTATTTATAAATCAAGCACAAACTGTAGCAAAAGCATTAGACAATGACAGAAAATTTTTCACAAAGAGATCTGAGAGACCTTGATCTATTTCCTCAAATATATGGCTGGTTAGATGTGTAGGCACGCCTATCTAACCGAGTCAGTGTTTTTCCATCAGCCATGACTTCACCCAAGTGACTCAGGAACTCCAGTAAAAGTCCCTGTAAAAAAGCACGCCACGGCGTTAACGCTGTATTGACGAGCCCCAAACTAAAGGGGGTGCAGGCATAAAGGAGCTCGGTACTGGCAGACTTGAGGAATATTCTCAGTGCAAGGAACACCTGTACTTTGAAACTGGGAAAAAGCAATTAACAGTTGTTTGTTTGTTTGTTTTTAAAGGACTTTGCAGTGCCCATCAGGTAACTTGAAAATCAGCAGCTGGGGGGGACTTGGGAGTTGGCCAGCAGTGGCCGGGCTGGGGTGGGTGATCCAGCGGCTCCCCACACCTGCCCGCCCTGCCCTCACTGGGGCACAGCTCCAAAGGGGCCCACGGGGCACGGAGCTGCTGTGTCCCTGTGTGCCAGGGACCCAAGCCAGTGCAGGAGAGGAGCTGGCAGCCCGGGGGAGCAACCAAACCGGCCACCCCAGCCTGGTCTACCACCAGCTGATGCTAATTTCCTTGAGCTGCTCACATCTGGCATCGCAGATGTGGAAGATCAGGATGGGCTGCAAGGCAAAACCAGGCAGGAGCTCGGTCTGGGACATCAGAGCTTTCGGTGCCCTGCTGAGCACAGGGGAGGCACAGATAGGAACCAGGACACCCGGTACAAGAGCAGCCTCCCGGCACGCTCTCCCAAGCGCTGCAGAGGACAAGGCAGCGTGGCTGGACACAGCCAGGGCAGGGAAGAGGTGGTGGTGTCCCAGGGCCCCAGCGACGCTGCCAAGAGAATGCCAGGAAATTCACTGCTGTGAACAACACCAGGAAGCACCCTTGGATCCTGCAGGCCCTTTGCCAAGACACAGGAATGCTTCCTCCCTTTCCTCTCCTCAGCGGCACTGCTGAGCACGCAACCTCAGGATTTCTCAGGCCTGTTTCGGCACTGAACACGAGCCACGTCACAATTCCTAATTTCATCAACAGTGTGCAACTGCTAGGCAAGATGACGAGGACTGAGACTCATGAGGCTTCGCAGCACGAGGGATTCAGGGCCACACTCGGTGCTGAACACCTGGAGGGGCTTTTCTGCAGCAGCCCTCCTGTGGGAGCTGGGCACGCGCGCCTCGTGCAGCTCATTAGCCAGGTCTCTGCTAATTCCCCGGCACTTGCTCTGACACTCGTACCACCCCGATGAGGTTTCTCAGCGCTTCTGCGCAGTACAGCTTGTTCTCAAAGCACACACAGCGTGGTGGCAGTCAGGGAGAGTCCCTGTGGGAGCTGCTGTGCAGTGAGCGACGAGCATTAACCACCCTGGGCTGCTCCACCTCACAGCCCGGCTGCGGGCCGGGATGGACAGGCTCCGAAAGCCTCTCAGGCTTGCAAGTCTAATCCAAGAGACATTTAAAAACCTGTGCAAGACTTCAGACGATTCCCCCCTCCTGCTTTTGGCTACATTGGCACAAACAAAGCCTTGAATTCAAAACCAGCAGCCCCGTGACAGGTCTCCAGCGTATTAAAATCACTTCACTTCAGGAGTGGCTTGTAAGATCAACATGCAACCACCATCTGGAAATACCCAAAGCAAGCGAGGCAGAAGTTATGTGCTTTCTATGGAACTTTAAATCAGTCTATCTCACAAGACTATAATCCAGAATAATTTATATATAATTTCTTTTTATCTCTGCTAAATGGTATGGCTGTTTTTAGAACAAATATCATGGCCCTTCCCACATCGTGTGTGTTTCCCTTCCTACAGTTACATTAAACTGAACCCTGGCTACTCTTCTTGCCATTCTTCTTACATATACCTCAATTAGCCAATTCTTTCGTTCTGAACGTATCCACCCATCTGTGGGTAAACGGCATATTATTGCAAATAACTTATTAATTTAAAGTTTGCTGTCCTTTATAGAAGGCAGCATTTTCTACATCTGAACTAATCAGCAGGTTTCACTGAGTTTTGATCATTGCCATAGCAGTTTTTCCATACAAACATTCAATTTTTCCTTTGAAACCTTTCCATTTCCTTCAGTAACTCTTAATTTCACGTTCTCAACAGTAAAACAAAACTGTAAATCACCTCTGGATTTCTGGTGACAAACTGCCCTGTTAAGAAATTTTCTGGTGACAGGCTGCCCTGTTAAGAAATCAGTTCTTCTATTTAAAAGTCTGGGTTACCTCAAAGTGAAATTTTCCAGAATTTAATAGCATTTGACATAGTACACTACGGAAAGAATAGCTGAATTAATTTCTAGGGCTGTGGAAATTCATCCATCCCCGATCTAGTTCTGCTGGTTGAAAGCAATGTTACCATAATTCTCTTGGTAGATTAAAGCATTTTTTAATCTCCTTCAGGCTAAATCAACTGGGTTAGCTCAAACCATCTTCAGCGGGTATTTAAACTACCCTGGCTAACGTCTGAATCAGATTAAGGAGGCACATACAGCTCCTTCCGCAGACAAAGCTCTAAGGCAATTATCTTTTGCAGAGGGGAAGCAGCACACACTTAGGACAGAAACTGATAGTGGTTTGCAAGGTGAGTGTCCGTGGCCAAAGCACCAGGTTTTTAGAGGCTAACTTCATTTTACTTAGCCTGTAATGGAACATACATTCGCCTACCACCCAAGACTAACAAACGCAGAGCACACTCTTTGGTTCAGTCAGAGACCAACCTCAGTCACCTGCACCGTGGCCACCTGAAAATGCCACGGTGCCCAGTCCTCATGTTTCTAATTCACGCAGCATGCATTTCCCAGAAGTGTCACTTCGTGTTGGGAAGCAAGAAGGCTGACTGGGCTCAGCAATCCCACATCACCCAACTCCACAAGCTGCCAGCGGCCTTCCAGCCATACGAGAAACTGTAAAAAAATCAGCCAAACCCACAACTAAAGTAGCACTAGGAAAAACATGAAAACAAGTTTACCCAAACAGCAAAACAAAACCACCTGACAACAGACTTCTTTGAAAACCTCTTAAATGATATTAAACACAATCCATATTTAGAAGCAAATACAACACAAACCGGGCAGGCTGTCTCACGGTATGGGCATGGCATTTGCAGGCATGGAACCACTAAACTCATAAATTGGAAACTATTTACAAGCTCAGGCCATGAGACTCCGGTTACACAAAAGCCCTTTCACTGAACGCTCCCCCATCAGGAGCTTTACATGGGGGCACTAGGGACGGAAACATGGGCTACGTCCAAGCTCAGGGATTAAATCACGCACCCTTAGGAGACCTGCTTTAAGTAGGGAGCTTCACTTCCAGAGGTCCCGTCCAACCTCAGTCACCCTGTGCCTCTGGCCACATGCTGACCGTGTGAGGGACACAGATTAGGAATGGCCCGTGGGACATTAATGTCTGCACTGTGTCCATTGCGAGGAGCTGAACGTGCTGATTACCTTATCGCTCCATACCCATCAGCACTGGGGAGCTGTACCAACGACCAGAACAGAAAAAAACCTGACACTTGGCACATTCCACCTGAAGACCAGGACAGGACAGGGCCTTCAGCTGCAAAATACAAGTTTCTGCTTCAGATACCTGCAGCCAGGACTCACTGGTATCAGCCAAGGGCCATCTTACAACATGACTTCCGCAGCCTGCTCTACAGTCTGCAAAGCGGCACAAAGTACAGTGGAATTATAAATAGCAAGTCTCATGTATGATGGCATCAAGAAGGCTCAATATCCTCTGGCAGGCCATAGCAAGAACAGGGACTGTCCTACAAAAGTCTGATTAGAAACAAAGTTAAACTGTTTATTTAAAAAGAAATCACGGGGCATGCTTTCTCCTGGCATAAACTGGGCTATGATGAATATGGACACGGTAATTTGACTACATGTACTGGAAGAATGTGTCTTTGTTTTCATCAGACAATTACAAGAAGGAAATTTTCAGTATCTGGTTTCCAGCAATCACATCATTATATTATGTTTTGCTTTACTCAGCTTAAATGTAAAAAAAAATTATAAAAATAAAAAATATCTAATGACTTAAACTGTTCCTTATGCACTAGCACAATATCCAAAATAATGATAAATTAAGAAATATTTGATAAAATAACAGATTTTATATATTGAAAGGTTATATGAAAAGTTCAAAATGTGTTCTGACTAAACACTACGATTTAAAAGAAACACATGTGCACACAGAAATGAGCCCAGAGGCATGAAATCTAAACCTTAAGCTTGAAATACCTCAAAAAGTGTCCTTAAAACAGACAACTCAGCTGTAATTTTGTACCTATGATGAAGTCGTCATTAAAGTAACTTCTCCCCACTTTGGCTACCTGAAAATATCACAGGCAATTACAGCATCAAGTAACCTCTACTGTGATTTAAACGGTATTTTTAAAACCAACATTGTTCATGATTCTGAACAGACAAGCATTGGCTCGTGCACTGTTAAAAGTTCACTTGCATAGTTCCACTGATTGGAAAACATGAAAAGGAAAATGAACTGGTATCTTCTGTACGTAGAAACAGGTGCTCAATACAGATGGAGGCAATCAAAGGGAGGAAGCAATAAATCCATCAAACAGCCAGGCTAGCCTCCTACATCTGCAGCGTGTGAAGCTCTCCTCCAGCCAGTGCCGACCTAAGCATGCCTAAGGGGAACAACGATTAGCGAGTAATCCCGTGGGCAAGCTAAGATTGCTGAATACACATTTTATAAACAGACTCCATTGGGAAGCTAGAGGGACATAAAGTGAAGCCAATTTTCTCTGAGCCTTAATACTTTCAATCTGACTTGATGCACTTAGTGACCACAAACACAGGGACTTTCAGAGGAATAGCCCAACATGCCCCACCATTAAGTTAAAAGCACATATATCAATAATCAACTTTTCCTGTCTACTGCATTCAGGGCAAAGATTGTAGTATAAGAAGACAGTACTTGCCACAATAGGTATAAATGAGCTTGGAGTCTATAAATCGAACTTTGAGGTTGTGTAAAACAGCAGGTTCATGGAGATAACTGAGTGCTGTGAGGTCGTTTTCACCAACAAGTATGTCAGGGTTTCGCAAGGGCGGGAGTTCCTTGGTCTTTGGATCAAGGCAATATTCTAGGTCCTGAAAATCAAATGGAAACACGTGTTGAAAGAACTGGTGTTTAGGTTTCCTCATTCAATACCTCCAACTGTTTTTTCCCAGCAAAACATTCAGAAGTTATAAAATCACAAAACAAGATTTAAACTATCTGACGAGGTGAGTTAGCAGGCTGTTAGTGAAAAATGTCATTAAAATTTTTCCAAAAGGGTTTTCTGTATTCAACAGGCAACAATAAAGGTATATCATCTTCTCAAACTATTACTTAAAGAAATCCCTTGATTTTCTGCCATATCTTTTTATTAAATAAGCTGAAATATTGTATCATAAATCTAATTAGTTTTCCGTATTATTTTACACTTCAGTGGGACAGATGAAATAAATTTCCATCGGTCTATAGCCAGCTTCATACACCCTAATATGACACAAGAATGTTGACAGAGCACTATGAAAAACGTAACCTGAAAAAAAAAATGCAACCTACGATTTATGCAGATATAAATCTCTAACATAAAGCTTTAATTGCATCTGTCTCTGGAGGCAACAACACTTTATTTACCTGACATTTTCTTGTCCCAGCATAATGTGTCTTAACTAGCAAACACCCTCATTCTACTACATGCAATGTGAAATGTGCAACATCAAAGCATGGCCTGGAATATGGGGGGGTGCAAAATTACTTTGGTCAGATTGAATAGGTTTGCTCAGTTTTCTCTATGAGATGTGAGCAAGTCAAAGAATGAAAATTCCTTCAAGTAAAATATTTTATTTATAAGCTATTCTATATATATAATCTGCACATTTTACTTAATTGCTATGTAGACCTCTACCTGAAAGTAGGATCTAAGTTGCTCACTGGTAAGAAGAAAAGAAATTGAAAATAAATGCGTGACCTACTGCAGCAGATCTTTATTTTCTATGAGAAGACCTGAGGGATCACTTTCATTATATATTAATATTAAATAACCATTTAAACAGCATAAGAAAAAATAAACAGGCATTAACTGCAAGGATGTGATCATTTGGTAGAGATGGTATCATTTCTGTACACAGCATACAGCATTGTTTTGGCAATGCTCTTAATCCTCACTCCATTCTACCACCATTAACCTTCTTGTGACTGTGCTCCACGTAAAAGTCACGTTTTTTTCTCTGCAACACTGTTCTCCTTGCCGTCCACTGGAACATCAATCCAGAGTTACAGCTTTAATGGCACAAGTAGAACAAAAATGATGTAACTGAATGTAACAGGCAGCTGCATAAAACCAACATTCTAATCTTACTTATTTTTAAACATCAGGCAAAATGGAATTATGTAATTATAATTTACAGGAACTATGGAAAAATAAGCTGTCACGCAAAAAGTACTTCTCAAAGTCTGTGGACAAGAATAATTGCACGTATGTAAATACGGACATAGTTTAACAATATAACTTCCTGTGCTAGATACATCAGTCTCTTGTCAAGAGCAAGAACAATCAGCTTATGATTTAACATACAGACCTACCTTGCCCTCTTCAAGTCGAAGCTGAAGAACTTTATCTCCGGGTTTATAATCTTTGAGAAGTTCTGCTGACTTCCAGACTTCCTCTGGATCAGGGATCCAAACCCTGGCATACTGCAATATTAAAAAAACAGCAAAAGATTAGTGACTTCTTTCTGCAACGTAGTTAAATCATCGTCAACACATATTACATACCAAAACCTTTTTTCCTTTTCTTTTTTAAATGCATATGTTTAGCAGCCAGAGATAAGCAAGAGATGAGTTAATTAGCACATCTGAGGTGAATTAGTTTTCTATTGACACAGGGCTACACAAGCTTAATTTTACTGCCTATGCAGAAAGGAAAAGGCATTTCCCAGGCACAAGAATGTTCCAAGACGCACATTCAGTGCTGAAAATCTACAAAGCAAACCATCTGTGTTTTCAGAGAGGTCAAAAACCTGGCTACTAAAAAAATCACATAAGAGTAACTCTTCTGAGCCGATTCTAAATGCATTTGCAATATAACATCACGCAGCAACATCTATTATTATGAGAACACTTTGCCACATCTGAGTTAATTGATACAAAGATACTTCATATGGAGTATTAAAAACTCTTTCCCTTGTAGTTGCAAAGAGGGCAAGTTTAAAATGGATTGTCTCCAGAATGCCAGAAGAAAAAAAAAAAAAAAAGAAAGGATTTGGTTGAAAAGGCCTCCAAAATAATAGAGAAGAAAAGCCTAATTCCAGTTATGACCATTTTCACCCGGGCCAAAGGTAGGGACTGGATCGCTGTCAGGCTCTCGAAGTGCAACACGTGTGCCGACCTTGTGCGATTGCCTGCCTGCCACTGGTACGACAGGGGAACGTCAGGGGAAGGGTGGCTCGTGGGGGGTCGGTTTGGTGTGAACCGAACTGAGTGACCCCTAGAGACGGTTAGGTACAGAGGTACCGCTGCCCATTCCACTCTAACTGCGCACACACAGGCTGAAAACATCTCTCTCCCCTGAACCCACAGGAACGCCAGCGAGGGTAAACCCCCGGTTCTGACATCCCCTGTGGCAGTACTTCCCAGTTCACTTCTGATAAAGCATGAAGAACCTCCCAAAGACTTTTAAATAAAGTCCTGAAAATGGTTCAAACGGTTCTGAGCATCAGATATTTGTCAACAGCATGAAAAGGCTATTATTTACCATTTTAAAGCAAAAGCAGGCCCATGGCAAGCATGAGCTAAGGCGATGGAAGCCAGCTACACATCTCCACACAATTCAGCTGCTTTGTGGCAGATGCAGTTAAGCTTCATTCATAAATGTAACCCAGAACAAGCAAGCACCTTGTTTTCACAAACAGATTATTCGTATTTTTAAATGAGTGAAGCCAGTTATAATTGTTATCTCATGTTCAAGAACCAGTTAAAAGCGTATGGAAACCGTATCATTACTTCTACAGTTGCACATAAATGCAAATAGGTACATATGAAAAGAGTTCTTGCGTAACACTAGTAAAAGGCTACGGCATTTTTAATACATGAAAGCTTCTCAGCTGATGCTCTTGTAATGCTTGGAGCGCACCGAGATCTCCCCACCCCCATTACCTTTGCAAACAACAACGCTGCTTGGCTTTATAGGAGCAGTCCCTGTTGCAAAACACTCTCGAGCATGAATCCAAAGAAAAAGGGCAGAGAACCAGAGGCAGGGCAACAGCAGCTGATGCTTCCCTTCTCCGGCTGGGAAGCCAGTGCTGAAGGAAGGCGCCCCTCCTGAGAGCCCCAGCGGGGCTGCAGCTCCTGCTGCGCGGACGTGAGACCCCGAAGCCAGGCCCAGGCCCAGGGGGGCTTCTGGGGGTGTGCGCAGACACAGGACTCGCAGGGAGGCTGGAGCTGCGCTCCTCGGGTCCTGCTCAGCCTCGGCTGCTAGCTGGCAGCCTCAGTTCCTGAGGTACGTGCTGGAACATCAGCTGGGATTTCCCTGTCCACTTTAACCTCCAGGTAGAGAAAACAGAACCCCTCTGCCAGATGCGTAAAACCAAGTAGCTTTCTGACAGAAGCTTACAGTTCTTCTTTTCCCTCCTGTGTCCAGGTAAGTCAGTCACCTCCTTTTAGAGGGGTCCTGAAGGAGAGCAGGCACGGAGATCCTGTCCAGATGGTGCCAGTGCAAAACAACAATTCGTATCGCGTGACTCGTAACATGCAAACAGCAACATCTGAGCGTCCTTGGGGCTGGAGAGGACCTGCAACCAACAGCACCATCAATGGCCATGAGGGCAGCCGGCAAGGGGCCAGGGCACGGCGAAAGGCGCAGGCAGGCCTTCTGCTGGGCCCTGCGCTCGCTCTGCAGGGACGGCTCCTGCCGCTGCCACCTGGAAGCAATGAGTACGAGAACCTTCCAAAAGAAAACCAAACCCACAAAAAATGAAAATATAAAGTTATCAGAAGCTAAAGGTACCAGAAATGTATGACGCTTTGGTAACCCAATTCTCTCTACTGAGAGAAAGGAGAAAAACAACGAAATACAGAATTGAAACTTTACTTTTGTTGTTTCCACTACAAAACGTCTTCTCTCCTTCCCACTTTTTTTTTTTTTAAACACAGGATTCCCTAATACACAAAATTCCCTAAATACACATACATCCAAACGTATCCAAATGCACCTATTTGCAGAACTCTTCTTTTTTGAAATTGAGAATAAAGAGCCTGCCAGACGCCGGGCAAGTTTCTCGGTTTAACACAGAAGATGCTGCTGTAGCAGAGACAGCTGAAAACAAAAGGTTTTTATGACTTTTGTTTTTCCTCAGCTAAAGCAGCAGTTCCCCATCTTCAGTATTTGTGACGGGGTGCTGCTTCCCTCTCATCACAGGAATTAACAGAAAGCAAAGGAAAGGTAATGCAAACGAGGAGAGCTTTTAAATGCTGTCTAGCCAGAAGGCCGGCAGCTGGTTTCCTCTGGGCTGTACCGAGTTTAGTGATGTTAAAAAGCCAGCAGCCTTGTAAGACACAAATTTTGCTAACTTCAGGCAGCAAATGTCACACGGCAGTTTCTAATTATGTGATCTATGCCAGGATGAAACAGGCACCTTTAATTTATTCCGCTGAAACTGTGTATTTTCTACTGTCTACAGAGGAGAAAAAAGAGAAAGCAGAAAACAGATCTCCATAGAAACTGGGTTACTAGAGACAGCTGAATCTCCCACATGACACAACCTCACAGATATTAAAGTCATCCGGAGAGCGCTAAGCTGGAGCTTTTCATCTGTGGCATCACTGCCTAGCCTTACATCCCTGCCAAAGAAAGCACCTGGTAAAAAGAACAGGTGGGAGGAAAGAGAAAGATGTTCCTAATTATAAGCACTGAATCATTTCACAATACTCTCACCTCATTAATTTCGCAGAATGATTTGCAAAATCAGATTTTCATTCTATCTTTTATATAATCAGTCGATGTTAAAAACCCGTTGCTTTACAGCCTTTGATGGGATCCAACTCCAAGCAGAAAACAAAGTCCTGTCCCTGGTAGAAACAGGAACAAGGGGCTCTCTTGAGAAGCACCTTACTCTTTGATGGCCAATTGACACCCTTTTTTACTAATACGTAAGATCAAGTTTATGACTATGTGAAAATAAGACTAAAATATGATAAACTTCTAGAGATGCTGAATTACAAATCAGTCTTCCTAAATGGAGAGGAAATTCTAGCCTAAAATAGCACTGAAATTTACAATAGAAATTACAGCAAGAATCAAGTGAGCTTTACTGAAACTGTGCCTGACGATGGCCTCCAAACATATTACCCTCCGTAACATTTCAATACAAACTTCGAACCACCAGAGCTGCTGATAGGTTGGTACCGGTCCGACTGACTCAAGGAAAGTCGGTGAACGAACCTTCAGGTACGTACTGCTCCCATTCAGTCGGCAGCGGCCATCGGCCAACAGCCGGGCGCTCATGCAGCTGTGCTTTCTCTGAACAAGCTTAGGAAGCGCTCAGTGAGCACAAGGCACACAGACAAGACAGCCTTGAATTCGGAAGGACAAGGAAATAACCAAATGCATATGAACAGGGTTATTTCAAAATTCAGTTTCTTGCCCGGACTTGGTTCCAGCCTCGGCGGAGTGCCGTGAAACACCACCGCTCCACCACCTCCGACGTCAGGCCAATACAGAACTGCCGGGCTGCGCTCTGCAGGGACAACGCGGGCTGCGGAAAGGCAATACTCAGTGACAGCACGTAATTGCTCAGAAGAGTTCACAGCAGAAAGAAAAGACAGGACAATGGTTTCATTTCTCACTGGCGGCTCAGAGAGCTTGCTGTATTACCAGAATTTCACATAATAAGAAAATATAATAGAAAATTTCAGTGTTCTCTCATACCTCATGATTTCATCTTAGATCACATGAAGAAATCAGCAGACTACAACAATTATCTATCAAATGAGACCATATGACTCACAAAGCTTCTCTTCTGAAATATTAACCTCTTGAAGTACTAATTGACACTGCTGACAGAACGGAGTTAGACATGCGAGCGGCTCAGCACTCGCTTCAGCAATCCAACAGTTCTCCACTTCCACTGCATAATCACAGTTACAGCAGGAGACACAGCTCTTCATCCAGCTTAACAGCTCTTTTGGTATGGACCGAAAGAGTTCACAAATGATCCATATCCTAACAAACTAACTAACAAACAAACAAAAAAACAGAAAAATTCAACTCAACAAAGCTGTCCCTAGGTTCTTGGCAAGACCTGCCCATACATGCGAGCTCATATGACTTGCACTTTAGCAAAGACAACCTAGTTATGCACTTACGGACAGCCTCAGAACCCACAGTCTTACAGGTGTTAATCAAGAAAACCTTAGGACAGACACTGCCTCTCTCTCCTTCAAAAATGACCTTATTTTTGCATAGCAATAAAAGCAGTTTGTTACTGTCTGGATCAAAGACAGACCGTCAATTTTGGCAGCACTAGCTGAAGCAGCTGACGGAACAGCAACAGCTGGCCAAAGTCAAAATTTGACCAAAATCATTCAGTGTGAACCTGTTACTGACTCTGAACATGGCCCCCTGGAGAGAACAGTCTGCATTATTATGATTGAAAAAGGAAAACTGCTTGTTAGTGCGGCATAACTACAAGCCAGAGTACAAACCTGTGAGAAATTGTGCAAAACGGTTCAACTTATCTATGAAAAACGCTCACTTGTTAGAAAAGGATCTCCTCAACTGTGTGATTTCCTTGGATAGGATTGCTCTGAAAACATGATTGGATGCTACTGGCATAATTTGCCTTCAGCTTATATTGTCTCTTAGTCTCTGCTCACAATGCCATGACCACTGATGGTAACTCTGAGCCTAGAGAAACTTAAAACAGGACAGCTTTATCCTTTGTGCTAATAATACAGGCAGATGCACATCTAGGTGAGCTTAAGCACAAGCCTGAACTTGACCAGCCTGGATCCCATCCAGAGATCCTGATCGTAACACAAGGGGCGGCAGCAGGTCCCAGTTCCTCCAGTGCTGAAGCCAGTCCAATTTCTGTCAGTCCTCCCACGTGGAGACAGTCCCAGGGAAGCACTGCATTCCTCGGAACAAACTTTGCTGCTGGTTGCGGTTGGAAATGGAAGACAAGACTTTACTCTCCTTTTATAAAAACTGCAACTAACCAGGAAGGATCAGAAAGTAGCCAAAGACATTGCTTCCACGACAAGCAGGCTGCAAAACCTCTGACAAACTCAGCTAAATTCTTGTTATGACCTGAGGGAAAGAGCATAATTAACGTTGCAAAAAAATCAAAACAAAAATTATTGATTTTTGTAACAGTAGTAGCATTCTTTTGGAACGGAGTGTATGCTCTGGCTTGTTGCTCAGCAACAGCCATTTATAGACCTCTTGTACAGCTTAAGACCTGATATTTATACAGAATTAATTTGAGAAGATATTAATATGATATATAGTGGGGTGAACATCTGTGACAATTTGTATTCACGCTTTATCAGACAAATAATCTCACATAAGTTGTTTTTCTAATGGGAAGATTAAAAGCCCAATGATATTGCATAAATCTCTGACTCACAGGAAGAGAAATTTCAATCCCCATGTTCCCCAAACTTTTCAGCTACTAAGAACTGCTGTTCCTTCAACCCGTTGAACTCTGCAGGTACCTTGAATAATAGCCAATCAATTTTCTTTTGCACCTAAAATGTACTTTGCATTTTGTGAAGGGTTGAAGAAAGAGAACTCAGCTGAACACTTCTGCCTGCAGCTTCTGCAGTTCCTTCCCTAGGCTTGCCAGGAAAACAAGCAGTCCTGCTGCTTCTTCGCTGCCTTAACGCTGGAAAACCAGCACCTCTCTCTCAAACCTCACTACCCTCACACTGTGCTTAGTTATGATAATAACAAATAAAGAGAGTTCTTAGACTTTATTAATTATATAGTTTATTGGACTTTGCTGTTATATCCTTACAAGACCCATAAATTAAATAAATCAGGTGGTCAAGTCTCATTTGTACCTTATCGTGCAGCTTGTTTACAACATGTAGAATAAAAGAGCCTTTCATGTAACCACGGACTGCTAAACTGGTAAATTCAGTTGTCCAGAAGAATCATTCCGACCAGCAGCAGCTTCTACAAACAGCAACGTAAAACATTTTAAGGCCAATTTCAAGATGCAGAATTGTGAGAAGATGTGTCTTTGAACTGCAGTAGCCTGAAGCCTCCTTCCACAGAACGACTGTGCTGATACCTTGAAATACTCTTAGACAGAGCTTCCACTGAACTTCGTGGATCAGCAACATCTTCAGCAGCTTCTTCAACATACGCAGAACCACGAAGGGGACAGAAAGGCACAGTCACAGGAGAACACGGGACCCAGGGGACCAGGAGGGCAGAGGGCAGGCCCGAGGGCCTGCAGACGCCGCACACACTGCACACAGTGCGACTCTTGGTGTGGGTGTGGGCAGCGAGATACAAACTTACCCTGGGATAAACAAGTAGGAAACGAGTCACAAACAACAACAAATAACGCCACCAAAGGCTTCAGTCGCTTAGCCAGGGCTCAGGGTTAACTCAGTGCTGTTACAGGACAAGCGTAGCGACAGACCTCAAGGGACAGCAAAATTCCGCAGTGCTGAGGGGAGCTCCGGTGCTGCTACCTCCAAGTTCACCCAGTTTCACGCTGGAACACAGCTGACGCAGACAGGGCCCGGGCGCTGCCTTCTCACTGAGAAGCAGAAGCCTGCCACAGAAAGCCAGGGGTTCTCCCCACTAAGAACTGCAAATGAAGACTAAGCTCATGAGAGCTGAGCAACGTAGCCACGAAGCCAATAAATACAAGAGGTCTCCAGAGCAGGAAGTCGTACATTTATTTTTAACTATCACTGTCACTGCAGAGATGAATTTAAGAAAAAAAATAACCTGACAGTTGGAGCACGTCAGCCGAGCCCGGCAGCGTGGTGCACCTCTCTGCAGAGCTAACCAGCCAGGCAGGCTCTCCTCAGGCCGCTCCGGGTGAAACCTGCCTGAAGCGCGTACCCGTGGCTGCACGTACAGGTGCGGTGCTTCTGCCCGCGCCTCCCCCTGCTCCCGACGGCCCCCGCCAGCCAGCAGCCTCGGCCACGCAGCGACTCCGAGGGCTTTCGGGCACAGCTGGGACCCGGAGGAGAGGAGACAACGGGCAGTGCCAGCCCCACGGCTGCCGCCAGCCCTGCCTGTGGCCACCGCCTCTGAGGGATGAGTGCTCCTGCAACCCGCGGCCATCACCGGCCAGCTGGGGCAATTAGTGCTAACAAAAGCCAGGTATCAGCCTAGGCTGAGGTGCGACTGCTGCCAACCCCCTCTGAGCGGCCGAACGGCCTGCTGAGACCAGGGGTGCTGCACGCACCCAGCGTGGGCCCAGCGAGCGGCACCACAGGAGCAGGGCGGTATTCAAAGGACGGCTGAGGTCTCGGGGCCTAGCAGCACCCCACGAAGAGCTGCCGTGGGACGAACTGCAACCAGTTGTCTTTGGCCATTGGGAAAACATCCACTGACTTACATTGATGGGAAGCTTCACTTTTAAGTGATATAAAAATAAAAATATAGAAGCTAAATCCCAAATGCAGCGCATACATACATGCTGCAACAGGCAAATCTGGTCAGCAAACAGAAATATAAAAGTTTTGTTTGTTTGCTTGTTTCCATTTCTTTAAATACTAAAATTATTAGTAACCTTTCTACTGAAATTCAGAGAAAGTGATCCCCGTGGAAATCCACACACCAGGAGTGACATCAGAGCCAGAAAACCTAGCGTTTTACTTTGCACTATCAAACCTATCAAAGAACAGTTACAATTCTGGGTTAGACTTGATATGACCCTGAAAAATAGGATTTGAAGAGTTAACACCCACAGAATTCACTTTTTTCTTTAAAAACATGACTTTCTACATTTTATGTTGACTGTACTTGACTTTCTCTTTAAAATGCCTTAGAAAGGGACAGAGTTGGTTTGTAATCAGTCATTATCACACCACACGACATTTTATCTATCAAACTGTTGCCCATTCACACAACGCTCCAAGCGCTGCTCGCAGTATCAGCCTTTGGAGCTCCTGTTCCATTTCGCAGCTCCCCTTCCACACCTGGTTCTCCGACCCTCCACAGAGCCATCTCCAGCCGGCTGCTGCCAACATCGGTCATTCTGTGAATTATTCCGCACGCGGTGCAGAAGTGCACACAGCTGAAAACCACCGCACATCTAAGGGAAGTCACATGCAGTGCTGCTTCGGGACATTACGACTCCGACCACGTTTCCGACTGGGCTTTACCAAGGCTGTATCAGCAGCTACATGAAGGTAAAACCCGTCTGAGTGCCCGGGGAGGCTGGCACAGCCGCCAGCCTGGCGGGCATGCTGGAAGCCCGGCGCAGGCACAGCGTTCCTCACGCAGCCCTTAACACCCACAGCTGCCCTGCTCCTGCCTTCCTCTCTGCTCTACGGCTCCCGCCTTGAACTCAGCACGCTTCTAAAGAAATGTGTGCTGTCACATAAGCCAGGTCTAAAAGCAAATTAAGTCAATGTGCAAGAAAATGTTGCGTTTGAAATGTTTTTGATTCCTAGATCTGGCTCAGAATAGTCGGCACCTGCAGCTAGACCGAAACCACGAGTGCTTCAGTCATTGCTTGAGACACAAAGAGAAAACAAACTTTTAAAATAAGCACCATAAAATCAGCAAAAACGTTCAGCAGAAGTGTGACACCCATCCCGGACTAAGCAACAGAAAACTATCCCGAGTTCTGACACATGTACAATTTAGCTTTGGTTCTAATCCACATAAAGAGGTACACGGTATATTGCATTTCAACCCATACGTCAAAATGAAGGCCAAACAGAATTATATGCTAGTGATTTCAGAACGAAGTTAATTACAAGTCTGCCCTAAAATACCTCCTCGTTTGTCCAACCTGAAAAACATGTTACAACAGTTGTAGAATAGTGGCCACAAGAAACTATGGGCAAATGGAAAACTACAGCCATCCCCTGAATATTAAGCTCATGAAATCTGTTGCACTGAAGAACTAGTATTAGGAAAAGAATGCATGATTTCATGGGCTTTCACTGAATGTTGTGGCTGTATTACTAAAACACTCCAACTTAAAAAATAAAAAAGGCCAATACTTAAAGAATACACAGAAAAATCATTTACCACGTCATGACTAAATTTATGGGTGCCTGAATGGGGCTTTTGTTTTAATACTAAGAGAATGCAAGTCATACTACAGACTTCATGGCATAATTAACAATTGCTGACATAAATACTACTTCCAGACCATGGAAGACCCTCGTGTTTCTTACATATTTTTACATGTTGATGTCATGTGATATAACGTTGATTTCCTTTTCTCAACTTCTCACTTAAATGGATTTAATATCTCACAGAAGCATTGTTTAATTATTTTCCCAAAAGCTCCTGGAAACCCCACCTACAGCAGGCAGGACAACCGAGGCATTTCTTGCAACACACAGAGCAACCCACGTTCTGCTTCGGGGAAGAAGCGGCTCCCAGCGCTGGCTGCAGCTGGCTGTTCATCTTGGGTTCACACGCGCTGAAAGAGGAAGCGTTGTCTTTTGTCTCCGTGGCAGTGCTTCAGCAGAGAGCCATCTGCATCTCTGTGATGAGATTATTTGGTGTATCTAGCACTCCCTTAGACAGGAAGGAAAAATAAAGGCTTGCATTGATCAGGCAGATGCACTGAGCCGTGCTGTGCTACGGCGCTGGAGTTTGACAGAAGAAGTTATTGAGAAAAAGAGCAGCGGAGCCACAGCTGATCACCTAGCTGGCAGAGGTGACGTAAGGATGGATTTTCTGGTATCTGTATGAATTTTCTGGTATCTGTAAAACATCCGGAGTACGGACAGCTGACTTAAGCTGACTTAACTGTGAAAACTTTAAAAGTTAACAAGTTAAAAATGGAAGGAAAGATGTTTGGTATAGACCTCGATAGCGGGTGAGCCTGTACTTTCCTGAGCATCTTTCTGGAAAGTTGGGACCAAGTCCAAACAGCCCTCCTTCTGCCTACGCTTGAGAAGACTCACAAACTTCACTGGAGTTTCTGCACCGTATTTAGCCTTACAAAAACCATTCTGCTCCTCTTCTCTGAGAGTGCTGTGTATTCGACTGCTTGCAAAAAGTTTATGTTGCCTTTGTATTTCCAACACACGATCACCAGAAGGAAGAGACCCACCCTGACATCACCCGCTCACAACTGCAAATGCTTCTCCACACGTAAGTTCTTCCAACAGAGACAACGTCCTAAACAAGCAAACCATTGTCTGGAATATTTGAAAAAAGTCTTCCATATATATATATAAGCCAATATTCTATTGAATTTAAAACTTATTAATAAAGTTATTATGTTAATAAGCTTGGCTCAACAGCCTTCACCTATGTTAAAACCAAGAAAACAACCAAACACCTTCTACTTACTTTCACATACATGTAGTCTAATCCACCTATTTCCATCCCAGATCTCTCGTAACACAGATTTTCAGCACTTTTCCAGGCAGTTGGTGTTTCCTTCCCAGGCAAAACAGGCTTAACCTCCATGGAAAAGATTTCCATCTTTCCTTTACTGGTACACGCTAACTCATGAGGCAACTTGGGAATCTCTCGCTGGTTCCCTCAGCAAAACAACTGAGGTCATCTGCTTTAAAGATATGTATGAATAACCCACAGAGCCTGCAGAGAGCAACGTGTGACAAGCCCTGTTGGGGCCATGAATTCCCCCATTGTTAGACCGACTCATAATATTTTAGTTTCTTCCTCCAGCTCTACAAAGAGCAAGAGTGTCCTCCTGTAAATCACTAAGTAACAACAAAATTCTGTTGGCTTGGGATAATCAAACAGCAGAATTCAAAGACGCTGCTAATAACTGCAGCAAGACTTCATCATATTTCATACCCATTTACAAAAGAGACCATATGGGCATGCGAATCTCTCAAATAAGTATCTGTTCCTCTATATTTAGAACCAGGCTAGCAGCATGCCGTTTGTGTCTAACCACGGAGCAACCTTACGAAACTTTACCCGGCACGGCACAGTCCTACTTCGCTGTGTTAGCTACTGCACAGACAGGCCGGGAGCTCTCGGCATTTAATTTTAAAAACGGGACTCTCATCACACGAAGGCAAAAGCGGCCCAGAAGAGTCTGCTTTCAACCATCTCCATTGTCTCCTAAGAACCAAGTCAACGCACCAAGCCAACTGTCCTGTTAATTACCGGTGGCATCTGTCATTTGATGTGAATTAGCCTGACAGCCTTACCTGCAGCTGGGTCAGGAGGCACAAGCGAAGACGTGATCAGCAGCCCTAGAGGGGCGGCCGCTTCCACGACGCTCAGCCCATCGCCACGGCCTTCGCCGGCTGCTCCCCGGTGCCTGCAGCGGCTCCTCGCGCCGCAGCCCTTCGGCCTGGCAGCAGGCGAGGCAGGCGAGCCTCAGCAGTAGGGCTGGATGCCATTTCAACACGCTCAAGAAAAAAGGAGATGAAGCAATCGGACTGGACTTTGCAGAAGTTAAAGGCACCTGTGAATGATCCTCACTGCTCGTCTGCCAGCTCGGTCGTGACAGCGCTCCCTCAGACCTTTCACCATGCGGTGACTTCTCACTGATTTATCTGCTGATTTGCCTTTGGATCTCCCTTTCCTGCCGCACTAGAAGCAGCTTTACCCAGCCTGAGTACCTCTGTGGCACGGTTACTAAAAGCGAGCTGTGACAACACTCGCTAGTGTCCCAGACTAACGGGACAAAGAAATTAAATCCAGGCCACTAAGGAAAACAGATGGTGTAAAGACAGAAGATTTCTGCTTGTATAAGTAATCCACTTTTACTTTCTTCAGAGTTGCATTAAAATTCGCAGATACTCCCATCGGAAGCTGGGTCAGTATGTGCAATCCGCAGGCACCCAGCAGGAGCGAAGTCCTTAAACTTACCGGTGTGCCCAGCGCTTCCTGCCTTTACTCGCCCGCTGCTTAATGCACGCCCCAGCAAGAAGGGACCTCCTCTGACGCCATCGCACCAAGTACTCACCTCTTTTTCCTTTTCTAACCTTTTGGCCAGTGCCGATCTCTATTTTATAATTTATTTGCAAATAAAAAGAGCCAAACAACCAGAAATAGAACTACTAAATACGGTGCTTAACTGACAGCAGGTTGCAAAGAAGTTGCATCGTGCCAGCAAAGGAGTGGGCTATAACCCGGATGGCCAGGAACAGTGAGACACCCAATCACCAAGACGAGCAGCTCGCTAACTCCGAGGGTTTTTGCATTTATGCAGCGTTGGGTAGCTCAGGTTATCCGCACAGCACAGCACGGCACATCGGGCTGCTGCCCGATGCAAGGTGAGAACGGCGGCTACGCTACGGACGAGCGGGCTCACACTGTCCCCAAGATGGTGGGGCACCGGGAAAGAAGCTCCTCCTGAGAACGTACTCTTGCCATCAAATACTAAAATGAGGTGTAAGTAGACAGGCTCTAACGTACTGCAGCCCTGCATGCACAGAGTTTAACACCAAGAACTTGACAAGGAAGTATCCCGAGGATATTCTTTCATTTGTTTTCCTGCACAAATTATTCTGGGCAGGTGTATGACAGCAAAAATATTTCTCCGCTGTAAGAGGAAATGGGAGGTCAAAGCCCCGGTCTTGCAGCTTTACATGCTTGATTTCGAAGCATAAAATTAAGCAACGGGATTACTCACACTGGATGAAGATACATCTTTGCAGGATCACAGTTAAGCATAGCCAAGCAGTTCTGGGAACATGGGGAAATGAGGCAGTCCTAAGCAAGGCTAGCACGGGGCTCGGCACCGGCACGGGCACCGAAGTGCTGGTCCCTGCCCACAGCCACTAAGAGCCTCGCTACCGGTGTCGGCGATCGAGGCCGAAGCAAGCCCGCCGTGCAGCTCTCCGTTCAGGGTGCAGCTCAAAAGTAAAGCAAAAAATGGCTGTACACAGAGTTCAGCGCGGCTTGAGTTCTGCCTCCCGCGTCCTTGAGGCGCATTCCTACTTGTTTAACAGTTCTCACACAAGTTTAAACTAATCAAGCTCTTGGAGGCATCATCCCCCAAGACAAGAACAGTTGGACTGGAATGTAAAGGTTGGCCTAGCTGATGTGGAGGTCTTTCCCAACTACGATTCTACGAAAAACACGCATCTGTTGCGGTGTGTCATGAGTCAGACTACGGGGCACACCTAAAACTGAAGCAAAAGGACAGCCTGATGGAAGAGGAGAAAGCGAAAGTCGAAGACACGAAGAACAGTTCCAAGAAACACAGGTTTACTCTGGCCCCAAACTATTTGCTGCAACAAGAACTAGCTATTACTGAGGGGAACTGTGAATTCCTTCCTTGCTGCTTCAGCGAGGAAGATGGGCAGGAGATGCCAGCGCTGCTCTGACTCCTCGGCGTAGCTCGTCGCTGCCCTAAGCAGCCGGCAGCGCAGCGCTGCCTCCTGGCCCCGGTGCCAGCTGTGCCAGCACTCGTGTCAGAGCCCAGCACGCAGCAGCGAAGGCGGCTGTGCGGCCGCGAGCACCAGATAGCCCACAGATAACCTCTGCGCTGCCAGGCACACAGATCACAAATGCAAACAAGCAGCGCCCGGGCGCGTGCTCCTGCGCACACGCAGGTGTCAAGGCTTGGGAATATAAACCAGCCTCCAGTCGGTTCTTTTAAGATTGGTTTTGTGCATGTTTGGGGTGTTCAGGTAATGAAATCTGAACGGAAAGGAGGCCCTGGGCACGCACCACAGGGCTGGCTTCCCTGCAGCCTGCTGTGGAGGCCGGCCAGAGGCACGGGCAGTGCCCCCGAGCTGCCCACGGACAGCAGGCTGCCTGCTCCGCGCGGCGCTGCCCTCCGGCAGCGACACCACCTACGTTTACTGTCACTTCTTGCTTTCCTTCTTAATCCCATTAGGAACAGGCCACCCTAAAACAGATCTTGTGGCACTGGAAGCTTCCGTGACGTCCTCCGCTTCAACCAGCAACTTTCAACAGCAAAATGCTTTCTTTAACCCTGCAGAGATGAAACGATGAGTCTCACGCAAGTGAGAGACAAGTGACTTTGGTGCTGGAGCACGTGGAAAGGATCCGGCTACCGAAGGCCCCGGCCCGCTGGCCCTTCCACCTCCGCCGCCAGCTCGGTGGCTCGCCCAAAGGTAAGGGTGGTGGCTGCACAGCTCCTCACTCAGCAGCTCGACAGCACTTTATCTGATCATTTATTTATCTAAAAAAGAAGAGTAATCCTTTACGTAAGCCATCTGGCACACGCTATGAAATCAATGCAGTAGAAGCAGACAGAAAACAACCAGCGGCAGCTCAACGCACAGGCATTACTACTGTGCCAGGGCTGCTGATAAACCTGCCGGGGACCCCACGCAATCCCCTAATACCATTAGGAAGCACACGCTTTAACACCACACCGGGAGAATTAAGTAAATGGCCAATTATGACAAATGGCAGCTTCGTAATTCTTCTTACATGCAACAAGGAAAATGCACGGAGCGTTCAAGGCTAGGTGTGTATCAGAAGACAGATGTATTGCTTTGAGTTTAAGGTCTCCTGTCCCCACGAACTGTCTCCTAGTGATGCTCCCCTTCCAGCGGTGCGTTAGGCCCATGTAATGCACCCTCCCCAAAACCACCTGCGGACCGAGAGAAGCTTCCACCAGCAGCTGGAAGCCACCTGGCCATGGCCCCGTGCTGAGGGTGACACCACGTGTCCCCGAGCACGCTGTGGGACGGGGACGTGGGACTCCCCAACCGCCCTGCAGGGGAACTGGCTCAGGCCCCGAGCCTCCCTGTTCTGCCTGCCGAGGCTCATGAGAACGATACATTGCTGACGTATCACAGAAGTGTTGGTGAAAAACTAAGGGATTTTTCAGTTTCCCTGTGGCTGGTGTCTCACCGCAGGATTTTTTTATTTTACTTTTTACAAAAACACACCAAAACATCAAGCTCGGGCTAAAGCAAGCATCGTTAGACAGCTGGGTAATTACACAACGCAGCGCCTTCCGCTTACAAGGAGCTGCTGCACACAGCTGTGACGCTCGCTTTCCACCACTGTTACTCCAGCAGCAGGGCAGGTCCCCGAAGCAGAAAGGCGCCTGAAATATCCCCTCTGCCGCTGCTGCTGCGCTGGTTTCCGAAGAGCAGAGGCAGGGGCACAGCAGCAGGTACCCTAGGGCTGCCCCCCACCGCTTACAGCCGCGGCCCAGTCCCCGATTCCTACGCCGGGCTCACCGCACTGCGCTGCCCTGCGCAGCCCAGCACCCGCCGTGAGCCCGCGTGGGAGCGAGCCACGGCCCTGGAGGCACCCGGCAGCTCCCTGCGGGGACACCTGGCCACCGGCTGAGCTTCAGAAAACGCCCGTCTCACACACAGCGCTTCGAACAGCGACACAGAAGACCAGGGAATTAAGGCAGCATTTGTTTTTTCTCCTGAAGAAAAGCTGGCCAGCAAGAAGAGAAAGCTTGAAATGCTGCCGTGTTTGCTCCCTGCGCCCAGCTCGGTTCCGCTGCGCCGCCCTCCCCGGGCGAGGAGCAGCCCGGCCAGAAGCTGCCTGCAGTCGAGACCACTGCCGAGGCGTGAGCACGGCGCGAGGCAGCGAACACCAAACATCTCAGCGCCTGGCTGCAGGACTGAGGCCGCTGCCCGCAGACAGCGCCGGCAAAGCCCCAGCGGGCTGCGTGCGATGCTGGGAACTGCCCAAGTGGCTTTTTGTCCTGTGCAGTTCCCTCCGACACTTCCCTAAGCCAGCGCAGCGCTCTAAACCCCCAGCCTGAGCCTCCCCCGGCCTGCGGTGGGAGCGGGTGAGGGCTCCCATCTGTGCTCAGCGGGGGCGTTTCTGCCCCCCTGACCACAGCCCCATCAGCTAGCTGCCCCAGCCTGCAAGGTGTGGACAGGGAGGGAAGTATGGGTAACAGCAAGGACAAAAGGAATAAATGAGCTGAAAAATAAATGAACATGCTGAACCCAGCCACACAAAGCTGACACCGACATGCCCCCCAGGAGGGCAAAACAGCAGGCTGTAGGAGAACACAGCATAAAGCAGGAACAGCTCAAACCGGGGGAGAAAAGGAAGAAGATGGAGAACAAAAGCCATTGACGATGCTGAGTCTCCATTCCAATCTGAAAAGCGGAGGCACGGACACGGTGCCTGACGTGATTTAACTTCAGGGTGCAGGTAACCAGCACGTGCCGGGGGTGGTTTTGCACAAACCTGACTGCACCACCATGGAGTCTGTCCCTGCAGGTGGCGGTGCGGCCAGGGCAGGAGTCAGATGAGGCCCAGGGCTAGGCAAAGCATTCTCACTTGCTCTTCATGCCCAAGGAAAGCAGACAAAAGCCGATGCGTGGCCCGGGTGGTCCCTACAGATTTTCATGGGGCAGCCCAAGTAGATACGTATCCGCTGCTGGTCAACAGCTGTGAAGCGCTGATCACCTACGCCCGAGTACCGTTCCGTGGGGCTACGATCACTCATGAAGCACACCCCGATCCTACTCGGTTTGTTTCCAAAGTCAAAGAACCCAAACTTTCAAAGATTACCTTACAGGAGGACTACTGATCTGCCACTGACAGCTTCTCAACAGGACAAGTGAAACATAGCTCAGGAGCACAAAACACATCTAACGACAATCCCCGGGACACAACCCATGGAGCAGTTTTAAACTGCTGCGCCCCGAAATTGAAGCCTTCAAGCAGCATCCGTATTTGCTGCACCGCTGGGAGCAGGAACACAAAGCAGAGCACGGTTCAGTCCCATTATTCACAATTAGCTCGAGCCAATCCTTTACCTTCAATTCAAATTTCCAGATTAACTACAGGGATGCACAACAATGAGGCTGCCTGTACGGTCACCGAGTTTAAATATACGCCTGCACGAATCAAAGGAGCAGGACTTTCATAGCAGCGGCGTGACTTCTCTGAAAACGCAGAGCCCTGGTTTCTAACAAAACAAATAATCAGCATGAGAAAGTAACGGCTCCTTTGCACTATTTCAGGAAGCCACGTCTGGTTGGGACGGTGGGCGCCACGTTTACACCGGCCTGCAAAGCCACCAAGCTTGAAGGCTTCAGAGCGGCTGCTAACAGAGCTGGACAGGCGAAGGGCGGAG
Organism: Heteronetta atricapilla; assembly: GCA_011075105.1. NCBI lineage: Eukaryota > Metazoa > Chordata > Aves > Anseriformes > Anatidae > Heteronetta > Heteronetta atricapilla. Next base: position 2,324,717 of record CM021740.1, read on the forward strand.
AACCCCACTGCTGCCAACACCAGCGCGAGGCGGGTGACTGACACACCTCTGCAAGCGGCTGCTGCAGGGAACTCGGAGGAACACAGCCAGCAGCACAGCCCCGGCAAGCTCCTCGGTGGGCTCCCCGCGGGAAGGTGAGCTTCCAGCTCCTCTGCTTCAGCACACACAGAGGCACGCGCAGCAACGACGTTCTGCAAGTCCATACCCTGCTGCACACGCCAGCAAAACGCACGTGCAGTAACGCCACGTGGTAAGCTCGATGTTACACTGGGAGCTCTGGGACTTTAAGGAGCTGTCCTGAATGACAATCCTGGCTGCGCCTGCCAGCCTAAGAAAGACGTGAAAGTCACGCTTTCTGCGCCTACGTTTGGCTCAAAAGAGGACAAGAATAGCCTCTTGTGTGAGAGGAAAGCACAGAAGCAATCCTGCTGACCTTGGTCATCCAGCAGGCCTCCTCCTGGAGGATGACACCTGCAGCGGTTTTACTTGGTGTTTGCTCATTTAACCGCCGCACGCTACGGCCATAAATCCATTACTTATGTTACTCCATCACGGATGAGGGCTGTTGCCACTACACGTGGAGGTACTGAACTCGATGAAGCAGCACGAAGGCTTTTCCTGGGGAAAAAGCAGAGAGTGGAAGAACGCAAAGAGTCTCTGCTGACCCCTCGGCAGCTTTCCAGGCTGAGTGCCGGATTCAGAGGTGTGCCTTCCCTGCCCCTGGAAGGGGCCCGAGCTCCTCCCCAAGCCCCGAGATGACGGGACACCCGTAGTTTTGGGGCAGGAAAGATTTAACCATCTAGGAAGTGAATTCAAGGTCAGACGGCGTTTGAAATTAAAATCGAGTATTTCTGAGTAACTCCTCACGAGAGATGTTAATTCTGTTGTAGGAACATCCACCGAGAGGGAAACCAAGAACAGCTTTCCAACGTAACTCCTGACGCGGCTGAGCTCTGCTGAGAGCTTGGGAACAACTCCGCGGTGCCGCTGCTCCTCAGAACACCGACTTTCCTCCCCTTTTGCAAGGCCAGCCGATGGAGATACGTGTCTATGAGCGGATACACGAGGTGCCTCATCTGCACTCATGTGTTTGGGGCTCTGCCTCGCTTCCTCGCCCTGCCTGTCCCACACAAGCACCGTGCAGATAGGCTGCGGCCTGTGGCAGGGACCGTCCCGCGGATGCACGGTCTGTGCCGTGCGCCACGTCGCGGGAGGACGCTACCAGCACGGAGAACCTTTGGTGCTGGGCAAACGGGCGGCTCCCCTTATTGCTCTCCTCACACAAGGGGGTGGACTGGAGGTAACTAAGGAGAACTTCGTGAGGTGGCTCACGGATCCCGATGGCCGCACATGGAGTTTATGAGCTTTCGGAAAGCAGTGTTTGAGGATTTTGACATTGCATGGCAGTGCCCAGGCCTGCTGCCCCGTGTGATCCCTTCTGCCCTCAAAAACCTCCGGCCTGCCGTTCCTCTTCAGACGCCCTGCAGCGGATCCAGGCAGGGCGATGGCAGCAGCACGTCTCTGAGGGGCATACCCAGCGCTTCGACACCCCCGGCCCCGCCGCCGGCCAGGTCCAGCTGAGCGGGGAGGAGCCGCGTGGGCCCGAGCTGGCGAGGCTCCGACGCCCCAGACGCAACAACACCGGGAACGCCGCCCTGCTGAGGGCCGCCGGGGTCCCGCACCGCGGCATGGCGGCGGCCGCGGGGATGCTCAGCCACCGCGCCCCGCCCGCGACGTGAGGCGAGGCGAACGCACCCGCGCCGCCCCCCGGCCCCGCTAACCCCGGGCGGACCCCGCGGGGCCCCCAAGCCGCCGAGCGGGCAGCACCCGGCCGGGCAGCAGCGGCCCCGCAGCGGGCGGCC
>CM021740.1:2326978-2342074 GCA_011075105.1 Heteronetta atricapilla
CGGGGCGGCGGCGCGCCATGTTGCTACCTGCCGGGCTGCGGGGCCGCCGCTCTGTGCATTGTGGGAGCGCGGCGGGCGGGCGGGCGGCGCTGCCTCCCCCCGGCGGGCAGGCGGGGAGCCGGGGCCGCTGCCCGGGGAGCGACGCCCGCTGCCCGGCCCGGCCCTGCCCCGCGGCCGCCGCCCCTTCCCTCAGGGGCCGCCGGCCGTGGGGTGAGGGGAGTCCCCGGGGGGGGAAACGGCCCCGGGAGGGGGCTGCGGAGGGGCCCCGGGGCTGCCGCCCTCAGCCGGGCCCCGCCCGTGAGGTGCGAGGCGCCGCGGCCGCTGCCGGGGGGCTCGGCGAGGACCGGGCTCCAAGCTCCGCGCGCGGCTCCCCGCGGCCCCGTCCCCTCCTCGCGGAGACCCAGCAGCCCCGCGAAGTTCGGCTTCCGCGACGAAAGGGAATCGAGTAAAAAGCAGAAGCCGTGTTCTGGCTGCGGCTGGAGGGCAGCTCTTCGGCTTTATGAGTCATTGCCGGGCGTTTTCTACAGCTCACGTTATGGCAAGAGCTGTTGGCGTGGCCGAAGCGAGCCTCTCGTGCATGTACTCCGCTTTTTCGTGTTGCGAATGCATCCCACCGGTCCCGAGTGGTCCAAAACACCCCCAAAAAATTGAAACAAATACTTTTGCTACAATCCCCATGAAGATGCTTCGACTTTTTAACCTGTATCCTCTCTGTGCAAAATTCAACCACCGAAATAACAGCTTTGTATTCAGTGGGCAGTACCTGGACTCCCCCAGAAACCCGCTGTGAGCATCAAAGAAAATAGAGCACAGAAATCAGACAGTACCAACAGAGAAAACAAGCCATGAGAGACGGGTGAGCTGCTCCAAATCACCCATCGCGTTGCTGATGGCCAGGAGTGAAAATAAAGCTCTCGACTCCCCTGATAAACGCTGCAATAAATGCTGACATTTAGCTGCTATGTGAAAGGATTTAGAGAGTGTAGCAAACGCACATACAAAAAAAATAATTAGGACGAAAACGTGGAGCCTTAGCTGGAGTGGTTTGTATTAGGTGCAGGTATGTGATCTTCACAGCTAACAAACCAAGGTTGATGACTTCAGAAACAAGGTTCAAAAATGATTATTTTGCAGGGAGAGTTTAGAAACTATTTAATGAGAATTGAGTCAAAGAAGACAAACAAAACCACCAACAAAAAAACTTCTGTATGTCCAGGACTGTCAGCCATGCTTGGTGTTCCTGTTGCAGGCCCAGGAGGCACACTTCCACCAGAACTGCTGTCAGTCCTGGCAGAAGCCAGGAACAGGCTCCTGCGAACTGATGGCCAGGTCAGGGGTGAGGTTTTTGCCCCAGAAGTTTGCACAGCTGCTTTTCCTGTGCACCCTATGGCAAAACAGGGAGATCTATACTACAAAGCCAGTAGTCATCTTTCACACGTGCACCCTAGGGCAAAACACAGCCATACAGTACAAAGCCAGTCATGTCTCGTGTACCCAGAGAACAAGTGGTTGGGAGCTCCAGGGTGACCATCCCCTTTTCACAGACTTGATCTAAGAACTGGATGCACGAACCACAGAAATAGCCGAGTTTTGTTCTCTGTGTGCTGCTTCATACACGTTATTAAATACCTTTTCTTCAGCATGCTTTCTTCTCTGTTCAGGATGCTCGTTTCAGTTCACTTGAACTGTGGATTACTGTATCAGCCATTTACAGCTGGAGTTCAGGAGCCAAGCGTAATCACGAGCACCAGCAGAAAATAGGTATCTGAGTCCAAAATATGCTATGATTTGACACAATTTGCATAAACCAGGATTTCGAATCTGTCCTTAAGGACAGAAATTGGGGGCACTGAAAGTTGTCAAGAAACCTGTTTGTAAGACTGACTACTTACTACTTTTAGAAGCGTCTCCCGCATCATGTATTTGCTGGAAAGATTTTACATGTCCTATCCTGAGGCCTTCCTACTGAATTATTGTCACATTGTGCCGTAAGTGAGGAGGAGATTCTCCATTGGCCATACAAAGATGGGAAATCATTAGAAGCAGAGAACTAACACATACTGGTAACAAAGAACGTGAGATGGTTTATGTGGCACAACGGATTGGTCTGCCCACTCTTACAGGAAAGCATTTGTATACCCATTATAGACCATCGGTTTAACTCCAAGGGCCTTCGCTAGAAAGATGGACAAAGGTCATAGAGGAATTCAAAGGCTAAAATCCTCCCACCCTTCCTTTCCTATATTGTCACACTTCAAGGATTAGTCCTGTAAATTCTGGCTGTAGAAAACAAATAGGATTAGCTTCAGACAGCATTGACTGCAGTTATCAGTTAAGAGCTCTGAAATGTAAGAGATGCGTAGGACGAGATAAAATCACATACCAGGCTTGCATTCTTCCCGTTACAACTGGGACTTGCTTCCATGGTTTTGGGCTTACAGAGAAGACGGATCTCAGATGGCACATGAAGATACGTGATGAAATTCCCATGCAGAAAGCTTGCCTTGATTCATTTATGCTTAATCCTACCAGGAGGATTCTTCTAGTCTGAAACATCATGAAGGTGTTTCCAACAGCACAAAACCCATCACCTGAGAACAGACCTTTTGTTCTGAAGAATCCACAGCTCCTGTTCTGGCATTTAAGCTTTCCTGGAATTTCAGCCATATAGTTCAACTCCTAGAAAATGCCACAGATTAAAAAATTATAATCCTATTTCTTGAGGAAGAAATTTGTCGTTTTCTCCTCAAATCTAATAAGGAATCAATCATACCGTACTATCACTCCTCTACAGACAGCAGTACCAGCAGCAGTTGAATTGAGTCTCCACAGAGCCTACGTCCCAGGAGCGCCCATGATGGCTGTTCTGTAATACTGTCTGTGGAATTCGACCTTAACCAAGCACACCTCTTCTATCAAGAGCTACATCACTGTTCTCCACTAAGATGAAAAAGAAATCTGTTGTTAAATTTAAACCAGTCAAATGTGTTTGAAATCAGCCGAGGCTTTGTCAGTATTTTTCACGTCCGTAAGCAGACAGACCTCTGCACCCACTAGAAACACTTATGAACACGTACCAAGCCGCATCTTCATGGTAACAAAGATACGCTGCCCGAGAGAGTCAGTGACAAACCATTCATCCTCCTCTAAAGTTTTTTCAAGCACATCAGTTGAGGTCAATCCTGCCTGCCTCTCTCCTAGTATTCCAGAATTATTTTCTAAGGAAATAATTAACGGGAATAAATAGGGATAGAAACTTTCAGATTTTAAGCTACTCTGGATGTACAGATGCCAGAAACTGGGATGACAAAGCCAGTCTGAAGACCAGCGCAGACTTGAATCTGAAAAGGGTGGCACACTTGTACCAAAGTAGGAATAATCAAGCCCCACAGGCACCACCAAATCCACTTTAAGTTAAAATACATCCATCCTGCTCATGTGCTCCACCTTGTCCCCCCTACTTGTTTCCAACCTCACAGAAAGCCCCTGAGCCCTCAGACAAGTTACTGTCATCTCACCTCCGTCCCGATTAATGTGGTAATGTGCTGTGAGCACAGCCACTACAGGCACAGCTTCTCTTAACGTACTTTTGTGCAACTGACTTGCCCCAGCTTTACTCAGTAGATTTGGGTATAAGGCTGTATTTAAATGGTTTGTCTTTGGCCGAAGACCGATACCACTCCCCATGATACTAGGACACTAATGCTTGTGTTAATGCTGCCTTTGCTCTGCCTCAGCACGGCCTTGGATGTTGCTGCTTAACTCGAACACTTCTCAGCTTGTGGGGGATGCAGAGCACGGCGGGTTTACTATGCCCTTGGTTACTGAGCTGACAGCCTAAATACACCACGTGGATCTTGAAACCACGCAGAGACCGGCACCTAGGCCACAGCCTGAATACGAAATTATTTGGATCTTTTCCAACATCTTGATTTCGTGGAAATTTCACCAAGTTCAGGTTAATGAAGTCAATACAATGCAAACCTCTATATGACAAGTTAATTCCCAGACATCCCCTTCACTCGGTGTAAAGGGACCAAAACAGTCATCTGTTAAGGAGTTTTCAAACAATAAGCTTTAATTGCCTTATTAGAAAAATAAGCACTGAAATATATATAAATGTGATTACATTAAAGTAATTCTGTCATCTAACATACTAGAAACCAAAGCCCAGTCATATTTTCAATGATACAGAGTAGCAAGATTTAGGTTCTAGAAATTTTCCATAGAGGATACGGAAGTGTGCAGTGTCATTAAGGAAACCACAGTAAAGACGAGACAAATCTCCACATTGCAATAAAAACTAAGTAGATCAATTTATTCTGTATACTATACAATGTGTAAGTTTGTAAAGAACAATCGACATTTTCATCACCTTAACATCTCGACTGGGTGTAAATATGTCCAACAAAATGTACTCCTGTGGCTTTTACACAAACACTGTCCTACTACATCAAGAACAATGAGAGGGAAGCCTTTGGTACTACAGATTTGGGGACATATCCGTGAAGTTGGAATTCATTCACTTTTAACTATTTTGGATAAAATGTTGGTGCTATCTGCTATCGTAAGCCTACATGAATACTAGTCTAATAACTAAACACTGTCTATCTTCAAAGGCAAGGTATGAAAGGGACTGCCAGTCTACAGCGTGGGCAGGTCTTCTTTGAAAAAGATCATTATCAAATGGTAAAACTTATATAATACATTATGTACATAAGTTTGGATAGCTGAGTTATCTTGCTGGAGTAAGCTGAAAGTTAGTATCAATTTGCAGTCACCTTTGTTTTACTGTTAAGTGATTATTGGACTTCCTAAGTTTTAAACAGTGTCTAGAATCAAAATCGCTGTGCCTGCTGCTGAGGTCTGTCAGATGTGAAGGCTCATAACCAGTCATTGACCTAGTTACTATTACAGTACTTTAAGTATACACATGGATAATATATCGGTAGCTGAATCTGTAATAACCTTAAGAACTGCAAGTCACTGAATGAACATCAAAAAAGCTCGCATTATCTAGCCAGCAGGACAAGCCAAGGTGCAGCTAAATGAGGGGAATGTTTAAATCTAAATGTCTTTTTTTTTTTTTTTTTTAAATCTCAAGCATCAGAAAACTCACCATATGTGAGCCACAAAATAGTGGAACCAGACAATACAAAGCAAGTCACCTTCAACTGTTCAATATTTGTCCCAGGCCCAATCCTATCGTTTTTTCAAATTTCATTTACACATACAAAAATAAAGAGGGATTTTCACATTAGAACTAAGGGCTATAGAAAGCAGTTTGCTTTAACATATCCAGCTTCCTTGTTATTCTCCCAGCCTAATTTCTTGCTTAAAAAAAAAAAGGTCTAATAATTTCTTCAAACTCTTCTGTGAAAAATCACAACTTGTTGATAGTATTAGTGGAGGATAAGGAATAAAAGGGCTCTCACAAGTCTGTCCGTATTTACTTGAAAAGGGCTATAAGGACTTGCAAAGAACCAGGTTAGCAATTTTAAAAGTTCTCTGGAATGAATTCTCTAAAATGAAGAATGCACATTATAACAGAGTTTTGCCTATTCTAACCAAAGCAGGGCCAAGTTGAGATTCTTCCTCTCATCTTGATCATTTTTCTGAGTTTTCCTTCAGAAAAGAGCACTGCAGAAAATATGGGCCAGTCTTCTTTTCAATTAGCACATATTTATTCTGTAAGATGTTTCTGAATATATCAATACAAAGTGCTTCCTTCTAAAAACATGCATCTTCCAAAGTGGGTTCTCTTACAATGCCTGCATTGGTTCTTTGCTTTTCATAGTGTTTTAATAGAACCGTTTAAGAAAAGAGTATGCTGATATTTTTAAAGGGTTTCTGACACTCCTAAAGAACATCAAGGCCATGATTGCCTGTATTAAAATCAGTTATATTAAAATACAGTATGATCCATAATGTATCTGATTTCCCTGAACAAACCACGCTCTTAAATCCCTCAGGTTGCCCATCTAGTATCAACGGTGTGTTCTGGCAATCTAGTACTCACAACCTGCACCATACAGATGAAGTTTGTTCCTGTTTTCTGACATGAAGAATTACCGATCTCTCAGTAGATCATTATAAAAACACCAGTTCCAGTTCCTTTCGTTTCCCAAAACCAACGAGGGGCTGCTGCATAACAGAAAAAGGAGTTAGTTTACTGCCGCTTCAGGAGTTCAAGAAAAAGAATTATACCCTTTCACTTCCAGAAGTCTAAAATAGTGCAACGACAATTGCGTATCAAACCTTAGCAAGCCTAGATTTGGAGTTTGCCACAAGGGAAACTCTCTAGAACAGTACATTTAGCTATTTTCCATGTCATACCGTTGAGCATTTCACCTTTAAAAGCTTAAAGAGCTGCTGAACAGAAAGGGCACCTGCCTTTACATATAGGTACAAAATTCAGAGTTATAACTGAATGCTGGACATTGTTGCGAAACAAAATATACAACTGCAAAAGCATAAGGCTGAGTCAAGTGTAAGTCTAGGGGGTTCACAAATTTCAGGTACACAATTTTTACTTTCAGTAGCAAGATTCTGGGCTCTTAGTTTCAGGCCAAGACTTTGAAAGATACAGAATCACTTGTGCTTTGATTGGCACATTATCTGCTTTTTAAAATGTAAAATTAATAGACATTTGCAAAAGGTTGTGCAAAACTATTGTATTTACAAAAATGGCACAAGAGTGAATTCAACAGTCTATGCACATGCACACTTCATTCACATCTTCAACAAAAGTGTGTTCTAAGCTACGGAACTGAAAAGGATACCAGCTTCAACAGGCAGTTGTCAATAAGCACTAGATTCACAAGAGTTACACCAGAATGGGCAAATATTGCCCAAGTAAAAACTCTATTGTTAAAGCTGAAACAGGTTTAAGGCCGTTCAAGTTCAAGAGCAGAAACAAAATTCAATCAGAGCCCTGTCTTTGTTTTTATACATGCTTTACCATCTAGCAACTTGTGGTCTAAACCTCTATTTTAGACAACAAACCCAAACACAAAAAAAAACCAACACAACTGGAGGTTATATTAAATACAAATATGCTGTAATTAAGGTGAAACAAAAGCAGAAACATTAAAAGTTGTAAAACTTGCGATGTCACTTGCTGGAACCAGTCCTACACTAGGAAATGGGCAATATGTACATTTTCAAGTAGATTACATTGCTCTAACCAAACTTGTCCTTTTTTAATCAGTGCATTGTTCTCAACTAGTCCAAATACTACACGTTTTACTCTTAACAGTACTCCCTTACAATAGCAGCACATGCTATCGCTACCTGCAAAGCTGTCAGTCTCATGATTTAGTGTAAGAAAGAAAAAGGGGGGTGTGAGGGTGAGAAATAACTATTAAGGAGAAATAACAGGAATGAGAATTATCATGCAGTTCAGCTCTTCTCGTCAGCCAGCCAGCTTGCTAGCAACAAGAGATGGTTTCCGCTGCGGGAGATCCTGTGGAGTAGGAATATGGTCACCAGTGACTTCTGTCTTGTCAGGAGCTGCAGTAGGCAGTTGTTTATTCTTCATCTTTGCCTTAGCCATGTTGTAGTCACCAGAATCAAAGTATTTTTGCTAGAAGACAAAATATACATAGATTTAAAAGGCTGCATTTCTCATTTTGCAAGGCAGCTTTATGTCAATTCAGATTAAAAAAAAAAATCTTACCAAGACTGTTCAGCACACATTTAAACTCTGAGCATTAGTTACGTATCCAGTTAATGCTCTACAGATACCACAAACTCAGCCCATACACAAACACTGGTTTAGTACTGATTTGCAAAGGGCCCTGCCCTTTGGAAAATTACAGTGCAGTGATCAAGTTCTGCTAGACAGAATAACCAAACAATATACGAAGGAAGGCTGGAGAACAGAGCCTGCCTTATCATACCAGAAGACCAAAGAAATGTGAAACTGCACGTTAACAATAACATCTTTTTTCTGCATACGTTAAAACAGTGAAACTATGATCCCTAAAATTTCCAAACCAATTCAGTTAAGAATTCCCTTCAGAAAGCTTTTTAGAAGCACAGTAGATTTGGCTTATCCCAGGCTCCAAGCTTCTCCTGAACAAAGAAGTATGTTAATTCTGAATTTGTAAAAGAGTTCCTCAGCATTTCAGCAAGTTTTTATTAGCACTACCTTTAATAGCCCTTGTTGTCGTATTTCCCAAAACATTAAGTTACCTGTGGAGGGTAAAACCAGATGACTTGTAATTTATCTGTGTTACACTAAGATGAGGTATGGAATTTCATCCAGGGCCTGCATCAAGTCTTCAGCTGCTCGATGACACCTTTTTGGGGGAACCGTTATGTTTTGCTTACATCTTAATACGAGGTCTACCATTAATCTACTTACAACCCGTGATTTTGCAGATTGTCAAATGAGGCCAAAGCCCAGATTCAGGACAAAGATTAGCTCTAACAACTGCTGCTTACAACGCATAATCACCTCTAGAAGAACACTCCCTAGTTGCCTTTACATAGGCTTATTCCTCAAAGTCAGTTGAACAAAAGCCTTCGCAACCTGCTAATTTATGTACTTCCAGGCAGCGTTATTACCAGTCTTTAGTTTGCAGTAGCACTAACCAGCTGCAAAACGTTCAGTAGCAGCAGTTGTTAAACCGAAGTACAAGTCTTTACCTGGGGACGGGAAGTTGTTGTTGTTATTTTTAAATGCAAGGCCTCCTGAAGATGGCTTTAAATGTTCCCCATTAGGGTTTACTAGAGCCTTAAAGTCACCTGTTTTACCCTAAAGAATCAGAACACCTGAACTACATACTTGTACTGGTAAACCTCGCAATTCATCCCCTTTGGCAGTGCAATCCTGACTTCCACCACCGCGTTCTTGCACTGTATCTGCAGACGAGGCTTTAGCTATAATGCAACCCAGTTTGGAAATAGGCTTTCATATTTTCCCCTTCAAGACCGAAGAAACCAAAAGAAACCTTTAAACAGGAACTAGGTAATAATTGCGTAATTCTATCTTTAGATGTGTTAACTGCTGTTAGCAGATACACGTTTGTCTATGTACTAGTTATCTATACACATTTCTGTCTACATGCTGGTTACATATACACTAGTTCTGAGTAGAATCTGTCTACAGGAGCACAGCATCCATTTTTACTACTGTTCTGGAGAAAGTATGCTAATTAAAATTAATTGGGTGCGTGCACCCAATGTAGAACATTTCTGAACAGCAAATAGCAATGAGCAGAGGGCAGCCTACTTGCCAAAGGGCAACTGCATCTCTGGAGAAAAAGCCTCATCTTTCAGGAATTAGAGGATCAGTCCATTTCTCTCCACAGATTACTCCTGTGTTTACTTCTGATTTACTGCAGCTTTTCAGAGGTGGCTTGCGTTGGATCATCCTTTTGAAATTGGTTCTACGCCTACCCACCTATCTTCCCATCGCAAAACCTGTCTGAAAGCACACTCACTGTTCTCACCCTATTTTAAAGTTCAGCAACCCGGATAGCCTAAAGGACACCAGAAGTCCACATCAAGTGAGATGCTTCCTCATTTAGGACACTGAGCACACTGAACAAAAACAAAAAATAAAACATGGAAAAAAGGTATTAACAACAGCAGAAACTGGGAACTGAGGAGGGCAGATTAAGAATTGGAATCCCCAATTTTATGCCATCTTTCATCGCACCAGCAGAATCCAAACTTATGGGGCAATTAAAATGCCCACTGGTCTGCCAATGCTCGTATTGGAAAACATGGGCTGTAACAGGCTTTGCCTGAAGTGGTGCAATAGTCAAGACTGAGATCTTGTAGAGACTATTGGTGTGTTTACAGTAATTCCTTTTGGCCATTATTCCTTGTGGAGCGGACATTGGTCTGTCTGCCTGAATCACCTATACAAAGCACACTTACCTTGCCTCTTTGATGTCTACACAGACGCTGAACATGCTCAAGCCTTGCCTTTGACCACATAAAAGCTTAACTCCCAAAAGTCATCACTTAACCTGCCGCGTGTCCATTCCCAGCAGCCAGCATCTATGCTGCACGCTAACTTACAAGAGAAGGCTTATCCAAAACACCTGCCAAAAGGAACAATTCCCACGAGACGTTACCAGATAACACAAAATTAGATCAGCACCGAACTCCAACAGCTGGCTTGCAAAGGATTTACACTCGGAATCATTGTGTGCACTCAAATGGCCTAGACAAGAGCAAACGACAGCGTGACAGCAAGGAAAACAACATCAGAAGTAATGACAGGCTAGGATTATTCCGAGAACAGAATTCCAACATGCCTGAAAAGCATTACATCGCTTCATGAAATACTGAACTAACAAAAAGCTGCTCAGTAACTAAGACAGTAAGATACGCTGGTCAGATGCGGAACAGTATGTAAGTACTAATTTGCTCTCTGTTCTTCTGCAGTTGCTTTTTGACTAGGTAGATGTATTTGGAATTCCAGCAACCTGCTCAAGCCACTGATGTCAGATGGTACCTGCAAACACTGAGCCTTCACATGCTAACAACGTGAGTGGTAAGAGTGGCCATACATCCTGGCAACGTAAGAACGGGTAAGATAAGATAAACAGAAAACACAGATGACATTCTGACCCTTACTGTTTTTTTTTTTTTTTTTAAATCCAAGTCTATCACAGCTGCAGTGAGACAGCTTCTAAGACTTTAAATTTCTTCAAATTTCTTAGAATTGCAGTTGAGCCACTGGGGCGTTGTAAGCAGCTATCCTGCCAGTTTGCCGTTTGTTTTGTGCAAATCAATTTCGCTTCCTCAGGCCTTTACAGATTTAAAGTTAAAGCTGGCAGTGGTTTTTCACATGGAAAGGTCTGGGGGGTGAAAGAGAATCACAGATAAAGGAATTTGGGAATTTCTTGTCCATGCCCTACAGACAGTAAAGAACTCACTCCTTTTTGAAGCCTCTTCCTCAAGAAGTCTGAGCCTCCTGGCTTCTGGCCCAGATGAGGATATCTTGCTTTCAATTTTGCTTCTTCAGCTTTTTCTGGGCTGATCACCTTATCCTCCATTTCCTGAAACAAAATTACCAAGACTTTAAATGAAGCATTACAGTAAACTATTTACGTACAACTCTTTTGCAAGGAATTCACCGACATGCAGATCTCTGCTCCCATCTGAGCACAGCAATCAATTCAATAAACATTCCCGTATATTCTCTCTCAAAACTGACAGCAACCGTAGGAGTTCAGCCTCGCATCTTGGGTTCCTTTCCTGGACACGGATTTCAACTCAATCAACCCATTTTGCTTTCAGAGAAAATTAGCCTATATTAAAAGCACACCGTTACTCAGTTTTGACCAAAACCATCCCCAAAATAACAAACAAACAAGCAAACACAACACTTTTCTGGTGAAAACAAGGGTTCTGTCAGGAACAAATGCTGAGAGCTGAGCATGGGGCTTTTTGGTGAGCCCAGCACCGACCTTTACCTGCTCCGGTAATTTGATGCATGAGGCACAATTTTTTGTACTCGGTCATTGCTAAAATACCTTCCATTCAAAATCCTCGTTTCGCTGCCTTCCAGGGTTTGGCCAAGCTCATTTTTTCATGCAAACCACGGCTAGTTCAGGGAAAACTCACATTGATTTGTGCTGACTGCTGCGGTTCTTGAACAGTAATTATCATCTGAAGTCACAGAGAGACTTCTAGTCAGGAAAGAATTGCCACTGAAACCACGAGAGCCTCACATCCATCTGTGACGAAGGTTTCGTATTCGCGTCGAGCTGCTCGGGCAGCCCCTTCACACCCCTCTTCCATCTGCACCGCCAACCTCTGTGCTGCGTCAGTTCACACGAGCGCGTGTGTTCCACGTCAGTGGCTTACAGAAATTAATTCAGTGCAAAAATAACTGCCCGTCTTTTTCTTGCTGGGCTTTATTTCACTGGGGTCGGGTTCCCCTGCCTGGATCACCAAGCAGCAGGTCCGCTGACCCAGCAGCAGGGAGGACCGGGGATCGAGAGCTGCTGAGAGCTACGTGAGGCAGAAGTGCTGAGGGGCTGAGCCCCTGCGCTAGCCTGCCCCAGTCCACAAGGCCCCTGACATCTCTTACAAAAGCCCCAAGCTCTGTGACGATCGGCATCCTTCCGGCCAGGATCCTTGGAAGCAAAGCTTATGACAACAGAGGTAAAAGACAACATCTCCAGTAGCGCCGTTACTCCGAGGCCTCTGGCAGACAGCTGCTCCCAGCGCAGTGCGAGCCTCCACTGACAGCCTACCAAGGGCGGACAGAGACGGAGGGCAGTTTAAGGGGACCTTCGGGGCGGCTGGATGGAAGCGATGCTTCCTGTTCTTAGTGAGATGAAAACACAGCCAGGCAAAGCAACGCAAAACAGATAGGTACGAAATACAGAACGCGCTCACAAAAAGCACAACTTCCCCGGCAGCACAGCACACAGAAGCAGCGCTACCCAACTCCCCGCCATATCGTGATCCCCCTAGCCAAGACCACAGTCCCCATGTGACAGCCCTCAGCCGCCGCTCTCCTGGTGTGTTTTGTTTTATTATCGTGCCAACACTGGCTCTGGATCTTCTCAAAGCCATTCTTTCAGCGTCTAATGCTGAATCACTGGGGACTCACTGCTGAGCCAACAGACAAGGCATCTGAGGGGGCATGTTTTGCCAATACTAACCAAAAGGAAGTATTTTTTAAGAACAGAGGGCCAACAATTAAGAGCTTACATAAATATGTATTCACGGTGCTTCAAAGGAAACGTTCATGCAAACTCACGGGGCTGACAAATCAGCGCACAGCAGGCGATCCAAACACAAAACTGTGCTGTGCCTCGGCGCAGGGAGAAAGGATCCAGGCTGCGGTCGCCTCCTCCTGATGGGCAGCAACAGCACAGACCACAAAACCCACCTATGTAACATGAAACAGAGAACGGCTTCGACATGAAGACGTGGGCTGTCAAACAAAACCAGCTGACGACAGGTTCAAAAATACTTCGGAGAACAGTTCTTCATGTAACACAGCCACAGAGCTCCTTGCCAAAGAATACAGGGGATGCCAAGAATTCAGATGGATTCAGAAAGCCATCGGATGCGCTCATTTGCGGCTCGGAAGGCTTTTGTACCAAGGATGAGGAGACCTGGGAAAGTTTTCTGGGGGAGGTCATCACGTGCTTCTTGTGACCTTGTATTCTTCCGTGCACCGGAGAGCAGGGAGCACTCTCGGGGACGCGTCACTGAGACGCGAAGGCTTTAACCCAAACCTGCAAGGCCACTCATACCTTAGCAGCTGTCTTCCCTGCAGTTATTATCGAAGCAGCAACCAGATGACTGACAACTGATGAAGGGAAAAAAACCAAGATCTACCACGCACTTCTTCCTGGTGACAACCACACAAGTCGTAATTTTAGTTCCCTGCAGGAATTTTTGCACAGCTAATGAAGTCTGCTTACTTCATTAAAAGGGTTTACCAGCATAGCCAACAGTTACCTAACACATTTAAGGACAGCTTTTGCTTTTAATTTTATGGGGCTACTAAAAGCACGAGGGGCTCTATCTGTCGGACAACTCAACTGCACGGCTAAAAAGACGCCTTCTCCAGCTGCGCTATGAAGAGCTTATCCTCTTTTAACAAAAGGTATCAGACAAAAATGTGAAGTAGAAAATAGGAAAAATGTGACAACAGCACAACTCCACAGGCAACTGATGGGGCAAAAGCCAGTCCCAAAACAAGACGTAGCACAAAGAGCTTCCTGAAGAACACGGGACTTCTACAGCAAAAGCAGCATCCATCAACCAAGCACGTGCTCCACATCATCCGAAGGTTTCTTTGTTGCTGAACTTCCTCCTGCCACTAGCCTGAGTTTTCTCATGGAGAACAGGAAACACTGGGCTACTGGAAGGTTCTCCATCTCTATCGTTTTCTTGTTTAACAGCCTTCTCGTTGAACACGGGCACCAGCTCCTCGCGCTGTGCTAAGAAGTTTATAACAGATGTCTCGCCGTGGAACTGCTGCCTCAAAGTTCCCTTCGGGGCTTCATCTTTTTTAAGCTTACCAACGAATAAGTACTGCAAAGCGGGTTGGTCGAACAAGTACTTCAAAGCTAACCATTAACTGAAGCGATCTTTACTTTTGTTTATCCAGACAAACATTTTAAAGAAGTTTAATAACACTGCGGTGCCGCAGCACAAATCCGCGGCTCTATTGTCACAGGATGTAAGACCAAAGAAAACACAAGTTTTATTTTACTTACTTTCACTCGTCTTGAGCGCCTGACTACGTTAAGATTATATTAGGAGACCGGCGGGCCCCCCGTATCTCAAGGAGCCAGCGGTTCCCCAGCAGAGCGCACGGGCTCGGCGTTGCGAGACTTCAGCCGCAGCCTTAGCAGGCGGGAGCAGCCCCCTCACCTGGGTTGGGGGCACACGGCGGGGGCACCGCAACCAGCCGCTGCCACAGCCTTTGCCGTGCTCTCATCGCCGAGCTGCTCCAGGCGCGCCGCGCAGGCCCGGGGTTGTTTTTACCTGCTCTGAACAGGAGCGGGGCTTTCTCGGGGTCTTCCTAACGCCCGCGGGAAGCCAAGCAGCGAAACGGCCGCGTGTAAGGGCGAGTCGCACCGCAGGAGCCGGCTCCGATTCCCGCCCCTATCGCCGTGCTATCGCCTTCCCCTCGCTGCCATCCCTTCCCACCCGATGACTAATTCCCATGGCAGACGGCACGCTCCTGAACAAACCCTTCGGACAGCCGAGGCGGGCGACGCTTTTCCTTTTAGAGCCCTCCGAAGCAGAGCGCTCGCGTTTCCTAACCCCTCCCCGCCAGCGACAGCCGCGGGGATCGCAGCGACCCGCAGCCGTGACGAGGCCGCCACAGCAGCACCGGGCGGGCCGCAGCCCGCGGGCCCGCCCGGCCCCAGCGGCGCGGCCGTTACCGCCTCGGGGCTGCCACGGGACGGCCCCCGCGCAGAAACCCGGCCCCGAGCCGCCCGCAAGGCCCCGGCCGGAGCGGGCTGCAGCGCGGCCATTGTTCGGGCGGCCCCGCTGCTGCACCGACGGCTGCGGGGGATCGGCGCAACCCCGCCGCGCCCCCGCCTCACCGCGGCCCCTTGCGGGCAGGCCGCCCCGGGACCGGGCCCCCCCCCC
>CM021740.1:2342455-2378720 GCA_011075105.1 Heteronetta atricapilla
CCCCCCCCCCCCCCGCTCCGGTGCCTGCCTGAGGGAAGGGGCCCAGGCGGCGGGCGGCGGGCTCGGGGCGGGCAGTGCCGCTAACCCCGGGCAGTTCGGGAACGGATCCGGGAGCCAGCACGGCTCTGCGGCTGCCGGCAGCGCTTCCTGCCGTTAATTTTCCCGTACGGGAACGCGCGTAAGCCGCTCAGCGCAGGGCAGGGCCGCGAAGTCAGCAGGAACCGCCTGGGAGGCAGCGCCTGGCAGCGGGGCCGTTGGGTTTAACGCGGTGTCCGGAGCCAGCGGGCACGGAACCGACCCCGAGCGGAGAGGCCGCAGGGCTTACTGCGTGCTAGGCCTGGACCGGTGTGATCAGGGCAGCCTAACGAGCTGGCAGGGGAGGATCACCTCCAGCTCAGGACACTCGCCTCGGATTTTTTCTTATCTGGCAAATATTTTCGGCTTGGTGTAGAGAATTGGCGTAGAGAAGCCCCGCCTGGGCTGGTGCGTGCACCTGGAAGCAGATTGAGTCCAAAGGAAGAAAGCAAAGAGCCAGGAGGATAGGTACAGAAGTCAAAGTCTGTAAGGCAAGGCTGTCCGAACAGCTTGGGGGGGTTTGGGAAGTAAGAAACAAAACTGAGAAGGGATGTGCGGGAACCAAATTGTCTTCTTTTGTGAAAAGGACAAGTAGCTGACTCCATCAGCAAGATTTAATTGGTTTAGTTTTATAAAAAGCTTTCTTGTGGTAAGTAGTTTAGCACTAGAAGGGATTATCTGCAGCCTTCATTACCAGAGGCCCTCAAAACACGCTGAAACATTTATCCAAAATAATTCTGTAAGGTTGGGCCTGTTGAGGAGTAAAGACAAGGAGCAAACAGCTTCTTAAAAATCAGTCTAGTCCCACTTCTTAACAAATGCATAGAAGGTCATGTGGAAGTCTGTTCGCATTTTGCAAACGTTCATCCACGTGGGTAACCCAGATCAAACTGTGAAGGGGCAATTACGTAAAAGTTGTACATGGATAACCTAAGGTCATGTTCGCTTTTAATGGCATCCATATAGGGACCAAGTATGGTTTGACTATGCAAGTCAATACACGTTTATTTCCTGGACATGACTTCTAGTGACCGCATACCCCAAATCCACACTTGTTTTGCTGTTCAAGACAAATAAATATATGGCTGCAAAGAGAGAATAGGATGGCTTGAAGTCACTTAAAGATACAGACATAAAAACATTGCATACTGTCAGAGCAAAAATGTAAGGTTAATTTACTGAGGGTGATTCACGACTTTTCATTCAGTGTCATTTCATCAGGTATGCAAGCAGCTGTGCACCGTGACACAAACAAGTACTTGAAGGGTACATGCTGCTTGCTTGTGACTGAGTAGAGAAACTAGTCTAGAGCCTAGTTAGGTACGCAGTGCAGCTGCAGCTGTATTTGACCCTTCTGTTACCAAAGAAACCTTTTCAGGTTTATAGGACACACAACTAGAAACCACAATCAATCTCCTGTGTGGTTTTTCCCAAGTCTCTGTTATATGAAAGCTAACCTTTAAAAACCCAGCGTAACGGGGAAAAATACTAAAGTTGGAAATGGATTCAATAATATTTGGGCTCTGCCCTTCTGTAGCAACAGCCACAATATACAAGATGGTTGGATGAGTCTCATCTGGAACGTCTGGTCTCCCTTCCTTTCCCTGGCAGGCTTCCTGGAGGTTTCCCGACGCAGTGACTTATCTCAGCTAAGGGCAGCGTCGAATACACACCGTGCACATTCATTCTTTCTCCACTCTTCATCAGATAAGGGTGTCATACTCTCAGATGTGAAGGTCACCCTTCATAGTACTGACACTATGAAAACAGCCACGTAAAGAAAAACATGAACCAAGATAAGACAGCAGAGAAACCCGCATCGTCGGCAAGCATCACAAAGCTTCATTTTCATTATTAAATGTATACCTCGAATATAATCAAATGCTTCTAGCTTTATTTCTCTCAGTTACACAGTTTAACACGTAGCATAAACTGTTTATCTGACTGTGATTTGTTTTAGGAATACATGTATTGGAAAGCATTTATATTCCCAACGTAGCATCTCTAGTAAAACCTCAGATAGCCACCTAGTGGCCTAAATGGAATCGATCTATTAAAAATATTTAGGATTACATGAAGATCCTCCTTATCTAAAAATAAAACAAAAAGTACATGTTCCATAGCTTTTGCATATATTTAAGATATAAATGCTAATTCGTTTGCACAGTACATCCTTTAGCACAATCGGAAATGAGATATGGGGGGTGGGAATTACGTGAAACTAACAAAAAGCAGTATTAAAGTGGCCCTTTAGGAAAGGAAGAAATGGAGGGAGCCAAATATGAATCGAATCGATGATCTGAACGCATGAGTAAGTAAACAAACATTCTGCGCCATGGTCGCAAGTGGCGTTAAATCTGTACGTGAGGGAAAAAAGAAAACAGGGTTCCGTTAAGGAAAGACCAGAAAAAAGCTGAATGCTTGCATAGTATGAAATGTTACGGAAATCCAACTCCTGTCCCCATTTTCAATAACTTAAATGAATATCACTTAAAAACATCACACAGATTAAAGACATCTGTATATATTTCAGATTTCAATATTAATGCCAAAAATACATAGTATGATTTACATAGGATTTATGCTACATTAGAACACTAAAGACAAACATCACTTGAGTATTAAATGAAACATTAAATATTAAATAACTGAAAAATAAAATAAAAAGTGTAAACACTAAACTAACTTGGGAATTTGCTATTGCAACACATCCAATGAAGTGGTTTTAAACAGTACAAAAAGATTAGATTTAAGTATGTTTCCAGTCTACTTGGAATACACAAAGCTCATTCCAGAGACCTTTTACAAAACTGGTCCAGGATCACATAAGAACCTTCTCTCTCGAGCGCTATTTTCATTCCTTTACAGATTTAATTTTATACTGTCAGCTTTACAGATCTTCCCCTGTAAGGAGTCATCAACAGTACAATGACTACTTCAGTTTGCCATTGCTCGCTAACATCTTGGTGAAAACTGAGGATTTGTTGGAGATTCAGTGTAAGATTTCAGTTCGTATGCAGCGCCGCTATCAACTTCCATGGACTTCCGAGAGAACAGGAGCCTTACATCTCTGTGGAGGTAGATCTTTCCAGATTTAGAACTCTGGAACCTGAAAGAGATAGGAATGTCTGCATTATATAAAGCAGAAGAAAGAATAACCTTTAAATACTATTGAAATAAATACATTCCTTTAAGAAATTAAGGCCAGAAAACATTTGACCACAACATTAAAGAAGACAGAGTAACGTTTTCTATCGGCTTCATTTTCTCTGCCATTTGAAGGTTCTGTTCCTAACCACAAATACAGAATAACGCTTTGAAAGTGGCATGGGATCTCTGAAGTTCACGCTGCATTCACGTACCTTCAGGGATTAAAGTTCTCAGCCATCTAGAAAGCCAAGAAGCGCTCTCAAGGGAGCACTCCTGAGAGTGCCCAAAGGGTGGCCTAAGCATACACAACAGGGAAGGTTCGAATATCAGATACATGTACATAGCAAATACATCTTTTGACCATACAGATCTCATCGCTCTCTGAAACGAGAAGCAAGAAGTTTGCCAATGCTTTATGCAACGTGCCAAGTTTAACTCTAACCTAAGAGGCAGCAGGCACGGGGATCTCTGCGAGCAAGCTGATACAGAGGGTTTTGGCAAGGAATACGGAGCCATTTCAAGGAGTTGAGTTCACTGGCCCAATCACCAAAGGAAACAGTGGCCAATTTCTGGGCTCATTTATTTCTTACGCTGTAGCTAAACAGCCTTCAAACCTGCCAGAAATGTGCCAGTTCCACTTTCACTGAGATTTAACAGCTACAGATAGACACGATTTGCATTTCAGAGAACTATTCCGAGTCTGCATCTGGCTTAACTCCCTCTCCTCACCCAGGAAGGGCGGGAGATCCCAAGTACTCTCTTATGGCCAACAACATCGTTATCAGTACGTCATGGCAGGGGAGAAAAGCTACTGCTACTGTGTTAGAAATAAGAGCTATTGCTTCTGTAAGGACAAACCAATACCGCAATAAATGCCGAGAGCACATTGCTCACATCGAAGTACACGCTGTATTATTATGGGTACTACAATTTGGACAGATTTTTAATAAGCATTTACTCATTGAATGCACCAAAGCAAAAGCAGTCTCTGTAATACCCACAGATATAATCAGATTGAAATTCTGGGAGGCACAAGAAAGTCAACGTAAGATCCAGCAGGCTTGAGCTGTCTGGGGGCAGGCCGGCTGTAGAATTGGATTCTGTGCCACAGCTTCGTTCAGAGCAGTGGAGCAGAACAGCCCATAGCCATCCCACAGCTACAGAGAGGCAGTTCTCTGACAAGGGCATGAAATGGGGGGGTCTAGCAGAACGCTCCTGCTGGCCCACAGAGCTCCTGTCCATCGCTGATTTGCGTGGTGGTGTCAGTGGGGAAGCCCTTCACCTGGCAGCCAAAGCAGTTTCTGTCTTAGGGGGAGACTGAAGGAAGGCACGTGAAGAAAGAGCAAAAGGTGAGTAACAAAGCGAATAGCTAAAAAAAAAAGTTAAGTCAGCATGCAGCTCCTAACACATTTCTGAGTAAAAATGGTATTGAAACACCTTTTGAAGCAGAAGTATGATTGATGACCTTAGTCACAGTATAGCTAGATCTAGTTATCAAAGCAGGTCGTAAAGTTGACCTGAATTATCCTCACTCATTATACACATGGATCTATCAGATTATTTTTAATTATTATTTTTAGCTTCAAGCTCTTCATTTCCTGGCAGTGAGAATCCTGCGAGATTGCCCAGTAAATAATCCTTCCCTGTAACGTGGCTCATCTGAGCACGCCATTTCACAAGGACTGGAAGGGAATGAGTGGGAGACAATAACAGAGCCTGGGTATTCCTCTAGTTTCTGCTTCCACTGCCTTTTTTTTTTTTTTTAAGGAATATTTATCACAGTAACTGGGCTTTGTAACTTTGTTTTTCATATGTGCAAATACATTGGAATTACCAGGAGACAATTACATCCACTCTCGCGGGTGTTGGTGGAGTGGCCAGCACAGGACTGGCCGCAGAGCTGTGGCAGTTCCAGTAGCTTTGTGTAAGAAAACCGAGAAAAACATGAGAGATGTTTCCTAGGACAGATGGTGTCCTAGGAACAGCACCAATAGACAAATAGAGGAAGACTTAAAAACACAGTAACAGATGAGCTAGAGAGTCTGGCAGAGGAAAGAAACTTTAAGCAATGAACATTACTGGAGAAATGACAAATACAAGCACTAAAGCTTCTAGGTATATTATGGGCCAACACGAAGAATAAATTCATGAAGAACAAAATAAACCCAAGAAACAGGCTACAGCAGGGTAACCATAAAAGCAGATACACTAGGACCTTTCCTTCTGCAAGAAGAAATGACAATACAACAAAAATCATTAATATCTAAGTAAATCCATAACTAAAAATCACTAGGACAACAACACGGATTTCTAGAGCAGGAAAAATGCTTAGAGATCAGGAAGATCAAAAAGCAGCCAGCAAGTTAGTGACAGGTACCTTCGGCTTCCAGGGGTAAACGCCTCATGTGCCACATCACAAAAACACTGCAAAAAAAGTGTCAGCACCGTGAGGAAGCACTAGTGAGCGACTCGTTTGAAGCGTCCCCTCCACCTTCAGGAACATCTGGCTAATGAAGAACTGACCACTGTTAGCCACGAAGCAACAGCAATTATGCTCCACAGAATTACAAGAGGCAACATGTCAGCAACTAGGACTGCTGACCAGCTGTAACAACTTTGAAAGTGCTGCGCTGTGGGCAGGTACCTGCTTAATTGCCTTTGCAGGGGTGCCAGAGCACAACCCAGAACCAACTGAGTGTCGTCACCATTCCAGCGCTGGGCACAAGTAACACGTGAGCTCCCGGCTCCTACGTTAACGCAGGTTTAATTACAACACAAAAAACTTTGCTTGACACACAACAACGCATTTCCAAAGGCTCTTCAAGAGATTCCTTAAACTGCGGGTGCAACCCTCGGCTTCTGTGCAGTGACAAAATCCATGCTGGCCAAGCCAGCTCCGCTTCATGTCAGCGCCGTAGCTGTACACACACGGACTAACGGCACACCGACCAATCCCTCGGACATGCAGAGCCACGCAAGTAAAAGCTGCACGCACGCTGTATCTGACACTTAAGAGTGCTTTGGAAAATCTGGCTGCCAACGTGAAGTTCCAGACCTATGCAAGCATTTTTGCTGATTTACCACTTGAAAAAAAAAAAAAGCTTTCATAATGCGAGTGCTGACAACTATAATTAGGGCCTCACAAGCAGATGCCACCCCAATGCAGCTTACGGTTTGTGACTTCTTTTTGTTGTTGTTGAAGCAAAAATTTCAACATGAAAACAAGCTTACAACAACTGCAACTAGAACTGAAAGGCTGTTTTAAGCCAACCTGAGTAACAAAAACACCAAACACTGGGTTATTGTTTCATATAGCAAGTTTTCAGTAAAACGGGCTTCAGGGAACTTTGCTGCTTTTAAAAATTAAAGATTTTAAAAACAACGTCACAAGTGAGTAGAGCCTTTTATCTAGGCTACACGCTCTTTTTCACAATTTACCCTGGAAGAAAAAATTTATCAGGTGGTTAAGTCAGACACGGCAATTTCGTGTGACCTGAAAGGACACATTGCAGACCAGACTAAAATTCAGGGCGAGAACAGTTCAGCATCCTCATCGCGACGCTGTGTTCCCACTCCAGTAAGCCAACACACACTTTGACTGTCAACTTTCATTTCATGAAAAGCGTTGGTCTGGAATCAGTCAAAGACAAAGCTGTGTTTTGAAAGTCTGCCGGGTGGAAGTCAATGCCTCTAAATAGGGGAAATAAGCATCAGAAGCAATTCCACAACAAGTCAGAGATTTGACTCTGTTTAGTTTGCTCGCTCTAAAATGTCAGCAGTCATCAGGTTTTGAAGTGCCGCAATGAAGTCACTGGGACTGCATGAACATGGCTCGTTCAGGACAGCAACGCTGGCAGAAGTTTGCAAACTGCCCAAGGACAAAGCACAGCCAGCACTGCTCCTTCGCTTCAAATTGCAGGCTTCAGAACACCCAAGGAGCAGTAGCACAGCATCTGGTTTCAGGCAGTGCTTTGGTCATCATTCAGAGAAGATTGTGTGAATATTTTATAAAGTGAAAGGCACATCAGTGGTACCGCATCACGAAACATATTTACATCTTACCAGCAAACACTGCACTTCATTTTCAGGAGGAATTCCAAGTGCTTTTCATGTTAGAACCTGTTCTGCTGAACAGGCACGTGTGCACGCTGGCCACTTTCTCTACGCTGATCCTTTTTTTGGCTGCTATTGTGTAACAGGCACGCTCACTAGTTCTTTTAACCTCAAAAAGATACACTGGTCCAGCCAGAATAAACCTCTGTTCATAGGAAAGCAGAGTAATTACAAGGCCATACAAATGTTAAGAAAGAGCTTTATTTTAACTTTGTTCCTCCCAAGCAGGATCCAGGTTATTTACTAGCTTTTCTTCTTCTATCATCTACCTTGAATACCAAATTAAGAGCATTTTTTTTTTAACATAAACCTGAAAAAAGAAAGGCAGGCTGGCAAAGAATCGAGAGAGAAATAAATTTGGCAGATATTTGGTCATATTTTTAACTGCAAGAAGCTTACCTCAGATGTATGAGGTAGCGAAGTAGCCTTTCTTCAGTCTGGTGACTATTTTCTTTATTGACAGTCCGCTTGACTTCTCGTCTCACAGGAACAGAGAAAGTTCTTTGCCGTAGGAATGTTTGATGATTAGCTGGCATTTCTCTCAAGTCATAGATCACCACAAACATCTTCACCACAGTTTTGTTAGGGTTAAATAAGGTCTGAAAAAAAAAAAAAATGGTTCAATACAACTCTTTAGAGATGAAAAATGGCAAAAAAAACCATCACCCGCCGAAACACGCACCGTCCTCTCTGCATTCTGTTCCTGTGTCATACAGGAATGTTTGTGGGGAAAACGTGCAGCTTTTCAGTTCACTTGAACACTTAAGCTACTAGAAATTCTCTTTTTTTAAAAAAATATAATAGTAATCATTACCTGATCGGAAACACTAGCAGGACTACTAGTACTTTGCTAATCTACATTCCCCACTTTTGTTTTATTTTTCTAGTCAGACTTCTGCCTGCACTATTTTGGAGATTCACTGTGCTTGCAGCAAGCACATGTGCAGGCTCCACTTTGAAGCCCGAAATTCCCAAGGTGTCACCTTGGGCTGGATTCTTAAAAGAGAGAGAGCACTGGCTCCAAGCAGGGGCTGTGATACACTTTCTGATTGTATTCCAAAAAGCAGGTGGCATTTAAAATGTCACAGAATTTATGTAAGACAGCATGGAACAACCTGGACAGTATGGAGACAACCTGGAAGTTGCTTTTTGAAGTATTTCAGAATTTGGATTCACGAATTTCTTCATGACTTCTTCAGCGAAGGGGTGTCAACAAATATCCCGAACCTGATCTGAAACCTCTTCACAGCATGGATGGGCTCACGTGTTTGGAATCACAAATTACACCAATGTATACTTTGAATAATTAAAATACTACAAGTTTCTGTAGTTGTTTTTTTCCACTGTTACCTTTGTGTCCATCATTAATAACTAACATCGGCATGAATCTCTCGGTATCAGGGATTTTAGCACACCCGTGTCTGCTGTGTACGTACCACTTGTATCGTTCCTGAAGGCGGTACCCGATATCCCCTTTTACCAAGGGACTCCAGAGTAATTACACCCTGGAAAGAAAAGACAAATATAGGTAACAGGGCGTGACAGAAACAAATTAAATGTTCTATTTGTGTAATTCTACTTATACACTGCTGAGTAAAAACTAAAGAATAAAGACAACACTTAAGATGCAGATAAAACAGTAGGGACCTTACAAATACTTTGGCAGATCGTTACAAGCTGTGCAGTAAGGAGTACATTCTCCTCTTGAAACAATTTCCAAGCTTCCACATCTTCAGACTAGCAGTCAGGGGGCTATGGAGAAGAGAGCTTGCTTTTTAAAATGGCTTTTAAGCTAAAATGAAAGACTCGCCTTTCCATTTTGATATGGCCTACAACTGCACCAATAATACTTCCATCCTCACAGAACTAATTTCTGCTTTTCAGAAGACAGCAGATGCATTTCATCTTCTATCCTAATCCTAACCTCTAGCAACGATGGGATCTGCTTTTGTACCAACTGGGATCTACGGAGCACCCGAGCGTCCCACTTAGCATCCGTGGAGGAATTCAGTCTGCGCTGACACCGCTGAGGTCGCCTTAAGGCACCGCACCAGAGCACGCGCTCGACTGAACTGGGGTGCGCAACTGCTGCACTGTACCCAAACAGCTGTGTAAAAAAACACGACAAAAAAAGCAAAACCCAGAGCAAAGAAACTAGCTACACAAACAGAAACAATGTTTCTGATGATGGAGGCACTATATAAATGTTGTATTAATCCTGTGAGACTCAGGCATAATAGCATGTTTACAACACGTGGAAAAGCCTCAAACAAAGAAACCCTGGTAGGGAAATAAGCAACGTCACTTTAACCGTTTGAGGACCACCAGGATCCTTTCACCTCCTGGAAATTTACGTGAAATAATCTGGAAAGATAAAGCAAAAAAAACTGATAATTCTCTGTGGTCAAAGGAAGGTATATCCAAGTTTGCAAGCTTCACTTGATTTCCATTTGATTTCATTTCTGAATCCAGTTTAAAACAGAAGGTCAGAAGTGTGGTGAGTGCCAAGTCGAAACATTGAGATTTTCAGGTGTTCAGCTTACTTACACGTTTAAACAGACTATTTACCATGGATTTTTACCATGTATTAGATCTGTCACCCGGGTAACACTGAAGTTACTCAACAGGCGTTCAGAACAAAATCAGCTGTCTGGTTCAGTGCTAGCATCCCACAGACCTTTGCCTTTTACACGGTAACAGTTTTTAGGCAACCAAAAACTGCTGTCCCTGTAGAAGTGCAGAATAGAATTACTACATGGATATCAAGAACAGAACTACTGTGCCAGCGTGAACACCAGCAAACCAAGCAGCTTACGAGAGTGACGTGTCACACTAGCTGTGACAACATTTCCTCCAAAAGACAAGGCTAACCAACTTAGACAAGGAGTCTGAAGTCTCCATCCACAACTGAACCTTGGCCTATACCTAAGCCACTTGCTGGCAAAGCAGTTAGTTGCCCTGGACAGCAGCTTATTTAGACCAAATGTATCCTATAACCAAAATGTATCCTGCAGTCCAGCTATTGCCTCACTGCTTATTTTAAGTAAGTTGGATAAAAAGAGGCAGTGGAGGTTGATCACTCCATGGCGGAGACAGACAAATACATTCAATATCCCGTGATCAGAGCAACTGGATGGTGGGGCACAGCAACGGGAGAAAAAGCACTAGATGGGGAAAGGGAGAAGGGAAAGGAAGAGAACTTGATCACACGCAGCTGGAAATATCCCAGATCCCACCAAAGCCTCGCTCCCGGAACTCTTTACTCACCTATCTCCACCTATCAGAAGTTAATGCCTCTGCAATCTGTAGCCAGCTGTCTGTGAAAACCGCAGGGTTTTGCTGCGCCAAAGGACGAGGGGAAAAAATGCCTCACCAAGTTCTACTACCCCAGATGTACCTGCTCAGCTGAGAAACACCGTGCTGCTCTGGGTACTTTATGTACAATAATAAGCTAATTACAAAACATCTCAGCAAACACATACGCTCAATTATTGTATTAAAGTAGATAAGTTCACCTGACAGGCTCATGTGAGCTTTGTTCCAGCCTAATGGTTTTAAACAGGAAAAATACATCTGACCATACGCTTACCATGTAAGGAGAGGGTGCGTTATCATCCGAAACGCTGTAGAATGACACTTCCACTGGCAGAGTCATGTGAGTGGGACAAAAGACTCCGCTTGCTCCCACTTCTGCTGTAAAACCCTCAACGATGCCTAGCGGGTCCAAGCGAAAATTCAAGACAGACTCCTGAAAAACAAAACACATACAGCTTAGGTTGGGAATGATTCAAAATATAGCAAGACTACGCACGCAGCAAATGGAGACAAGTTTTTCTAAGAACTTGGGTCTTAGTTCTTTCATATGGTGACCTACCAAAAAAAATTGTGGCACAAAGGCAGAAATTAGGATGAACAGAGATTCAGCAAGATGACAGTGGTCCAAGAGAAAGCATCAGGAAAATCTTATCTTAGTCCTCCTGAAAACTGTGCAAAAGCCCACAGAGTTTTACTGCAGCAGGATGTGTGTGTGACTTTCCTTGACATACACTACATGTGAAAGAACAATCAACTCATCTGGAGCTTTACTCAACATATTCACTCCATATTTCGTGAAATACTGTGCAACACATAAATGCTGTAGTCATTGGCATTTGATATGCAACATGAAGTCAGAAGCTGGAGGCTACACGTTAACTACATTGCTCACTACACTGATGTCACATAGCTTTAGTGACATACTGAGTAAATGTTAAGAATGAAAGTACCAATCCATTTTTCCAGGTATATATACTACAACACAAACAATAGCCAGTTGTTAAATCTCTTTTAATCCAACAGAAAGCCTCCTAACTTAACCATTGTGAGAATCAAAACTTACAAAATGAGAGATTGAGTTGCTTGTATCTGAGAGAGACGTCTGCAGAGCAAAATGCATGCCTTTATAGATGGAAATTAAAACAAATTTCATTCAATTTAATTACAAACTTTTACATTGTAGTCAGGCTGGAATTATCCACAGCAATGCACTCTTAAAAAGCAGTGCAGAAGAGTAATAAAAATACCACAAGACTTCGAGAGAATATGCATTACCTCAAAGTTTCCCAGAAGGCTAAGACTTGTTACTGGTGGAGCACTAGAACTTAAAAATGGTTTCCCATGGCTCTCTGGATCGCTGTCTCTGTGTATACATTGTTGTGGGCTATCAAAAAAAAAGAGAATAAACATATGGATAAAAGACATTTGCTTTTGTCTTCTGGGTATAAGCAGCTCTAAGAAGAATCACATTGTATTACAAAATACTCTCTTAAAGCACTAACAGCCCGTTAATACCTTTGCAAAACATTTTCTAGGTAACTGAAAAATACTTTCACAAGTTTTATATTCAAAGAGATACAGACAACACAAATTTCCATAGTTCCTTAACTCCGCTAGTAGGCACTGAGCGAAATAACAGACAACTCTTTCCCACATGTGGTTATGTTTCCTATCCTGACGTTTCCAAACTGCCACATTAAAGCTGTTTAAGTTATAACATATAAATGGTCGTGACTGGTCCCTTGCAAAAGGTTCTCTGAACAAATAAAGGCAAAATGTTTATCCCAATCAACTCTATTCACACAAAAAGAGCACTGTTTTGAAAAAGTGGCTTTTCACAGAATGCAGAAACTTTTCTGCTTTAATATTCAAGTGTATCTTACATCACACTGGGGTTTTGTTCCTGAGCTGTGCCCATTTGGGGACCAAAGCAGAAATCTGGCTACAAGCCATAGGCCGGGGGGACCCAGCATCCACTCTGCCCTGCCGTGGAGAAGCCAGAGCCACAGCAAGCCACAGCCATCTCACACCCATGAAGACAAAAGAAGATTTCAACAGGCAACTTAAAAAGGACCATGGAGACCGTCTACCACAGTCCAGCCTGGTGCCACACCAGCACTTCTCCTGCCACAGACAACATAGAGCAAACAGTCCGCTCTGGTCAGCCAGCGAGAGCTCTGCCATGGCTCCATGTTGCAGAGAAACAAAATAGCCAAATCTAGACTTTTAAAAAAAAATAAATACATTTTTATAACAATCAAAAATAAAATTGGAGATTATCTACTTGGGATACACAGCCATTTTAGCTTAACGTGAAAATTTGGAATCATGAAAAAAATCCGCCCACTGATGCACCACACTAAGGGTTGAAATCTACTGTCTACATAATTGCAATGAAACTTTTAAAAAGTTATTTCAAAATAAGGATTCTTACATTACCCCCACATTTTGTATTGGCTACTGTGCTTTGCTGTTGCATACTGCTATATGTGTGCTCCATTTCTGAAAAAAAAAAAACCATCTCAAAGTTTCTGGTAAATAAAATGTACCTTCTTGCAGACAAACATTTCAGCTGCAGCAGTGATGAATCCAGATCAAAGCACCCAGACTGTGTTTTTCTTTGAGGAACCTCAAAAAGGAAAGAATATGCTAATTTGAAAACTGTACCTCCAGTAAAAAAAAGTTCTGGCAAGTAAGCACAAGTTTGCCAGGAATTTTCATGACATTACAAAATCAAAAACAAAGCAGAAGAGTGTCGTTCTAAACTCAGGGAAGAAAATGCCAAAATTTAAGACCATAAATTCTGATCAACAGAAAGGAATTAAAAATCTGATCAACGTAAACAGTCAGGAGCTTCCAAGAAAGTGCGCGAGGTAAGCAAGAAAAACTAATTCTACCCCAAATCACTGTCCAGCTCATTCAACAGGCTGAACAGCTCTTTGCAGCAGTGCACAGCATCTAAAATAAATATTTATGATTTCCAGTGATTTCCAGAGTTCTCTGAAAATCTCACATCCTTTATAAGCACTACAGGATGAGACACACTGTGTGTTGATTACAAAAGATCACTGCTTCGGGAGCTGTAATCCATGCTGCCTTCTTCTTAGAAGTCCCAAACAACATTCCAAGAACCGTAACACTGCTTTTCTGCATTACCACAGCTGTCCTGTGTCACTTAGTCATGCAATGACACCTCTGGATGCTGAGAAATGCACGGTACAGTCTGTTCACGGAAACAAAAGCTT
Organism: Heteronetta atricapilla; assembly: GCA_011075105.1. Classification (NCBI taxonomy): domain Eukaryota; kingdom Metazoa; phylum Chordata; class Aves; order Anseriformes; family Anatidae; genus Heteronetta; species Heteronetta atricapilla. The sequence goes on from CM021740.1 coordinate 2,356,354, forward strand.
TAGAAGAATAGGCCACCAGGTATTAATAACTCCTACAAAAATCTGAAATGACAGCGTTAGCTTACCCTTAAAACACTCAGCTTCAAAATACTTTTTGTACTCTAAAATATCACCAAAGAGCTGTTTGCCATAGAATTTTGACATAAACTTTTGTCAGTCTTGAGAATGCCTCCAGAACCCTTGAATATATTCTTTTCCAGAATTATTCCTCAACTTTACTCGATTATTAACTCTCCACCCTGCAAGTTTCCACCTGCAGAAGTATTCCCTCTGACACAAAGTAAACAGAAGTTTCACCTAGGCATCCTGCTTCTGGAAAGCAGATAGTAAAATAATAAAACACCCCCTTCCTCACTTACAAGTTAAGTCATAGCTAAGTCCTAACTTCAACAGTAACTTACAGGACTCGAAAGGAGAGGCAATCCAGTTCTGGGATGAAAAGCCTTGGTTGAAGTTCCGTCCAAGGATCGAAAGTTGTGTTTCCGCCATGTATTTGTGTGTTTTAGGGATGGTGCTTTCTGCCAGCAAAACAGATTTACTCAAGATATGAACGGGCTATTTCAACGGCCTGTCAAGTTATCGTTCACTTGCTTTAACGGAGAAGACTTCTGCAGCCAGTGAACCCGCACCACACTGCTGTACTACGGAACAGACTACAAGTTCTCTTTGACTCAATCTCCGATCACTACAGACTTTCAGATGACCACATACCACATTCAGACGCTGGTACGTTTATACGGGATGTCTAACTGCCTCCCAACCTGCCATTTCTAATGCCATCACAATGAGCAGAACAAGACACTGCCGCTCTTGATGCTACTTCTACAATTCAGGATGGGTGAGGGAAGCACCAGTAGGCCAATCGCTTCAGAGCCCGAAGCGGCCAGCAGTCCCGTGCTGCTTCACGTAAACCAGCCACAAACCCTTCCTCCTACCACCCTCAGCAGATACGGGATGCAGTTACAAGCCACGTGACGGCCAGCAGCTAAAGAAATTGCTCTTTGTATCTCTGTTTACCTGCACGTCTGGGTTCTTCAGCCGCTCACACCTGAGCGAGCTGTCGTCCGTAGATTTCTTCTGAGAAGTGCTCTGGAAATCAAGGCCTACGGGGTCTTCATTCTCATCGTGTGCAGTTTTTGTTTTATCTGGTTTGCTTTTATTTTTGAAACTGTCATGGTCTTTATTTAAATAATTTTCAATACTAATAAGCTGAGTATTTTGCTCATAAATATTTGTTTTTTTCGAGTCTTTATCTAAACACTTGAGCTCATTCTTGTGCAAAGAGTCAGCTGCCTGCATCACAGACGCTTTTTTTGTACCTTCAAGTATTCTGCATTTATCTATCTGCAAATTGTTAAAACTGTCCGTGTTGTTGTTCTCACTAACAACTGTTCTTTCTTTGAGTTTATTTGTGCAAATCTGTTCATCAACGCTGCTGAAATTTGAGCACTGTTTAATTCTATTGGTTATCTGCTCTTTCTGCACATAACCAGAATGTATCGCTTCCAATTTATCTGGCAATTCCGATTTCTTTTCTTTAACACATGACGATGTGTGCACGTTAGTAAATGAATGAGCAGTCTTATTTGAAGTCTGATGAAATGCGTTTCGGACAGCTTCATTGGGTTTTGCTAACACAAGTTTTCTTCTTGCCTGGAGTTTCAGAGAAGCCTTCGATTCACCATCAAACCTAGAAGGACTGCTAGGAGTGTCAGGTGTTCTCGTCCTTGATTTACTGCTGTCTTCTAGCACAGAAAAAGTGGATTTAGCAAAAGAAACAGAAGACGGTTCCTTGCCTTTCTTCAGCAGATTTTCATCTTCATATGTACTTCGGAAAATTTTTGAAGTAACCGGGCTAGTTTCATGTCCTTTGAATGGACGTCCCGTAACGTGAGAAGTAGCTGGATCGCAATGGATCAAGTGCTGGGCAATCCTTGCTATAACCTCCTGCCGCTCCTGAAGCAGGGAATCGATGAGAGGGTTTCCCTCTCCCGCAGAGGGACGGCCACAGTGGTTCACCGGGGCATGGGGATCGAGCCGTGGCATCTCTGGTATTGCTCTGGTTTTGCCTTCACCATCTTCTTGTGTTGCGTTCTCTGAGTTGGCAAGAGAAGCAGAGGAGGTTTCCTTGCCTTTCTTAAGCAAGTTTTCATCTTCATAAGTACTCCGAAAAGCTTTTGGTGCAGCTGAGCCAGTTTCATGCAGGTTGAAGGGCCGCCCAGCAACAACTGGTGAAGTAGCCGGATCACAGTGAATCAAGTGCTGAGCAATTCTTGCGATGACTTCTTGTCGCTCTTGAAGTAAAGAGCCTATCAAAGGGTTGATTTCTCCTGTGGACTGATGAGAGCAATGACCATTCGTAACACGGGAATCAACTAAAGAAAAGGTTTTAAAAGTTCTGCCAGCTGTTTCATGAGATTGTGTCTTATGGTCTGCCGTAGCATTATAGCACTGAACTTTAGATTGCGATGCCCCACAGTCAGATCCAAGGCTGGTAGATGGATAAAGCTTTAAGTTTCTGATAGATGTAGTAAATTCGGGTGTCTTTCTTACATTAAGCAGGCCTTCAGGTGTCATTGCCCACGCTTGTTTCCCACAGACACGCTGCGAACTGGAGGTACTGCACTGCTCTGCTGCACTGGATTCACTGCGCTGATGTAACTTACGCTCTTGCATTTGCTTTTCATAAAAGCTAAGGTTGGTGTGAATACTACAGGTCAGAACTGGGTAGTTCGACTGTCTGGGCAAGGACTGGACACTGACTCTCAAGGCCACGTTGTGAGAAACATTAGGAACAGGAAAGACGTGCTCAGTTGGTGTCTGGGAGAACGTCCACTGCAAGTCCACATCTGCAGCGCTCACCCTGAAACGATACAGAAGGGCATTTTAGAAACATCCTAACACGCTTTGCAAAGCACACCAACAATACACAGCCACCAGAGGGCTGGGCCAACGGTGTGGCACCTTCTGAAAGCAAAGAGGAGAACAGACGGGAAGAATTGTTTTAAGGTGACTTGCGACAACCGGCAAACAGCAAATAGCAACGATGTGCTCCGCTAACGTACCTGTACAGAATGTTACGGGGAACAGCACCATGGGAAACACTCAGCCACGCGCTCAGTTGAGAGAAGAAAACGAAAGAGCGAACAGCCAGTAAAAGTGTCTTCTCTTCAATGAATCGATCGCCACTTCTAAAATGCATTACAAGAAGCGCAGAGACGTTAAGAACATACGGAGAGAACTAAGAGCTAGAACACAGAATACTATTAAAACTACGCTTTCCCAACAGCATCTCTTGCTGCCCTCTTCCCTTTCTCCATTTATACTTTTAGCTGTCGGGTAGGTCAAATGTTTTTAAGTATCTTGGTTTTAAATATCTTAAAACACACTTTATTTTTCTGTTATATATTATACATGCGTATTGTTAAAGTATTTTGCATTAACTACTGGAATACAAATTTATTTACAGATTTTCATTCTGAAAATAAAACATGGCTGAGCCAAGGAAAAAACTGAAATTCCAAACGTTTTGAAGACTGCACAGCCTGATTTGTCCCTACCTGTATGAACTTTTACACAACTTAGAGACCACACATAAAAATGACCACTTCCAGCTAGGAACACTATATACCCTGCATTGCACGATGCAGAAATTAGGGATACAGCAGGAGTAAGATTAAAAGATGCTCAGATTTCACTTGTAAATAGCGATTTGCTCAGATCCTGAAGTCTTAAAAGTAAAGGGCCGATTCCAAAACAGTAACCAGCTTCTTTAAGGAGATTTACAGGATGAGATTCTTGCAATTACCAACTAATCCTAATGTCCAACTTACTGTCGAGGAACTGGTTCCAAAATCCACCTTTCTAACAACAACGCGTCTTGTTTGATGGCAGGATCGTTTAAATCGTTCCCCTCGGTGTTAGGCCCTTCATCGCTATAGCAACAGTCTGGAAGCAACATCACTTCTACCATGATGGGAATATTGTTTTTCCACAGCAGCATAACCTCAGATCGGGTTCGCCTGGCTTGACGACACTGAGGGAGTAAATGCAAGCCGTGAAAATAGCAGCCACATTTAAAACTACTTTTAAGACGTACTCCAAAGAACTGGAAGAAGGTAAGGATCAAGTTCCGAAGACTTTGTTTCATCAAATCAAAGGTGAGGTCCCAGGAGAATTAAATGAAAAAGTAACAAATCACTTATGGTCGCTGTTGGAGCAAATGCGTAAGAAGAGCTCAGATCAATTTTCTCCAGCTACCAACCACTGCACTACTCTCTCCACAAGTCACCTTCAGCAGTACCTTAAGAAACACTGTGGTTTTGAGCAGGCTAGCTTCTGCAGGAATAATAGTGTAAAATCACACATTTTTCATTTGAGGGATGGGATGCTCCAGCCTTAACCCAAAGGAGACTGGCTAGATTTGATGGTGTTCCTGGTTTTTGGACCACTAACTTTTCAATACCACCTGGAAGATCCAAAAGTTAGGCAAGTCAGCCTACATTTTCTCAAAACAAGAGCAAGAATGCTATGTATAGCTCTTGCAATTTGCATAACAAAGACTGAAATAGGCACTGCATTCAGGTAGTCCGCAGAAATTCATGTTCAAGGATAAAAGGCTTAATGATCTTTCATTTTAAGGACAGATCTGATCTATTATTAGTTTAATACTAAATTACAGACTTGTTTAAATGCAGAACTGTCACAAAGTAATTGTTATTCGTGCTTAGCTGTGAATCTACCAGGACTTCTCATCTGATTTTGATCACGGTAGCAAGAACAAAGTCCACAATGCTTGAGATGAAACGGGTACCATCATACCTGAGCCACTCTGTCGCTGCATTCATGCTTAGTTGTCGGGGGCTGACTTGATTGTGCTGGAGGACAGTGGAAGCCCTCTGTTCTGCCCTTTATCGAATATTCCGGTGTTCGACCTTCCGTGATCAGCAAGGCCAAGGAGACCAGGAACTCCTCGGCTTCATACTCGAAGTATTCATCTAAAGTATCTGTCACGTCAAAGAGAGAAGCAACAACATCACCTACTGCGTAACAAGCGTGTGCTGCCCCTGCAGTTTGTTCCAATGGATTCCTAAACCAAGAGGCATGGAAATGGACGTTTGTACCAGGCAGACGGCCCTCCCCTCAACGCCCGAACCATCGCACCACCAAAACAAACCAACGGCCTCAGCCCGTAACCTGCCGCCGCAAGCAGATAAAGTTACAAACACTCTAAAGAAAGCTACACGTAGTAACCGGCCAAGTCACCAGACCGCACCCGTGCCAAGAAACAAGAGTTTGTGTCGTGATCCACAGCTGAAGTACGGCTTTTCCGAAAGAAAAAGGCTTCCTGAGTGCCAATGGAAGAAGCCTGATGGCAGCACGACTTGGCATGGTGAATATCATAGGACAGACATAAAGGGCAGATGATACATCGTAGAGTACATTAAATAACAAATAGCAAAAAACCAGTAAGAGTTCCTTCTGTTAGGAAAAGTGGGACACAATGTTCTTTGAGAGTTTTATTCAGAGTTCCTCCAGCTGAGAGCTGGGGGTTATTTAAGAGGAGGCCATTTATAGTCACCATTAACAGCTTTCAAACATAGAAAAGGTTCACGAGGAGCATACGGAATATCCATTGTTTCGTACAATGCTCAGTCTGAACTTGCACACAGAATGACAACTCAACAAGTCTCCGTAAACAAAGCAGCAGCTGGCACTGCCCTTCATGAGTTACCCCGGCACACGGCTCCTGCAGAGCACAAGGCGACAGTCCCGTTGCAGGGCGCTTTGCAGAGCACCCTTCTGCTCCCCCATGGGCAGGGTCTCGGCCTTCAGACAGACCCGAGCTAAAACGCATCGACTTCAAAGTCTATTTTAAGAGCAGCAAAAGAAAGCAGGTGGAGGCAAGACTGGCAGCGCTCTTTATTTTTATGCTTATGGGGAAGAAAGGCACATGACATCTTCACAATTTTAGCATGTGCCCTGTGTCAGCCACCGACACAAAGCTGCCGAGAGGACGAGCTGAGTCCCTCTTTTCTCCATTTCTATTCCTGTTTTGATTACCACGGATAAATAAATACCTTTCCCCTCGGAGAACACCGGACTCAAGAGGCTATTTTTTTGTTGCCTTTGTTCCCTAATACCAGGGCGTTTAGCAAGCATGGCAAGACAGACTTGAGAAATCCACGTAAGGGACGTATTCAACAAAAACTCCAATTAAACGCCTAATTACCTGCATATGCAAATTGCAAAGTATGTAAAACCAGCTTTTGCATGTACATAGTTGCCCGGTCCAGGCTTGCATTCCCCAGACCTCAGGGCTCGCAGACTATTTTGAGGGATCTGCACGAGGTCCGTAGGAGAAGCCAGCCCCCTGCCAGGGAGCCAAGGTCAACATACGAGTCCCCGTCCCTACAGACTTTCCCCCCAACCCTATTTTTCCCCTACAGACTTCCCACCCCCCCTTTTTTTCCCCTACAGACTTCCCACCCCCCCTTTTTCCCGTGCAGCCGCTGCCACCATTCACAGCCAGCCTGCGGCTGCACACGGGGGCGAGGAGGGAGGCAGCTGCCCAGCCCCAGCCGTGTCCCCATCCAGAGGGGTCCGGGCGGGCTGGGTGCTGCCAGCAGCGGTCACCCGGCCCCCAGAGGACAGCTGGATGCCCCCGGAGGGGCCGAGCCGCACACGCACCGTACGTGAAGTCACCCGGCACGAGCTGCAGTGGTCACTCACCTGGCGGAGGGCAGAAAATTACTGACAAAGGGAGCGCGGAAGATTAAAGGAACAGGAAATAACAGAGGGGACAAGCCTTGTGTGCAGAGATATGAGTCACCTACAAAATGAGGCACCTGCAACATTTTTTTTTCTTCCAGTCAAAAGCCTGGTCAACAACAGGTAGGTCATACGTACACAACAGGGAAATGGGATCCGGAACAACTCGGAGAAGCATCTGGCTATTATCTGGCTGCTCATACCAGCATCACGCTCAGCTCTGCGCGTCCAAGGAGCAGAGTGACTTTAAGGAAGTCACCCTAGGACAGATCGCTACTGAAGTGCTTCTGCTCGGGGGTAGGAGCTTCAAAACCCAGGAAGTGCTGAGCAGGAGATGACAACAGGGATGGCTTCGTGCTCAGCAGATGAAACAGAAAGGGGAAGAAAATATTCATCCCTAAGAAAAAGAAAAACTGTGCACTTAAAATATGCAAAAACACTACGGTTTAAATAAAAGTTATAGAGCTTGATCGAGATGCATGTGTTTATACAGGCAGGTGGCTTCAGACAAACAGCTTTTTAAGGACCAGGAGTGTGCGCAGTAAGATGTGGTACCTGGCAATTTACCCTAGAAAACTTCAACCAGCAACTAATGATAAAATAGATGCAGCCTATAATGAACACCAGCAGCTTCTCGCGTGGAGCAGCAGGCCTATTAGCCGGCCCTGTCTTTCAGAAAGGATCTGAATTTGATCCAAAGTTTTTGGGCCTTGACACAAATTAATGGATAAAACCTGTGGCCTGAGTGCCTCCTCCCAGCTGGAAAGGTTCAGGCAAGCCCACCTTACGCGTTACGAGCGCCTGGCAGGGCAGGTCACGCTGCACCCCTAAAACAAGCAGCTTCTTCACAGGCACGTCACGCTGACATAAGCCAGAGGCTGCTTGAGCACGTCCAAATGCAAGATGCACCCAGCGAATATAAAGGTAAATACCTAGCGCAGAGCACCTCAAGGCTCAGAAGACACGGACGGCGCTCCTTTGGATGAACAGGTAGGGCAGAGGTTCACAGACGCTGCCCGTGCCCCCGGGTCAGCCCTGCTATCACAGGCTGCCAGCTCCTTGCCCGGAGAGGGCGGAGGAGCCCAGCTGGCTGGGCAGGCAGCGCTGCCTACACACCGCGTGGAAGCCGCATCCCCTAAAGGACGACCAGCACCAGGTGCTGGGCGAGGAAACGCCGCTGGTCTCCTAACAGCATTAGGAGGGCAGGGCCAAGGCTTAGAAATTACGCCGCCGGTACAACAATCAAGGTATCCCATCTTTGAAGCACAGTGGATGTTGAGAAATGCGTCTTCCTACTGATTTCATGTGGCACACTGACTTCTTCTCAGCTCCACTAGATTTCTGCATTATTTATCAACTAACAGTTTTAGTAAAGGAAAAAAAACCAATGAGTACTGAGAGGCTGGTAATTGTTCCTACACAACGGGCTCAGATGATGCAAGTTGATGTAATTGAGGACAAGGGTGGAAAGACATTTATAGAAACAGCAAACTCAGTGTTTAGTTATAAAATAGCCTCGGTGCACGCGTGCTGTGACAGTTTGCTTTGTCTATGATTCAGCCCTATTTAGGGCATCCCATACTGTGCACAGAATAACCTCAATCCTATAATCTGTCTACAGACGTGATTTTTATTCTGCTTCATCCCTACCAACAGGCCCTCCGAGTGCAGAACACCAAGTATGCATCCCAGCAACGTGCGGTTCTTTTTTCCCCTAAAACAGCTAACACTGCCGTTAGCCGGCACAAACGCGTGGCAATTAAAGCAACGGGCACTGCCGCCCTTCAGCCACACCTCGCAACGCCAGGGCACTGACCAGCTAGCCAAAACGAGAGCAGATGTCACACTACTGGAGGGGTGACAAACAAATTCAGACTGAAGCCACTACAAATAGAACAAAATACACAATACTGGAGAACTTAAACCTGGCGGTACATCGTTTTTGTCTTCCTTTGTCTCCTCTACAACACCAGGTGTTTTTCTACATCTGGACAAACAGGAAAGCCTGTTTGACGGGAGATTTCGTGAAGGGTCTTCAGGCCCTTGCCCGCCCCCACCCACAAGTCACTGGAGCACGGCAGGAAAGAACAAGAACTCAAACCCAAAGCAAGTTGAAACTGGCTCGTGATCTAAAGTCTCTTGAAATTACACGCAGGATACAAGCGAGCCACAAAGTCACTTAGCAGAAAGCAAGCACTCTCCCCACACTTCAGCTCAGCTGATTCCTTTCACAGCTAGGTCACGACTGTGGGGACCAACTCCCTTCCCCTTCCTATTACAGTGTTTTCTGTCGCAATTACAGAACGTGTTTTCGTGTGCAGCAGAAGAGCATTTGATCTGTTTTCTAGGCTCAGGCAGGAAGCAAAGACGTTCGGCATCACGCAGCCCATTGTGCTCGCAGGGCCACCCCGCAGTGGGGCGGCGAGCCGGGAGCCTTCCCCAGGGCTGGCAGCAGCGGGACCAGCCCCGGGCCCGGCCCGCATCCCCTCTCCCTGTGCTGTCCTCCGGGGAGCTGCCTGCGGCCGGCCGGGTGGTGCTGCAGCAGCTCTCACCCCACGCTTATCTTCTTGCCTGAGCACCTTTGGGGCTGCAGCGGACCCCACAGCCACCTGCCGACCTCGCTGCTCCCCTCTCAGGGCTTGCTGAGCGTTTTGAGCCCTTCTTGAAGGCAAGGCCGACGCGTTCACTTGCAGCCCCGATCCCCACTGATCCGGAGGGCTACTTTTAAGGGAGGAAACGCAGCTAATGACTACCTTCAAAATATGCTCTAAGACTGTCCCTGGAAAGTCTCCAGGCACCCGCAAGAGCCTTTGCAGGCCACCGGCAGAAGCACTCAGCCCCCACCTCGGCAGCTAGCAGCTGGCATGAGGTGGGATGGGCACAGCTGGCTGCCAGCCCCGATGCTCGCCCACTCCCGGCCAGCACCGGGCGCTCGCTTCCACCCCACGCTGCCCCCGCGCACCTCCCCAACCTGTGCTGCATTGCATTTGTTCTCAAGTAACTTTGGGACGTGTCAATTTATTTTTTACTTCCCATCTCCTCCTAGCAGAGGCATCACGAGGCATTTAAAAAGTTACAGCTACGGCTCTCTGGCCCCTCCTCCAGAACAGCTAACTCCGAACGGGTTTATCATCCCACTTTTCCCAGAAGCGGGTTAAAGGTACTTCTGGGTTTTCAGAGTAAGGCAGGAATTCAAGAAACTACTGGAAAGGAAATGAAACACAATGTAAACACCTGACTAACAGCTTCTCTGGCATTAGAAGCACCTAAGGATGCTTCAGCTAACTAACTCCGTGGTGTACTCCACTCCAAAGAAAGCTGCCCTTGAACCTCCGAAACCCACGGTTTTCTGGATGTTGTGTCCGTGTGCTCCAAGCCCATAACCGTATCTGACGTCACACCGCTCACGAGCCTTGCAGTACTAAGGTTTTAAGTATAACTTTAGGTATCAGGAGTCGAAATCATCAGCTGGCCTACGCCTTTCAGAAACAAGCCAGTAGCCAGGTTTACTTAAATTTAAGCAAACGCAATGACCCGGTGACGCACTTTGTTTTAGGGATATTCCTCTATGGATTTCCTGCACTGAGCCCTGTCTTAGCTCCTCGCTCATCTCGGAGCCTGGGAAGCGTGCCAGCCGTTAAGAACATGCTAGTACAGAAGCACAACGCCGCATCTTACTGCTGCTGCCTTTTTTCCCAGCGTAGCGAGCTGAACCACTGCCCCATCGCCACACAGTTCAGGTGGAGGCAGGAAACGGTAGCCCAGGAGCTTTAAATGAGGATCGATGTAGCCCCTGCTCCTGTTTGAAGCTATACAAGTGCTGGATCTACTTAGTTCTGCACAGAAGAGTAGGAAAAATTCATCTGCTGTGGCGTCCTTACAATGGTTTATAATCAGAACACATAACCGCACAAAATCTGGCAAGTAAGGGGTGATTTTTGAAAGGCAAGGCACGGCGACACGAAGCCGACGAAGCTCCTCCAGAGCCACACAGACCCGTCGGTACCGGCAGCTCCCCGCAACGCTCCCTGCGGCTCCGGCTCAGCGCCCCCCGCACGCATCCCCAGCGCCCACAGCTCCTCTCCAGTCATTTTTTCAGCAAACGAAGTTATCAGAAAGACCGGGCTTAAAACCGGGCTGGACAAAAAGTGCAGTTCACAAAACGGCTTCTACCAAAACCTGTTCAGGGTCAAACAGTTTAACGAGCACGGACATACAAGCCAAGGGAAGAACAGCAGTTGCAGCCATTTAAAGCTCGTTTTCTCTGCAATCACCTCATGAAGCAGCGCTCCCAGAGCACAGAGTGCAGGCTGGTAAGCTGATCTGGGTGTTCCCATCGTGCTTCCTGCGCGTTGGCTGACATCCTATGTTGCCATCACCGCACACTTACTGAGTCAGTGCTCTTCTTCCACCGTCGCTATTTCTACCTAGCAACATCAGTTGAACCTGCTGCTTTTGACCTGTGGCAATCCACCAGCCTCCGGGTCCTCCGTTTGTATTTTGATCAGAGAAACTAACTTTATTGTCACTTAACTGGGCGAAGAAAATGAACAAGCGATGCGAGCTCGACTGCTTCTTCCTCCACAAGGAAATGACGCACGGTGAAGCAGACTACGCATTGTGATTTCGTGGCCTGCATTTAATAGGAGAAAAGCAGTACCCGAAGACAGGCAGCAGGTTTCAGGCGCTTTTCAGATCCCAGTTCATTGAACTGGGAGAGCTGTTCTAAAATAGAGCTGTCCCACCGTACCCTAACACAGGCAGCAGAGCCCCGGAGTGCCAGCATGAAGCTGTACGAGCCCTAATGCTGACTTTTTAAAGGATGTTTTAGATTTCAAATTCCGGCAGGGTGGAGAAACAACACCTAACACTTTTTGCTGATCCTTAGACCTGGTCTACAGAATGGGTCACAGAAGATGCTACCTGTACTAACATGCTATAACCAGACGGGCAGTGAAAGCAAAGAGGACTTCTGCCTCACTTAATGCTCTTAATTAAACACAATTTGTGTTTTCCTTTATACCAAGACTTCCTAGATTGCCATTTGGCTAAACGTGAACTGCACAAAATCTTACAACGTAATGAAAAAACACGCGTGCCAGGAGCAGACTGAATAATTTCCAAGTTTTCCATTTGTTCCACTCTAGCTCTACTTTCTCCCTTGGTGAGCCGCTCGCTGCCTACGTTAGGTATGAGAACAAACTGCGTGACTTGATAAACCTACCTGAGACAGACCCGTAAAAAACCTGGCAAAGCAACAGGATTGCCAGTTCAGCAGCTCTGAACTGCTTTGCAGATGTCTTTGTTAGCTCATAAAAGGTGAACGATTAGAAAACATCTCCTTCAGCACAGGTACGTGTCACTGGAAGTACAGAACAAACGCTCCGCAGCCTGCAGGGCTGGAATTGGCAGGGAAGGAAGGTTTTCTATACAACCTTCACTCAGCATCAGCACTGATTTTCCGTGCTCATAAACATGCAGACACAAATCTAGCAAGAAGTCACTGCAGTGATCCTGCTTTAAGCTCATGCCCTACTCCACAAGGAACAAGGGACCTGTGGAGAGGAGACGTGGGCGAGCTTGGGTCCCCAGCAGCACAGCGTGCACCTGCGGCCAGCCAGGGCGGTTTGGGAGCGGAAGGAGCCGGGGCGGGAGGCAGTCCCTCACCCTAGCACAGAAAACACAGCCTCCGTAAGCTTACAGAACGTCAACATTTTTTCCTAAGGTGTTTCCTAGAAAATGATTAAGTGTTTTAACGTTAAAGTACAGATTTTCCTACATCAGATTTCTAAATACACATTCAAGCTTTTTCCAAACCTCCGTCACCGCTCCCTTCTGATGAAGGCAGCCTTCCTGGAGGGACGGGGCCTCGTCCTTGGCCAGGGCCTCCCTAGCCACAAGGCCTCTGGAGCTGAGGACGGTGAGGGCTGACGAGGGGCTCTGCTGCCAGAACTCGCCAATTCAAGAGCCAGCCGAGCGGCAGCCGCGACGCAGCCGCGGGCACGCAGCCCGAAGGCTCTCACTGACCCGCTCAACTTTCTGCTGGCTGGAAATACCACGCCGCTGCGGCTCCAGTCACGGCTTGCTTTTCAATGGAAGCCTAACATGAACTTACAATGAACAAGCAGGCGTGCTTGGCCAGGCCTCACCTCTTTCCGAAGGCGTAACATCCATGTGACAGTTGCAGCAGTTGAGTAGCGGGAGGTCTGATTCCATCCGAAAGCCAAGACTTCCCTCCCATTGAACAGGTTGACAGCAGTTCTGCATTAAGTTCTGGCTTTGGCTACGTTTTTGTAATACATAAATAAAAATGGATGCCAGAAATGTTATCCGAGGCCTTAAGCACAGTACAGGTAAGGACTGCACACAGAAGTTTTCTCTCTAACCTGTTTAACAACCAAGCTCAACTAAGACTCAACTATTCGCAGGCTTCTGCGATAGTTTATTACAGAGATCAGTCTAAAGATGCACAACAGCAATTTGTGATAATAAATCACTCTTCTATGTCACTTGGAAAAAAACCACTGGACTGTTGTTTAAAAAGACCCTAGGGTAGGTATTTCAGGGCTTATGAGAGCTGCCAGAGCAGCTCGCTACTGAAACCACTACTTGTCTGCACCTTGTGCTGCCCAGATTTCTGCCAGGGCGTTGCTCTGCAGTTTGCTGCTCCGTATCGCTGCATCTTCACAGTATGTGAAAGTATCCTTGAGAATGGCATTCACCGTCGTGTAGACAGGCCAGAAACGCCTTTTTTTTAATAAAAAAAAGCTTCCTCACTAACACCACTAACACTAAAAATCATATTTGAGATATTTCAGGCTTTAGCTCATCACCTCGGGTAATTACAGTTCTCAGAAGCTTTGACAATATAACGTCAAGCGCTCTTGTGCTGATTTTACTGTTAATTCTAACAACATTCCTGAGGAGGAGCGCGCCTTCAGCTCTCACGATTTCGAGCAAGTGATGCGGAAGAATCATTAAGGGGCTGAACAAACCTGCAGCGGGAGCACACAGGGCTCCTGGTGGTGAATGCCATCTGTGCAGTGCGTGTCTCACTGCGTCCCAGACACCTGGTACCGTACAAGAGACGAATGCCACAGACCCCCCGGCCGGTATTTTTCTTCCCTATGGTCACTGCAAGAAAAGAACCGTTACAAAACGTGACACTGGCTTCAGGCCGTTGCCGGGCCTCTTAGAAACAAACCCGGGCAAATTCAAGAAGTGCAACGTGAGAGCAAAACACCCAACACTGAACCATTCTTGGGTGGACTCGACAGGGATGCCCCAGCTGGGAGCAGCAGGGAAATCCCTGTGAGAGCAGGGCCCGGTGACTTACAGGATGGCACCTTACGGGAAGCCTTAGCCAAGCTGTCGGCCGTGGCAGCAGTCCCGCTGTCGGAGCAGGGGCGTGCTGCAAGTTCCGAGGCACTCGGCCTGGGGCACGGTGCCGCACAACTTGGGCCCATCGCTAGCCTCTCACCTGCACAAACCGCACGGTGCCAGCGAGCCCGGCGGCGGGGCCGTGACAGGCATCTTCCCCAGACTGGTTTGAAGTCCCAGGGGAGCAGCGGTACGTAGGGCAGGCACCCCTACCACCTCCTCCTTGCTTTTCCTCTCTGGAAACGTTCTTTTTTCCTTTTCAATGGGCAGAAAGATACAAGAACACAGTTTCCAAGGCTGCTGAGGAACCGCTCATACGTTGGAAACCTCCTTAACTTTATGCACCAGTGGCTATTTTTCACAGATACTGTCAGTTCCCACTTTTACTGTGGTGTGCCTTGCAAAACAAACCAGCAAGCCAGAGAAGGATGTGGGACGAGGGAAGGGCAGTTATTCTGGGAAAAACCGCTTATGACCTAGTCCACTTTTTTGGTAAAAGTAGTCTCCTCTATTACGAGGCTATTAAAAAAACTGACTGGGGCCTCCCATACGCACAGTTAGTATGTCACTCCTTCAGGGGCAGGAGTTCTTATCCTCTCCGGGATCCACCACTTCTCCCAAACCTCTGGTATTATTAATTTGTGGCAGTCCAAAAGAGGTGCTACCAGCAACCTGCCAGCACCTCAGCAGGCTGTGCAGCAGCAGCACCTTCCCTCAGGGGCCCACAGGAGACTCCAAACACTGTCGGCTGCCAGGAGCCCATAAAAGCTACAGCGCAGCGGCACGGATGGAAGAAGCCCTGAGAACACCCACACCTGTACTTGGTTCAGCCGATATCCCTGTCTCAGTTAACCCATCCAGAATATCTGGAAATTAATTTCCCTTATTTTTTAAAAAAATTCTAGGGGAAACGACAGTTGTGCAGCTTTCCACAAGGCTCAGAAGATCTCGTGCCAGGAATTAAGAACTGCTGACTGCTCGGGCAGTACCGCACTTTTATTCCCGGCCAAGCCATCACAATACCACTGCACACGCCTCGCCTTATTCCATCTGTGCAAGCACCGACCAGCTGGATGGATACAGGCCCCGTCCCTCTCTCAGGCAGCCCGGCTGCGCGACAGCTATCCTGTTACAGCCCCGATTTACTTCAAGATCTAAGAGCACAGCCCCACTAACGAAGCTGTGGAGCACTCAGATGTTGTTAGGCTTCCTGTGCACAAACACACACGCCTGGGAAAGTTCCTTTTTGAGAACTGGACCCACTCGAGCACTGCAATTTAAGAAACACTTGTTTGCTTAAAAGCTGCAAGCATCTGCTTTCGCTCTGCCCTCCATTCAGCCAGCCCGCGGAGCTGCTGGGAAGGCTCCCATAAACACCCCTGCCGCCCGGCACCTCGCGGAGCAAAGCGAGCTCCTGACAGCCCCCGACACGAGCCACTCGCCTGCAGCGCTAAAATTAACGCTAGTAGAGCACGAACAACAGCGGTGCATTGACAGCAGAGCCGTCCAAACCTCTTCCCCCTCCTGGAGGGGGGCAGCGTGCTGAGGCTGACCACGGCTGCCGGAGCGACAGCGGCCCCGCGGGCTCTGACCTCGAGTCACCCGCCAGCCCTGGCCTCCGCGCCGCGTTTATTGCTTGCACGTGTGTTGGGTAACAGCCTGTACCGCGTATTCTTAGAACATACTTTCCAGAGAACCTCAGGGACAGGGCTCACCCTCGCACTCAGCACCACTCCCAGCCCCCAGCCCCATCACCCGGCTCCTCGCACAGCGCCGGGGGCCCGAGCTCCGCACCCGCACGCTCCACCATCAAGTGACCCGTGAGTCGAGACGCGGAGCGGGGAGTCACAAGGAAAACAAAACACCACGCTAAAAATAGCCTGAACAAGAATCAGAGCTTTTATCCAGCCCAGGCTCGAGGTCCTCCACGGGCTCTTTTGTATTTTGTGCGAAAACAACAGACGCGAGCAGCGAGATGAACAAATGAAGCCAAGCTGAGCTCCGCCGCCGTAACAAATACGTGTAACCACAAGTACCCAACGGGGAAAAAACCCGTGGAGTTTGAAACCAACAGAAAATCTACAAATATACAACACAACTTCAATCAGAAGATGCCAAAATTACTTTTTTTTAAAGGAGAAAATGCTCTAAAGCCATCTGCAGCTCAGAAACATCGCCAAGTCTCTATCTGCTGCACACTGCCCACCAGCAGTTCCAACACCTGCCCACTCGTCAAGTTCAATAGCCAGGAGTTACCGTGGCTGCCAGAGCTGAGCAGCAGCCCCAAACAGCCCCCCCAGCACTAGATCCACGCGCCTGGCAGCCACATCATTTTGCCAATCCCCGACATCACCGGAAAGGATTACGCAGAGATCTTCTGATGCGAATCCACAGGGAAAGTAAGTTCCAGTGTTTTGAAGCAACCACGTCACGTAATTTTGTTGTATCACCTCTTCTTTTAAAGATCGTCTCTTTTTAAAGGGGAGATGCAAAGTGAAGTATAGAAGATGATGATAAAAACATGTCAAGTTTTAGGAACGTACGGCTACACTGACTACTGCTTTTAACAGCGGGTTTGTGCAGTCACTTATCTTCAAGCACTGACAGAAAACACAGCTGGGCGATTCTCAGCATCGAACGTTTTATTCTCATCGACTGAACTGGGGGCTAATCGTGAAAGGACCAGAACCTGACACAGGGATCCAGGCATACGGCAGCTCGCCCTGGTCACCCCCAGAAGGACGTGGAATTGGGTTCACTGGACTCTTCTTGCCCAGCCGGCCATCCTGCGTGCGACCCTAGCAAACAGCACTTAGGGAGTAACGCAGGGGACAGTGCTAGGTTGTGCCTGCACGGCGTTGGGTGCTCTCTGCACCCCCCGACCTGCTTCTGGGAGCTGCCGCAATGCCAGGCACAGCTCGCTGCCCACACAGCCCCTTCCTCGAGGTGAGCGGCCCCCGCGGCTCCTGGCTGCGCAGCCACGCTGCAGCCACACCCCGCGTGTGCGTGCTGACAGCAACGCCTCTGGGCAGCGCCCATCGCACCCACCGTGCTCGTGGAATCCGTCACTGAACACAAGCACGCGGAACACACACAAGCACCCAGCCTCGCGAGGAAGCCACGTCTGGCTGGTGCCTAACAGCAAAACATTTTCCTGGCGTATTTGGTGACTCTCAGTACATCTTTTTGCATTCCTCTCCTGATTTTTTTTTCCATAACAAGACTTTTTTTTTTTTAAACTTTTGCACCATCTTCCACGGCTTGCCCTCATTCCTGTTGTCTCTCACAAGTGCAGTTAACGTTTGCTTCCAATTAGCTTCCGACATTCATCTCCTTCACAGAGTTCCATGACCATTAATTACTTGGACCTCACGAGTTACCCTACGATTGGGAAGCGCACACGGTGCGAAACAGTGCCAAAACCCCAGTTTCTCAGTATTATCCCTGGTTTCCTTACAACCACCCAGGGGGAACCCCTTGATTCGGGGTGACGGTTGCACAAGGTCCGAGGCGAGGACGGTTTTTTTCCACGTTTGTACAACACGCAGCAAAACGCAGCCCTGCGACCTGAACGCGCCCCTTGATTTGTACCCCAGGTAACAGACACGAAGCACCAGGTAAGAAGCCCAGGAATTTGCTTCCCATCTCTTTGGAAGCAGCACGATGGCTGAGGAGGTCCCCGGCCCACGCAGGCAATCCCACAGCGACACGACGATGCTCTCTGCCCACGCAGTGCTCTCACCGAGGGGCAGGTACGCCTGTCCCTAAGTCCTGTCTTCACTCCCTGGAGACGCCACTCGCACAGCGTGAGATCTGCAGCCAAAAACGTACCTCACTAAAACAGCGACAGCTGAAGAAACTACTTATTTTTGGGGAGCACCGACAGAAACAGGCTTACAACAGGCTGCTGATGCCTTGTAAGATGTGACTCACATGCAGGACTGCTCCCAGATTTTGTCTGGGGCTTTCCCCGGGAACAAACTAAAAGCTGCTTCAGAAGCACTTTTCTCCAGTAGTTTCAGTGCCGTGAAGTTTAGTCTACACAAATGCTCTTTCGGGAACCCTGCTCCAAAGGCAGACCTTGCCCGTTCCAGTTCTAAATTTAACTTGGTAGTAGGAGCAGGAACTGAAGAGTGACTTTGCTGTAGCACAGAGGGACGTTAACACTTGGTGTCCTTCTAGCAGCCAGAGGCCAGCACCTTTGCAAAAAGAGCACGGACAGAGGAAACCCCCAGCCGTATTTCTCCAGAATAGTCCGTCCCTAACAAGGCTCAGCTGATGCGGAAGTTTTTCTGTCACCGAAGGGGCACAGAAGGGCCTACCTTGCCCAGCGGTCAGAGCTTCAAACCCAGCACCACCCCGTCCCTGCCTTGGCCACAAACAAAGCGCCACATCCATCCCTAGGCTACAGGTCCTACCTTGCTCCTGTGCACCACAGCCACACCGCAGCCACAGTCCCCTGCCTCCTGCTCCTCCCTTCCCCTCGCGACGCCGTCCTACAGCAATAGGCCGTCTTCACGTGCAGCTACGTGAACAGGATCCAGATGGATCTGCCCAGAGTTATCACCTGTATTTGAACTACTGCCTTCACCGCCAGGCACTTCCAGCTATGCCGTGCACTAGACGCATTTCAGAACCACCTTATAGGAACCAAGCTACACGAGGTCTCTGGGAATTCGTATCTACGTTCTCTTAGTTTATGCTTTCTCCTCCAGCTGGTCTGCTTCGCCGCTTAAAATTTATTTTAAAGTCAGAAAACCAACAAGTCATCTTCAGTTCCATAAACTTTGCTAAAAATGGAAAAACGTGTTAGTTACCATGGGAACAGCGAGGAGTCGCTAGGTCAGGATGCAGAGAACTTCTCTTGTTCTGTCTGATCATTTGCATCCGAAGTTCAGCCACCTGTTATTAACTATTTAACAACAGCTGCACTCGTTATGGCTGGTGCCCGCTATTTCAGTCGGCAGAACCTATTGCCCCACCTTTTGTAAACTCCTAATTAACGTGAGTTTAATTCATCTGAGGGTTCAGGCAGGACGATCACCATTACCAGGCTCAGCCTGCTGGTCAGTACTCTCCTTCCTCACCGAGGGAAAGGCACGCGCTCGTGCGGACACCCTCCTGGAAGTAGCAGCTCTATTGGCAGAGATGGCAACCCGGAAAGAATCCTACCGGAGGGCAGACGTGGCTGTATCCCTCCCGTTTCAGCACGCCCCACTACGTTACATCCCAGCTCCACAGCATCCCGCCATCTTCTGCACGTCTCCTCCGCACTGCAGAAGAAACTAGCTTTGCAGTTTTACGTCCGAATACGAACGGTGCAGGCTCAGCGATGTGTTGCTACCCAAGAAATAGCGCCTTGTATCCTCTGATGGAGTCTGGCATGCATTCCTCTACCAGCTGCATACACCAAGAAAGCAACATCTTAGCTCTCGTATTTGCAAGCCTGCAGTCTGTAGTTGAAATCTTTTCCCTGGACCTCCCTGTCTTCATTCAGATCCGTGTGACCTGAAACGAAGTACTGACTCCTGAATCTCGTCCTAGGGCAGCTGGCCAGACCTGTTGCTCCGCGCTCACCGCGCTCTCAAAAGGAAACCGGAGGCTACACACTGACAAAAAGGGAACAACATACAACTGGTTTTCTTCTACTGATCCTAAAGCTACTTAACAAAAGCAAAAGAAATCAGTACGGCTAGAGCACCGCGTCACACACGGCACAGCATGCTGTGTGCAGGTACAACAAGGTACAGTACAGCCAGCACAGCCCAGACCCCCAGACGTATAAAGTGAAGGGAAGAGTTGTAAAGCACTTATGTGGGACCAGAGAGAGCTTTACAGAGCATCAGAAGGCCAAATCCCGCACCCAAATAACAAGGCAGTATTTTCCAGCCTAGTCTTTCGCCCGGATGGCGGGCACACCAACGACCTGAGACCCGCACGAGCAATCCGTGCGGCAAGAACTGGTGCAGGCGGCAGGGGCCACGATGCCTGCTCAGCTTCTACTGAGACGAGAGATCGGGCAGATGGACCTACGTGCACAGGACAGGTCTCATACAGCTGCAGTGGCTTAGAGCACCACGTGATAGCGTATCACAAGAACCAAAACGTCATCACTTCTGGTGCCGAAGAAGAAGATGCAAAGAACCAGGCTAGACCACCTAGAAAGGTTTCTCTTTGGCCATGTTCAGGAAAAGCACCCATTAAGAGATAGGGAACTTCCCACTGAAGGCTTGGTGAATCACACGCGGGGCCGCTTTCCGACCATCATCCCCAGCTACCTCCAGAGATTTGGTTCACCTCCAAGAAGCTATCCAAACACTGATGGCCCAAGATAAACACAGCCACGCTGAGCAAGAACTGTTAAGCACATTTTCTGTCTACATGTGAGCATGTGAAGCACTTACTGGTGCTGTTGGGCTGCCTTTTTTTGTCCTGAATACCTGAAAAACAAGACAGTGAGAAACAAACCAGGAAGTGCAAAATGCACTGTTAATAACAAAGCTTTGGAAGAATATTCACAGGGAGAAGAGATAGAAACACTCAAGAATTCAAGAATTTTATTTAACGGACAACACATGAAACAGTAGGTATGCAGTATGCGGGGAAAGCAGGAGCTGATGCTCTTGGAACTTTATTACAATCACCACGTCGGACAGAAAGCACACCTACAAACTGGAACCTTTTGCAGCACTGCTGCTAGAGCAGAACTAGCTATCCAGTTACTTCAAAAAACAAAAAAAAGCATAGGCCTTGCTAGGAAGTATTCTCAGGTGAGGAACGTAGATTATGAATCCCAGTGTTTTATCCAAAACAAAGACAACACAAAAAAACCATGTAAAATCTGACCTGTAGAACTGTAGTTTCTTTCTGCACTCATCTTCTCTTTAAGCTTTCTTACTTCATCTCTCAAAACTCTTTGATGTTACAACCTGTTCATCGCCATCTAAGCGGTGGGTAATTTATCTCGGGGAACTTTGTCAGAACATGTTTGACCACCCAAAATCCTCCCCCTAGCTAGCAAGGCTATGCTCGGCTTCAGGAGGTTTCTTTCAGTATTTGCAGTCCAGATTATTTAGGGCAGGGAGTGGAGGAAAAGAAGCAAGGCTAGCAGACCAAAGGCAGAGAGCATACTTCTTCATCAGAAACGCAAGGAGCTCAGAAAGAAGAGGGATGAAATTGATGATGAAGTAGCATGAAGCTCCTCAGGTCATTTTTCCAATGCTATTAACCTTCACCTACAAGGCCTGCCCTTAAGTGGTTAAACTGTAACCTGCAAAAGTAAAAAAGTTACAAGAGAGACAATACATACTCCTCATTGAAAAGGTCTGGGAGAACGCCAGGCCCGCAGAATTGTTTTAAACTTTATTTAGAGGGATAAATGAGAACATTACAACTCTCCAGCTGTGCAAGAGACTGCTCGTTTTAAAATGGACACCAGAGCCTAATACCGAATTTTGACCGTGCCAAAAGAGACTGCTCTGAGAGCTTTAGAATAGAGCTGTCTCTCACAGCACCGTTTGGCTAGTAACAAGTAAGCCACATTGTCAGGCCTTAACACTTTTCTCATAGCCAAAATTTAAAGGCTTCACAGAACCTCCGAAGTTTGTCTCCCCCTCTCCTAACACGAGGAGATTTGCTGCACAGGTGCAAGGCAGCAGACCTTAAATTAACACACTTAAGGCTTAATATACGCGCTAATGACGTTTCGCTGTCTTCTCAGAAGTTCTTTACTGCTCCTTTAAGCAGGGTGTCAGGGAAGGAAAGCAGTATTCCCACGCAAGCCAGCGGCACGCTGCGCGGCTGTCCCACACCAGAGCTCTGTACCTCGAGGACACGCCAGCCCCAGACGGGTGAAACGCACTGCCCAGCCTCAACACCGCGTGCATTTTTAGAGGATGTCCGCAGCAAGAGGGGACGGCGAGGCTCAGTTCGGCGCCGCACTCCGTGTGGTGTTTAACCAGCCCCACGCACAGCGCGGAGCGGAGCCGCCCGCCAGCAGCTCGCTGGGCGGAGGGGCTCGGGCTGCCCCCGAAGCTGACGGATTTGCATCGGCTTCATCGGCCCCAAAGGCAAACGAGCGGCGGCCGAGGACCGGTACCGCTTCCGTGCGGCGTTTCCAGCAGAAAGCAACCCTCGCCGAGTTTCCTCCCGCGGGAGGAGGAGGAGGAGGGAGGAAGCCCGACCTCCGCGGCCGGTAAGGTCGGGGGGGGGGGGGG
>CM021740.1:2379120-2390487 GCA_011075105.1 Heteronetta atricapilla
GGGAGGACCCATGACCTTCTGTCTCCGGGGGGGGGGGGCGCCCTGACGGGAGCCGCGGCAGCCCCCGGCCCTGAGGCGCTGCCTCCCGCCTCGCCCCGGGGAGCCGAGCGGAGGAGCCCGGAGCCGGGCTCGGCCACCTCGAGGTCGCGATCGAGAGCGGGGAAGGCGGGCTGCTCGCTTCGCCCCCAGGCCCCCCGCCCGCGGAGCGCACGGACAGGACACGCGGCGGCCTTTGAGCAGTCGGGCTATTTAAAGGTCGCGGATCCAGATAACGCCTTACAGAAAGCCATATGCAAAACACCCAGCTTCATTAGTCACTGACGTTCAGGCTTCCTGTGTATTTCATGTTCGCCTTCCAAGCGTTTTTATTTCATGGAACATTTACTTCTGCGAAAACACCGTTGTTTACAGGGTGGCCTGAAGAAGCAGCCTCGCGTTCCCTCACTCGAGCACCCCCGCGGTGCCCGAGAAGCGCTCGGCCCCTTTCTGTGAAGCTGGCACCCGGGAGGCACAGGACAGCTGCGGGGGGTGCTTATGGCAGCGGCACTGCGAGCCCCGGCACGGGCCTGGCAGGCAGCAGGCAGGAGCCACAACCCTCAGCCGGTTCCCAGGTGGGGCAGGCAGAGGCACCCCGGGTCCCTTCCGCACCCGGTGCTCTGCAGGTGCGATGAAAGCAGGACACAACAGCTTTTGGCTCCACAGCTTGTGGGCTTGCTGTCCTAAGCCAGCTGCCAACAGGCAGAGCTGAGCCCTGCTCACGTTGGTGGAAGAACGCCCCAGAAACGGCTGCATCAAGCCTAATAGAACACCGATAGTGACTCAGGGTGGGAGAGCACCGTGATACACACGGATACGCACAGGTCTTTGTCCTAGGCTGCGCATTACACCACCAGAAAGCGTCTGCACTTACAGTTCTAATGATACCCTTGCAGCTCTAATACCGTGCAAAGTGACTAGTAATAAGCAAGATAAAGGGACTTATGTTCACACCCCTTCTGCCACCAACGGGACAGCACCTATAAAACTGAAAACGATGGGGCCCTGACAAGAATGATTCCAACACAGGCTTCAGGCATAAGCAGCCCTACACATTTCCCAAAGCAGGAAATCCCAGCCAAGTGCAGTTCATCCCTGCATCAACTCAACTACGTATCAATTAGGAGGCACTTACCGGCAGACATAATTGGCACCAGCCCTACGTTAGCAAAGACACCCAGCCTCAACCTGCGGAGGGCCGTGCCAACACGCAGGATGTCCATTAACAAGGCAGCTGAGAAAAACAGCCCAGCTGGGCCTCCAGCCCCGCCGTCCCCAGGAACAGCGCCGCGAACACATGACCCCGAGCAGCCCAGCACAAGTGGCTTCAGGGCACCTTGTGTTTACACAGCCCAGTTGCAGAGACAGCACAAGCTAAAAACAAAAGCACACTTCTGACAACACGTCCTCTGTTTTAAACGATCGTTTGGGATTAAGTTGTTCATCCACAGAACACACAGAAGTGTATCTTAAAGCAAGAACCAGAGAGGAGGCAGCCCGCAGAAGCCCCGAGGCCCCCGGGACCTCCCCAGCGCAGCACGAGGCACACCTCACACCCCACTGCTTCACGCTGCCAGCAGCTGGTGACAGCCACCACAAGTCTCTGCTTCGTTCATGTATTTCTGGCAGTGCACAGCTTTTTCAATTTGCTTTGTTAGCAGCTGGGTGTTAGCCCCCTCTTTACAGCCCCACGCAACCCTGGGGTAAGGCCCCTCAGCCAGCAGTTCTGCCTTCCTCTTCTCCCTCTGCCACTCTCCAATTCGCCACCATCATCGCTCCCCA
This sequence comes from Heteronetta atricapilla, assembly GCA_011075105.1. Taxonomy (NCBI): domain Eukaryota; kingdom Metazoa; phylum Chordata; class Aves; order Anseriformes; family Anatidae; genus Heteronetta; species Heteronetta atricapilla. The sequence goes on from CM021740.1 coordinate 2,380,939, forward strand.
GCTTTTTCATCCAGTGTCTGCCCACAGTTCCTCTCCCTGAGGGAAACAGCAACATTCACGGGCATGAAGCCGGTGCTGAGGAGGGGACATTAAGCACCCTCTTGCAGAGGGCCCCATTTCTCCTCCTTCCCCCCAAGATGTTCTGCTGCTCACAACAATGCAGAGGTCGGTTCCGGACACTTGCCACACGAGCTAAGGGGCTGACAAGATGCTCCATCCACAATTTTATGTATGTTCTCCCTTTTTCTGATGTTTAAAGTCCAATTTCATGGGTGAGAAAGATTACTTATTGTCTACAGAGCACCCAGAGAAGCTGAAAGAAGATGCTAGCAGTTTCACCATGATTTTAAAAGGAAAAAGTACCAATGCACAGCATAAAGCTGCTCAAAATTTCATACTGGAAGCTTAACTGAGGATGAATAGAGTTCGTTTATAAAGAACACACCCAAAACAAATCTGAAGGCCATTATATATTCTGGGATGGGATGAAAGATGCATTTCAAGCATCGCCACTTCACCTTTTCTGCTTGATCCAAAATATTTTCTCACAGAAACTCCTGTAAAGTCAGTGTGACTGTGCAGGAAATGACCAAAGGCAGTACAAAACCAGCCAATTTTAATGAACTTCACTCAATGTAAGATGAGGCAGGTGTGTATTCTAGCAGTTTCACTCTGAACACATTCAACTCTTTTCCCTTCATATTCCTCAGCCTTCCAGCCCCTCACAAAAATGCACTTATCTTGGCATCCTCTTTCAATAATGGATCTCCACTGGAGAACCTTTGTAGCATTATCGACTATTCCTCCTGTTTCCACTTCATAGACTGGCTGCTTGTTTTTACTCATTCACTTTTAACAGCATGAACATGACTGAAGCAAGTCTTCCGTACCTTCCTTGCACTAGAGAGCAGCTGCGGGCCTGCACACCTGACAAGGCATGGTGCTAGCAGTGCCCTTCGGTCACTGTCAGCATCCAGCCCTTTTCCCCACTCCTCGTTCTCCAGATACTTTGTTTCTCACAGCAAACAAAGTGTCTCTGCCCATTTGAATGGCCTACCATTCACAAGGACCCAGCTGAGTTTCCCCCTCGGAGCAAAGCAAACAAAGCCATGCTTCATTAAAAGGCATCTGAAGTGGGTAGCTTGGCATAGCAAATTCGCATAAAGAGTCTTGTTTAAAAAAATTACAGAAAAGAAAGATTTACTTTGGAGCAGTGTAAGAGGCGATACTGATCCCTTTGACCTAACCATGCACTCCCAGTTCACGCTGGTCCTGACAACTTTGCCCTAGTCAGTTCCTACCAGTGGGAAACTCCCCCTCCACTCCACATCGCCGGAATATTTATTAAAGCTCTTCTCTTCCTGATCCATCAGTTCTCTTCTCTCTTTCCCCCAGGTCAAGCTACTTGATAAGAATTAACAGCCGAACTGAAAGCCGTGATTAACAAGGGCAAGCCAACATCAACCCAACGTACCAAAAAATCACTATGCTATCACAGAAGTTATGTCCTCAGTGACTAGTCACCACAAACATTTACTCAAGTGTTTTTCTTAACCACCCTCTGCCCCTCCAAATCTGCAGACAAAGCTTTCTGCCAAGCTTGCTGGCCTGCTTGAAAGCGCGAATTTTAATCATGGTTGCAGTTGGGCTAGTGCCATGGCAGGGAACCAAGAGCAATACCTGGTTGGGGAGAAGGGCTCCTGTGCTCTGAAGAAGGGCATGCTGACCACGGCAGCTCTTCTTGCACCTCTCCTCCTCTTTCCCGACCCTCGGAAGAAGTCCCCACGCTGGCACACCACACCACACCTCCCCGGTGGTGCTGACCATGCCGTGGGTATAAGCTAACACTCACCATCTCCAATTCTTCGCTGAAGTCCTCTTTCTCCCCTTCTGTCTCCCTGGTGTTCCTAATGACAAGATGATATTGCACAGCACCCTGAGAAAGGAGCTTCATTTATTGCAGCACAGGGAACTGTGAAACATGCCCTAGAAATCTTGAAGACTCACCAGTGGGCAAAAGGAATCCGAGCACGCACAGCACCTGTAAGAGGTTAAACTAGTCCAAGCAGTCACCTGTGTCTCACTGAGGAATTTCACAATCTACAGTGGGCCTACTTACCAGCCTGGTTCCTAGAAATCCCAATGGAAAAAGGCACCAGCTTCATAGGACGCACCGCATAAAGCTGAGGACACGGCACACGTGCAGCCAGAGAGGCCTTATTTCGGAAAGCTCTCTTTACTTCAGAATACATTTTTATTATACCTCAGAAGGAAATCCGTGACTGTGCTCTTACAGCTATATCCATCCCACCCTGCAAGGAACAAAGTCACACTTCTTAGGCTTGGGAAGTCTTGCAGAGGAACGCATCGATCACAAAGAGGCAACTGGGTGCCACCTGCCTGCGTAGAGAGCCGATGTCCCAGCAAAACGAGAAACGGTCAGGTCAAAATAAACGGGGGGAAGCTCAAGAGCTGCCCTTATTGCTCTTAGAAGAAACAAAGACGTCCAGAAGACGTCTCAGTACATCTACTCTGTTCACTTCTATTTATAATAATGATTCTTGCATTCAGAAGAGACACGGAAGTTTCGTTATTAGTGCATGTATGTGGAGCGCTTCATCCCTCGTGTGCTCATTTGCCTCCACTGATTGTTACACAGCTCTCCCCTGCAAGTTGTCCCTGACAAGGTACCATCCCGTTACATCTTCTGAGTCAAGAAGACCTAGTCATCCCACTCGAGATACCAACTTTAAACAGTTTTGGTCCAGAAGCTGACATTAAAAGGTAAAGTACCAATCATCACGAAAAGAACTAGTTCTTTGTTACGTGGGCCTGACATCTGAGTACAAGCTAACTAAACCACTTTGATTTGGTCACAGTAACACTGCAATGTTAAAAAAAAAACAAAAACAGCTTGAGAATTATCAAGGCTACTGTCCAACTTAATTATATGCTTATGAGCAGGCTTTGAAAACAACTACAAATTGCTCTTCTACTCTTGGCACAGAGTTCCACTGGCAGACCAACCGAACGCGGCCTAGGCCATAGGCCTTACCGCCGTAGCCATCCCACCCTGAAAAGGACGGGCAGAAAAGGACTATGGCATGAGCGCGGAGTCTTCCAAAGTCCAGCTGTATTTGCACTCACCCAGGCATACAGACACGCGGAATTGCCTGTTCATACGCCAGGTTTTGTGCTCAGTGGTACAAAGGTGCAATTGTACACGCACACCTAATGCGTTTTCAACTTCAGAACAAGCTTCTGCCTAAACATTAAATACAAATGACCTGCAAAGACCGAACAATTAACCACCGCCTTCAAAGACAATGAAGTGAAACACCTTTAAAATCTAAAAACCAGGCTGTAAGTATCACATCAGGACGGACGATTTATTAAAGCTGTCATTATCTGTAAACTACAAGACCTTACTGACTAAGAGAACAGCTGGTAATTGTCGGACTGGTCTCTTAAACTTGCTGCTGGTAGAACAAACCCCATGGCTATCCCACCACCATGCAGCAGTTGCTATTAGGAGTTCGTCAAAACAACAAAAAAATGTTCTGTAAAGAGTGAAGTAGAGCAAGTTCTTTCAGCAGATGTTATATAGCCGCTTTGTTCCCTCCAGTTAGTGTTTTCACAGAAGATTTCTAATTTTAATAAGCAGAATTTCATTTGGCAACCAACTCACATCTCTCATGAGAATTTGTGTTTATAAATGTTAGCTGATTTTTAAAAACATTTAGAAGCTGGCAGACCTCGCATCCAATAATAGTTTCAACACTGCCCTGAACAACTAAAATCCCATCTAACATGTTTCAGCCCGAGCATCTCAACTGGCAAGCCGCAGTTTCTCACTCCAGCAAGGGAAGAATACAGTCAGAAAGGTCAGTTACAGATAGCCCGAGCCTTGGCATAGCCACAAGGCCCAAAATACCCCGTAAATGCTTCTCAGCGTCAGTTTCATCAGGAGCCCCTCCAAAAGTGACGGGTAGGGACGACGCCAGCCAACCACCACCATAGCTTTTTACTGGTAGGGTCTGCTTTCCCTGAGGGACAACAAAGAACAACCACTATGGAACACCCCTAACAGCTCTCTTCCAATGCAAGAGCTGGTCGTACAGCCAGGACTTGCCTCGCTGTGATACCTAGGCACACACTGCAGAGCAGGGAGGAAAGCCTTAACGTCAGCAGGCATTTCAAACCAAAACCTGAGGTTTTCTGATTCTGCGAATTCCTGGGGGCAAGGACAGAATAATATTGAAAATAATCTAGACTCTACCCTCAATTAAAAGGGGAAAAAAAAGGACAAGGGCTTCCATTCCTGTTCACTCATCCTCTTTCACCGTGCCTGCACACGATGTGCTCTCAGGACAAATCTGCTCCCCCCAAAGATGAGGTGCAGACGGCTTCGTGCCCTACAAAGGGAATCCGAGTGTAATATCCTGACCACCTGCCAGCATGGTTTGTTTGTTTTACCCTAAACAGTTTTAGTCTCTTTTAAAGAATGAGCTGTTCTTATTTGAAAGTAATCTACATCGGAAAAGCAGGCACGTACCCACCCTTTCCTGCCCTTGGCTGCTGGCCCCCCTCTCTTCACGCATCTTTCGGTGTCCGAGCCGTGCCGGAGCACAGCAGGGTGTTTTTGCCAGGAACGCTTCCTCCTGGGCCGGGAAGCGGCGTCACCTCCAGCTCATTATCACACAACCTGCACTTACCTGCGGCAGCCGAGCCAGGAGCATTGCTGAGACGCTTTTGGGGTGACAGCTCGGCTGAGCAGGAAGTACCTCATTTCCACTTCATTGCTTTGTTTACTGTCTGCAGCCTTCTACCACCAAAAAAAGTCAAGTGCTTTGTGACGATTCCCTGACGGGATATTAGAAAATCGAAGTGTCTGTGTCGCAGTGCCATATGGAACACTAAAACACCACTCATCCCTTTTCAAGGGGAATTTTCACTTCTGGGGATCCACACAGTCCGCAACACACCTTGCCGAACAAGCCTTCCACAATTTTTTCTACGGAAGAGTTAAAGCAGGCTATAAAACCACGTTTTTTGCTTTTGCTTTTAATCCGAGGACCTTACCTGACCTCCTAACTTGAACTCCACAACCCCTCGCTCACTTCCTTCGAGGACACACGCCCGCCCCGTTCTTCCTCCTGAGAATTTGAGGAGCGCTCAAAACAACTCTTCGGCCTCCCCCGCTTCCCCTCCAGCTTTCCTGGCAGATACACCCAAAGCCCCTCAGGTGCTCCCCAAACCAGGCGGGAAGCAGCACGCCGCTTCAGCCAAGAGTCAGCTCTTCCCATGCCAAAGCACCCGGCAAGGTGCAAGGAAGTCCCTGAACCCGGTTACAGCAAACAGACCCCGAGGCACGCAGCTGAGTTTGACTTGCAAAGAAGGAAGGAGGGGAGGCGATCTTCAGACTGATTGTTCCTCTCTGGGAGGCAGAAAGCCATTTCCTTCAGTTCGGATGGTCTCGAGGAGGGGATCGATGCCTCGGAATGTAGAACAACTGCTTTTTGCTGCATTTGTGAGAACGGAATCGTCTCTGCACAGACAAAACGTATCAGAGGAAGAAATCAAGCAAGGTAATAAAAAGTCAGAGAAGACTGGAATAAGGTGATAAAAACCAGCCCTGATGAACCCAAAGACAAGCCTGTCTTCCTCCTTTAACGGATCATTCCCGCAGGGCTGGGGGCGGTGAGGGGAGGGAAGGAGCAGCAACCCGCAGCCATTTAGACCCCGGCAAGACTTTTGATGTCGTGTGACATTCCCACAGTAAGAATATCGCTACGCTGTCGATTCATCTAGCCCACAAGATTTTTTCCAGTTGTGCACCAAGTGTACTCCAAGGGTACAAAACAAGCCTGCGAGTTTGGCAGTATGCTATCGCCCTGACATTGTGCAATGTTTTCATTAACTCCGATGGTGAAACAGCGTGTTTATACAGCTTATGAACAAAGCTCAACGGGAAGAGTCTGCGAGCGCTCTGCTGTGAATTCTAGCTCTGTCTTCCAAACTCAATAAGCTGCTGAAGCGATCTGAAGTCATCACAGGCAAGTTCAATAAAGCAACAGCCAAGCTTTGTACTTGAGAAAGGAAACAGAGGTCCAAACACGCGACACGCAGCAGCTGACCAGGCAGCTGTACCGCAGAGCTGAGCTGTGAGGGTGTCAGGAATCAAAGCGCGGTAAGCTGAGATGTTCTGACTGCAGCAAGGCAAAAAACAGAACGGAACCTTACTCCGAAAGCACGGGAAGAAGGAGCTAGTTCCTTCCTCACCCTGGCACCGGGGAAGCCTCAGCTCCAGCAACGTGACTGCCGTATTTTAAGGTGCTTCGACGCCTCCCTTCAGGAATGGCACCGTAGGAAAGGCAGAGCCAAGCAGCCAGCAGTACGCCTACTGCATCGCCCAGGCCTGGAACAGAGGGACTCACACGGACGTGCCCTGAGCAGCGACGGCCCACGCACACCGACACCCCACCTGGGCACGGGACATGCCCTGCACGTGCACGGCAAAGGAAGAAATCAGCCCTGAAAGCGCAAGTAAGAACGCGACCACGTCTCTTCCTGACTCATCAAAGTGCTCCCCGGGTTTGCCTTACAACACCCCGCACCCCACTTCCTCCACACTGCTCTCAAGTATTGCACATTTTTATCTGCAATTTTCAAACTTTCCTGATTATAAAGAGAGGCAGTAAGTCTACCTTTGGGCCAGATTTCTTTGCTGAACAAAGATTTCTCTTTTTCTTTACTTTTTCCTCACGCCTCTCACCTCCATAAGCTGAAATGTTCTACAACATTTCTCCCCCTGCTAGAGATGTGGTTGCAAAATCAGGTTTCCCCTTTCCTGCCCTGTACCACCCATCTCTGCTGGTGACAACCGGAATCTTACTGCTGTGGTAAGGCTGAACACAGCATCTCCTGACGCACCTGGGCGGTACAGTCTTAAGCGTAGCTTTAAGTGTAATTCTAATTACAAGAGCCATGCGCCGCGCCTCCAAGGGAATTCTGATACAATTGTGCAAATGAAAACCAAATCAATTTCAAGTCTTTTCAGGTCTCTTTCTCATGCTGCGTGCATCTGCAGCCTTCTCAGGCCTGCAGGGAAGCCAAGAGCGGCGAGCTGCGTGGTCTGCCTGCCCCCGCCACTGACCCGCCCCGACGGAAGCAGGTGACTGCACACTGACTGCTCGTGTCCTGGGGTGCAGCTGCTCTGCAGACAGCAGCACACGCAAACATTTGCATGGTTCGTGCCTCTGCGGGCCGCACGTGGCATTTAGGCAGCGCTTTCACAACCCCCTTTGTGCGTGGTATTACCCTAGTGCAGGAGCACACAGAGAAGCTGGAGGCCTGCACTGAAACAGCCGGAGATGCTGGCCAGCGTGTGCCAAGATCTCTGATTTACTTTCAGATTCTTGTTACCTTAAAAGAATTCAGACGTTACTTCTGAGAGACTTCACGCTCTTTGCCATAGAGGTTTGATAACGGGTAGGACACCCAATTAATTAACCACTAGCTTCTGGGGGAGGGGGAGCAAAAACTAGCAACTTGCTTTCTTAATAATTCCGGTTCCCTCCACACCAGATTAGTCTAAAAAGGCATCTGATCAATTATACAGCAGCTAAAGATGTTTTCGTTGTTCTAATATTTTCTGCCTCAAGATCAAAGAACAGAATAGACAAAGGTCATGCGGAGGTTTTAGATTGCTACAGCAGAATATTTTAAAGCTGCAAATATTGGCTTGGGTTTCATCTGATGTTGAAGTTTTCTTCCATCTTGACAATGGGTCGTTTGCAAACTTCAGTTTCTAATATGAAAACCGAGAGAGATTCTAAAAACAACCTGCTTTGATGCAGTCAATCGTGAAGTTTTAAGCAATTAAGAAACAAGAACAGCAAAGAGGAAAGCCCATTTCATCGCCCCGGTATTTAAATGACGTTGATTTATGCATGCATTTACAAAGCAGCCCTGTGCTCTGTCCGGGCTATTGTCACGGCACACCATCGTTACCGCGCACACATCCCTAACATCCACCTCAGAGCGGTCACTTGTGCAGCGTGTCTGTTAGCAAACGTGTCATTAACAAACCTAATTAAGATGGGTACGTCATGTAAGCGTTAGCGTTTAACAGATGGATATCTAAGCTACATTAAAGTGTTTCTCAAAACACCAGAGTGATTAGAACACAAAATTAATGTGTTTTTAAACCGAAAGCAACCAGGTAAACAACAGAATCACCAAAACTTTGAGGAACTCAAATATCTAAGCAAGGATTTCTTTTAATTAACGCTCGCAATTACACAATATGCCCAAATGATAAGATTTCCCTTTATAAAATAACCTTGCTTTAACTAACCGGAATCAATAGTCACTGCTCGTGTGGTTCAAAACAGAAGTCATGACATATTTTCAACTCTAGGGGCATCAGCAGCTGTTGCTACGCTGCAAAACAGCTGAAGTGTTAGAAACATACGTAGACAGGCGACTTTATTTTTCTGCAAACCCAGACGCCAGTAAGCCAGACGAGAACAGCAACCAAGCGACCATGAAAAAAGAGTATTTCAGCACGCCTGTGCTGATGCGGCTCCTTCAGAGCCCGAACAAAAACCACTGTCGGATGGAAAACCAAGGCACCAGACGTAAGTTGTGGTTATTTTCAGGGCCTTTGGCACCGGAAAACTGACGTTTTTGTCCAGGCGCTGACGCTGCCTAGAGATGCCCGATCTGCCTTTGACCCAGCGCCGCAGCTCCGCGCTACCTGCCTGGCTGTATCTGACACACCAACTGCGCCGCTGCCAGAGAGAAACGGCTTCGCCACGGTGCTTCGGCTCGTTTTCATCAAACCGAGGCAGGGTAGAAAACGAAGGAGGGGCAGGACAGCGGCGTTAACCATCTCCAGACCCTGCCTCCGCAACATCCCGCTCCCGTTCGCACTTCCCGAGTTGCACCCGAGCGGCCGCGCTCCCTCCCGGCCCCGGACGAGGCGGGACGGGATGGGGACGCCGAGCAGGACCGGCAGCAGCCCCGCGGGCCGCTGCACGGACACACGCCCGAAATTAACTCCGTAACTCCTTTACCTCGTTCGGGCTTCATTTTCTCCGCTTCTCCACAGCTCCGAGACGAGCTTGAACGATTCGCTCGCTGTCCCGGCGAAGCCCCGCCGACTGCCGCGGGCCAGCGGTATTTTGGGGCTAAAAACACCGAAACGCGGCCGGGGCTGCCGAGACGGCGCGGCTAGCGGCCGGGCCCCCCGGCTCGCATCGCTGCGGGCAGAGCCGAGCCGAGCCGAGCCGAGCCCGCCTCCCCGCGCCTTGCCAGGGTGTCCTCCCGTGACACGGCGGCGGGGCGGCTCTATTTATAACCTGCCGGGGACGAGCCCCGCGCCAGCAAGCCCCGGCTCACCCCCGGCCGGCCGCGCCTCTGAGTCACGGCGCCGCGGGCGCTGCCGGCCGGGCGCTGCCCCCCTCCGGCCGCTCCGAGGCCCCGGCCCCGCTCCCGGCCCCTCAGCGGCCGGCGGCTGGCGGCGGGGCGCTGCGCGGCGCCTCC
>CM021740.1:2390887-2401679 GCA_011075105.1 Heteronetta atricapilla
CCGCCGAGCCCCGGGCCGCGCCGGGCCGAGCCCGCCGCCCGCCTCACGTGCCCCGCGGCAGCCAATCGGCTGCCCTCACTTCCGCCCGCCGCCGCCGAGCTGGGTTGCCGTGGCAACGCGGCGCCGGCCGCGGCCTGCCCGCCCGGGGTGCCGGCGGGGCTGGCGGCTGGGGCCGGCCTCGCACTCACCGGCCCCGCAGAGGCCCCTTCCCCCGCCGCCGCCGCCGGCCGTCGCCCGGTGTCCCTCCAGGAGCCGTGCGGCTGCGCCCCGGCTGCGTGTATTTGCGCACAGGAGCGTGCCCGCCGCTGTGGGCACACGGCTATATGCGCGTACGCACGCAGAGGTGTGAAGTGCCCCATCCGCGGGGCCCTGCCCGCCCCCAGCTGGCCCGGCCCTGCCAGAGGGGCTGTGAAGGAGGGGAAGCATTGGCACCACTAACTGCCGCACCGCGTGGCTGCTTCACGCTCACTTCACACCGATAACTATGCTGGGCAGGAAGACAATGAACCAGCCGTGCCGCGGTTACACAACCGCGCTAATCCAGCAGAAATTCAGGTTTCCCCAAAAGTCCCTTGCGTGGGGAGGCTCCGTCCTTCCTTCTGCGGGCCTGTGGGACTGCACGGCAAAGCACGGCAGGAACCTGCTCTGCTGAGAGCACACCTTACGTAAACCGTGCCCATTTCCCTCTCCTTTATCAGATGCACAGCTTTATGCCGGGCCGGTGCTTCGGGGAATAAACTGCCCAGTGTGAACCCCTCTGGTCAGCCGTACCCCCAGTACGCAGGCCAGCAGGAGCGTCACATGCAGTGCTTTGATGCCACGCTCACAAGTACGTGAGTGTCACTTCTGCCGCTGTGTGACTCCTGCAGACGTGTTCGGCAATTACAGACCTCAGAGCTCTCTGGCGGATGCAATATAATTGCAAATGTGGCAATCCAGAATTATAACATGAGGAATTTGACTGAGCAACAACTAGTGTGTGTGTGTGCGTATGCATATGTGAGGATGAGCATGACCACACAGACATGATTCAGTCTCCTGTCAGATCCTCCTACCGGTGGTAGTCATCCCAATGAAAAGTCACATCCCTTACGCCACTAATTGTTGCTGTAAAATACTGCAAATTAGCTTGTAGCTCGTTCTAATGTTGGTTTTACAATCAAAAACGAATCTGTCTTTCTACTGATTAAATGCAACTGTAGCTACTTAACTGTTACGCGTCACATAGTTTTTAATTTTTAATCATTTTTAAAGTCTTGATCTCTATTTGGCATATTTTTAACAACTGACCGGGCACAGATAGGCCCAACTTCCGAGAAAATATTTTCTCAAAGCACTTTTCCCCCAGTGTTTTCTTAACTAATTAGCCAAATAGTAAGTGCACCGTTTCCAGTTTCTTCAGAATTCAGGCCAACGGGAAATATAGGTACCTGAAAACTGTTTGTCATCGGAAAAGGAGACTGTTCTAAGGGGTATGACAAGAGTAAGCCCGGTGTGACGTGCAGGGCCCTGGTGTACATGGCTGTGTATGAGATTTCAGGGTCAGCTGCTCCTGTTGACTCAGACCATCTCCGGACCCGGCGAGCAAGGGGTGTGTTTGGTCCTGCTTTACTTCAGACAAGAAAGGACTGTTTCCCTTTTGATCACACAGACATATATCTAGAATAATGGTAACTAAATAAAGAGAGAAAATTAAGGCTGATCAGAAAAATCTAATTATGTAATATTTCATGGACAATACTAAAAGGAAATTAAGGATGAACACACCAAAGATGTGGATTCAGTTTGGAGACAGTGACTAAAAATGGCCTTGAACTCATAACTTTCCTCCCAGTCAGCGACCAAATGATGAGCACTGCATGAACATGCAGAGAAAATATGGCATAAGGGGATTCAGCCACGAGGATTCGCTTACGCATACTTGAAAATTATCTGAGAACAATGACAGCACTGAAACTTGTTTCTGACCCGAGAAGCCAAACGTGAAGTTAAAGCATCTGAAAAACGTATGGCTGCATTACACGTCACACAAAAGCAGGATTAGTTTAGAACTACTAGCAGATCTTTAGCTGCCAAGCCTAAATCAACACGTACTTCGGTGAGCACAAACAAAACTTGGTTTCTTATCACACGTCTCACAGCTGATTAGCTTCGTGTCCACACAGGTGAGAGCTTATGCTGCATTGCCTGTGGGGTCACAGCGGCTCTCACATGTCTATAGTCTCTGGTGCTGAGAAGTGGGAGTTCCCGTGGGAGCCTCATTCTCTCTAGAAACATTAACAAGGCCATCACATTTTTTAAAAACGCCACGGTCAGAGTGGGGGCAGCGTGACACTGTGGTGTCACCTATGTCTTGTTCCCAGAAACATAAGAGAAAGCCTCGTTTGTTACAAGAAGTCTGTTGTTGTCGCTGTTTTAACTTATTTTTTTTTAACTATATATATATATATTAAAAAGTTTATTCAAGATAGATGAATGGCTGTGCTTTCTTTCAGAACTTCAACACTCTACACTTCTGGTAGCTGTCCCCGCAGCCAGGAACAAAGTGTGTTTTTGGTTCTGCCCCGAGTGTCTTTTTGGTATTAATCGTCACAGAAGTGATGTCTGATGCAGCAGATCAAGATTCCTGCAATTCCTACAGATGATTACTGCCTGTTAAGTGGCATAGCACAACTGCTTTTGACATGCTTGCCTCTGTGGTGAAAAAATCCCCACACTTGGGAGAATATTAGAGCCAATGGATGGAGTTAGACAATCTGAAATAGACTAGGGGATACAGTCTGCAGAGAAACAAACTTGAAATGTGCTAAAATTATGAAGAATCAACTGCAATTTAATTGTTACCAGTAGTAACCACTTTGGAAAGAGCATTAAAATAGAAATGAGTTATGTGCTTGTAGGAATTTATTAATCTGTAGGAACAGAAGAGCCAACTGCTACTGAATTATAAACCCATGTAATTAAAGTGCAATATGTTCTAAATGTTTAGTTTTAGGGTTTGTAATCGTGGAGATGATTATAAAGTCCAATAAAGATGGACTATATTCATGTAATACAGAGCACTACGCGATGAGACTGTGTGCTGGGTACATACTGACACAGTCACACAAAGGGATAGGAAATGAAAACCTTCAACCCAGGATGTTCGGCACTGGCCTGCAATATTTGGGCATTTAAATAAGAACAACCTGATTTTAAAAGGAAAATTAATCTTCAGATCCCATTGACTTTGGCAGAATCCATAGCATTTTTAAAATCCTGCTCACCTCTGCTGAAATTCCTAATTATGGAAATAGGCCCCTAATTTTAGGTATGTTTTGGAAACATTTGCCTATGGGCTTGATTTTCTGCTCTTCCTGGTAAAAATGCTTGCATCGAGTCCATGGAGTTAGTTTCACAGGGCTGCCCCGTGACTGGAAAACCAGGCTCTTATGGCAGGGTAGGAGAAGACAATTTTGGTTGTCTTTCTTCGAAACACAGATCACTGGCCTGGTGCTAAATATCTGAAGAAAGTAAACAAGAAAATGTAAACCAGTGAGTGCTCTGCTGTTAGTCCCTGCCATCTGCCAACCTACAGAGATTTTTATTTTCACATAGTTCCTACCAAAAACCTCCACTGCTTAATTTAACAACTATTAGGCCCTTTTAAAGCAAAAATATATAGCTATTATTGTGTGCTTATCTCTTCAATTAACTTCTGGAAATGATTTACATGACTTCTGATATTTTTTTTCGCCCGTGCTCTTAAATTCCTTTATTTTCCCAGCAGGATTTTCTCACTGGAGACACAGCCAAGGCTAAGTGAGGAGGCAACTATGAGAACAATGGAGCAATAACTGCACTCCTCTCAAAAGGAAAGCTTATACTCCTGGCCAGAAATCATTTCCTGGACTCCACACCTTGCTGCCAGACCTTGCTCACAGACAGCAGATTCCTTTAGTTGGAAGCAGCCCCTGTCCCGTGCTGCTCCTCCAGTTCCTGGATCCCACGGGATGCCCCGTGCCCCCTCTGCTTTTCCGGCAGCAGTGGCAGGTGCTCAGCACTGCTGGGGATGGGGTCTCTTCTTCTGCCCCAGCTGCAGAGAGCAAGGTCCAACGGTGTGGTCTTTTTGGAAGCTGAAAGTAAGCCTGCTTTTCCATAATCCCCTTTGGAAACAGAGACTAACCTCTTCTCTGTCTGGAGCACCTCCTAAAATGATGTTTCATAAACCTCACATGCTTCTTCGGTAACTGCTCCGTGATGCACAGTCAGATACAAGCTCAGCATGAATGCGGCTGTCTCTCTGAAGGGGTGACTGATGGCAGCGGAACCACACAGGCAGGAAGATAAAGGCACGTGAAGGCCCTGCCTTACGGAAAGGCTAAGCTCTTTGTAAACGTCAACGCGGGCAGGCAGCTCCTCAGGAGTGCGGCAGTTCTCCTCCACTGCATCGGCACTTCACGAACCACGCAGTAACACACTGCAAAGGAAAGCACATACTTGTGAATAGATCGTTACTTTCTGAAAGAGGGGGAAATTCCGTTTTACATAAAAGAACTTTTCTTTGGCTGTAATATTCATTCTAGACTGGAAACACTATTTTTCTTTAATGTTTTTTTCAAGGGGATTGTGCAAGTTCACTGATGAATGCTAACGTTATACAGTGTTTACCCAGGACTAAACCTGATGGAAACACGAATCAGAAAATGTATAGGTTTCCATAGGAAAACTGAAGTTTCTGTAGCAGCACCAGCCCCAACATTCCCCAAACAGAAGCTAGAGAAATATATTTGCCAAGAGAAATGGCAAAATGTTGTCAGCCGCAGAAGTCTGGGGGAAAGCAGAAGCACAAGAGCAGTTGCCAGCCGAAGTCATCTCTCGCCGCTCAGCACTGACAGTTTACTCCTGAGCAGGTACATCCAGAGGCTGTGCCTCAGCTGCTTGTTTCAGCCATCCGGCAGGAGTCCAAGCACCCTATTTATATTATTTCTATTAATTTCAGTGGAAAGTGGGTGAATAACACTTGGAAGGAAGCATTTGGAGTTTTGCAATGCTGTATTTTCTATTGCTAATGGCTTGATCCATCTTGCAATAATTTCCAGTGCGGTCCCGCACAAGTAATTGCGCCGAGTTAATTGTTGGTGTAGCTCCGTCGGGTAGGAGTTCACGAAGTTCAGCCTCCGCCGCCTCCGCCAGCCCTGCTTACTTTCCCTCTCGCAGCGCAGCAGCTGGCAGGGCTGCTCCCCGCTCGTGGCTTACCACCCTGCCGCAGGAGCCGGCACTTCCCAGCCCGCTGCTCAGGTTCGGGCAGCTCTCCTCTCCACCAGGACCCACGTTCACACCCTTTGCCCTCGCGTGACTCCGCTGCTCACCTGGAGCTTGTGCCAGAACCAGCTTTTGGCAGGTTTCTCTGCCCGGCTCTCCGACGACTCGCCAGCTCGCTCACCGTCTGCCAGGCAGGCCTGTGGACGCGTCCAGGCTCGGGCAGCGCTCATCCTCCCCCGCAGGATGACGGCTTGTTGCTGGACGCATCCTGCACCAAATCCGTACCCATGTCACAGGAAACCCGACGGGCACAGGTGGAGCAGAGCCAGCATCCCTTTAAGATACCGCCTACAGGTGGCACACCTCACCCTGCCCACGGAGCTGCTCCACCTGCGAGAGAACTGACGCAGCGAGCACATTCACGACCTAAGAATTACTTCAGCTACGCTGGTGAGGATATTGAAATTACAGCTGACTTCCTATGTGCATTGTAAATGGAAAGCATAAATCCTTTACATAGCGAAGCAATTACCTTGCTGGAACAACGAGTCCAGCCTACGGTTCCACCCAGGCTAAATTAATACCGCAGCTCCTATCAGGCTTACGAGAGAGCAGGACAGGAAGGCAGCACGTTGTTAAATGCAGAGCAATATTTAATGTACCACACGCGTGGTTTACTAGAGAAGCTGCGCATTATTTGCCAAGGTAGACAGTGAGCTGGGGTTTGTTAGGTAAATGCCAGAGCTATTGCAAAACTGCCGTGGCCTGGTTCTAAAATTGTAGGTGTGCAGTTATTAGCTAGAGTCCTCCTAACATGTTCATGGCCATTCAGTGACATACACTGTGTTAATGGTAAAGACTGAATAGAAATGGCATCAAACAGAAAGGGTTGCACACAGAGTCATCAGGGCTTGTTTTTCAGTATGGACGTAGGAAAATTACCCACGGTTAGGTTTCACTGGTTCCCAATTGGGGGATTTTTTTTTTTCCTGTTTTAGATTCCCCCGAATTCCACTCATTATCTGCTTTCCTGTGGCTGTATAGCTGCATAGGGCTGCTTGTGTCAGTTCCCAGCTGCATTCTCTCAGTGTCCCGGACCTTCTGTGATAAAGAGCAAGCCTACGTCACCCCAAGCGTAATGTTTGTAAACTTAACTCATTTTGGTTTACAGTAATGTTTTCAGGAGTCTAACGTCTCTGGAAATTGAGAGTATAACAGCAACTACAGCAAAAAAAAGGGGGGGGGGCATGAAAGGCTTGATTCTACTTTGTGGGGTAACAAATACATCAGTGCCTGGCAAATGCCATCAGTGGTGAAATCCACGGCCTACATACAAAGGTCAACTCCCCTTCGTACAGAGGGAGCTAGGATTTCAGCTTGGGCTTTATGGGGCAGGGCTTTCTTTGCTCCTTTTACACTAGTTAAAAGTAATTGCAGTCCTTAGTTGATTTATTCTCACGTTGCATAACATCATTTGAAGTGGAAGGAAAATTGACATTCATGCAAGGATCTCCAAGGCAGTAAAGTACAGCATGTATACTGAGAAAACCTTGCAGTAAGTTCTTAAATTGCTTGCATTTGGAAGTCAATTAAAACTTGAAAATAAAAGAGATCGTGGTATGTATTTATAGTGAAGTCAATGTTTATTTAATTAGCTATTTTTTAAAAAACCTAGCAGGACAGCTAGAACATTGTTGCACTATCTTTGCTTATATTGCTTTTGGCTCCTTCTGAATTTCTTGGTTAACTTATTCTCCCTTTAAGTTGCTTAACTGAGTTTCTTTCTTTGCACGAAACATAAGCAGCTTTGCTGCCTCACCAGCACAGAGCCTGATTGTTCTCCTGCTGACATCAGCGCAAGTCAGCAGTGACCCCACCACGCTCTATGGAATCACACCGATGTCCTGGTGACGTCAGAGATACAGCAATCAAAGCCCTTGTTTCAAAGCTGGTTGTTTTTGCTTAAAAGAGAAAAGATGAGTACAGAACACATTTGTTTTCCTTCTTAACCGAAATGCCAAATAAGTGCTGCAGTTTTGGCATCTGCTCCATGTGGGATTTGCACACAGGGATCACGCTGCAGAGAACAGGGCCCTAGTCACAGTCGTGGCCTTGATGTGAAGATCTTTAAGAAAGGGAGAGGGCTTTGCCCCTGTTTGTTTGCAGTCAGTGAGACTTTTTTTCCGCTGCCCAGAGCCAATAGCCAGCCATCATGGGCTGTCAGCAATGAAGCCCCGGCAACAAACACGTGCTGCATTTCAAGCCCTTCCTCAGCTGCTTCACCAAGTCCCGTGCCCTGCATACCTAGAGCTTTCAGCTTGTCACTCGGCAAATGAAACGCATCGCCTCAAGACCTGCAGCCGTTTTTCTTTCCCTTTAAGCGAAGAGGTACGTCACTTGTGAGAGGGACGGAGGGGCAGCTGGGGAGAGGATACAGGCACTGGGCTGTCCTAGGAGGCTGCTGCATGCTGCGGCATCGCTGGGACTGCCCCAGCTCAGGGCAGTGCCTTCCAGACACCCCAGCACAGCCTCGACTCGTGCAGGCACAAGTGGCGCAGAGTCCCTTTTCTCCCTGGCTCTGGTCTAGCGCTGAATATTAATCCCCAGGTTGCTATCAGACTCTTGGGTTTATGAGGCAGGACACAGGGCCCTGGCTGCAGAGCCCTGCCCCAGCACCAGGCACCCAGCACCCCGTGTTGCCACCCCCTTGGCCACTTGCCTCGCACCCAGCGGCTGCCGGCATCTCTCTATCCCCGCTGCAGCTTTCCAGCCGTGGCACTGGTTTGCACTGCGGCACCTCCCGCTCTGATAACAGCCGCCTGCACCTACGCGGGAGGTGCCCCCGAGCTGTACCTGGCAGCAGCTCCGAGCCCTCGGACAACGCGGGCTCCGGGGCGCTCGCAGGGTTTCGGTGGGGATTAGGTGGTGCTGCTTACGCAGGCTGGAGCTGCCCGACCTCGTGGGCACGCCTGCCTTTCATCCCCAGCACTGAAGGAAAGATTTACAGGTGGCATCTGAAGCGAAGCACGGGCTTTTTACGCATTAGTACTCAAGAAGCAGAGGTACCGCAGGTGTCAATCAGTGCCTTATACACGCATCGCCCAGCCAAGCCCTCACCCAGAACTGGTTCACAAAATATCTGAGCTGCTGCGGTGTGCGGAGAAACTGCGCTAAACAGAAAGCCCAGAGGCTCCCTTGCGCTTCTCTGAGGCGGGGAATACGCTTTCAGTAGCGTAGTTACAAGGGGAGGTGAAGGAAACAAGGGGCAAGCAGCCGCGCTGCGGGTGCAGGTGGACAGCGGGATGCAGGGAGCAGAGCAGAGCGCTCACCTTGGCCCGGCCGTGGCGGAGCTCGCTGCCCTGGTGCCAAGCTCAGCCGCTGGCCAGGGTGCCCCACCAGCCCCCACCTCGAGGACGCCGCCGGCTCGCGGTCCCAGCTGGAGGCTCCGCATTTCTTCCCCTCTTCCACGTGAGACAACAGCACTCACCTTTGCAGAGCAGTAGCGCGGATGTCGCAGGCCACGTGCCGTCTCCGCTGCCATAAATCCAGGCTTAGATTAACTAGAGAACAAAAGGGGGGGGGGGAACAGAAAGTGAACGCCCACCCAGCACAGGCAGAAGCCACGCCGACGGAAGCATAATGAGGCAGTGGAAGCCACTTTGGCCAGTAGCTGCCCCGACCTGTGGCCACATGGGCGGTGGGCGCGCTCCTGCCCCATGGACAGCCCCAGGAGGACAGGCGACCCCGGCCCCCTACGCAGGTTCCTTCCCCGAGACCTTCGAGGAGCTGAAGGGCTGAGGGGAGGGCTGCCAACGTGCACCAGTGGCTGCGCTACGCAGGGGAGACGAGCAGTGTTTGCCTGCTGGGGGAGTTTGGGTTTCAGTATTTATGGCACGGTCTCTGTGGAGCAATGAGGCTCCAGCGTGTGCCACTTGCAGCAGGCATCACAGACAAAACATTGTGCCCTGGGAAGGCAGGGCAAACACGTACACGGAGAGAAAAGGGAGGCGGCTGATGTCCACACTTAAAAAAAAAAATAAAACTCATTGATGACTTGCTATCGTTACCTTGTCAGCTATTCAGGAAATTTAAAACTCATTTTCATCACCGTAAATCGCAAATGAAATACACAGCAAGCATTAGACGCGAGTAGCTGTGACTGATGCTTACTCGGTGGTATTTTAAGCATCATTTGTCACCGAACAAAGACAAAACGTAAGAAAAACGATGGAGCTCAGACAGAACGTCGTGTGTAGAAATACGGGCAGGGAGGAAAGGATGCAAGGACCTGCTGTAACTGCTGCTGAAAGGCTGCACGTTTTCAGTCCTTTGTGTTTTTTCCTATGCCACGCTTGCATGATTTCCCATGAGTGAGATAGTTTGAAGAAACTCCTTTTCACTCGCTTTTGGCTACGGGGCAGGCAGTGGAGTATTCTTGTATTTCGGTGCATGAGAAGAGAGCATTACAGGTATTGAGAGTATCGGTGTCAGCTGCACTGCGGCCAGTGACTGTGTGTTGCATCAAATACTCTCCTGCGGAGTATTTGCAACATGTAGAAATGCAGAATCAGAATTAGAGGGTTGCTCTTAATTCTAATTTGGGTTTTCCAAAAATAAACACTATCCTAACCTCAGCCACGCTGGCTTCAGTTGCCGGCCTCTTTTTGGCAGCAGCTCCATCGACTTCATTCGCCTCTGGCTGCCTCTGAGGTCGATTTCAAATTCTTTTCAATCCAATAAAAAAAAAATGAAATAGGAGAACAGTGTTAAAGCACGGTTTTCTAACTTATAAAACATCAGTAAAACTGAAAAATGAATAGCAAAGGCCATAAAGTAGGATGAGGAATACAGAAAATACATTGTCCGAGAAACAGCCCTCTGCACGTTGCCGCTCCCAAGCCACGTGTGTGTGCATTGTGCACTAAAGCCCCTTGCAAACACCGACTTCTCCATCTTTCCAATTTGTCATCGGGTGTTCGCAGATTATTTAGCGCACAAGCCTTCTAAACAGTCCCTTTGTTTTATACACATTAATTGCTCCTGCTGTCAGCCAGAGGGAGATGTATCACCAGCAGGATCATACATAAAGCTAAGTGCTGTTTTGCCAGGGAGAGCAGGAAAATATTCGGTGATTTTTATAGCCCCTTCTCCCTGAGGCCCACAATGCACTTTACAAGTAAGACTGAATTAAGCTTGTCAGCACTCTGTGTGGGAGGCAAATATTTCTTTCCCTGTGTTGGAGAAGGGAAACTGAGGCATTAATACGAAGTCCTGAGCAAAACATTGAGCTGCGTGCTTTCAAGCCCTTCAAATTTGCACACAACTTAATTAAGCACATACGCAAGCATCTTGCTGGAACAGTGCCTGAGGAGGATGCCACACCACGCTGCCGTATTCACAGCTGGGAGAACACCCCAGGCTCCCTATCGCTCACCCTCTAGCGACAAGGACTGGTGTTGTAATCCACTGCTGACCCCAGAAGTGCAGCCGGAGGCCGGGCGGCTGGGTGCTGAGCTTGCTGCTGGGTGCTGAGCTTGCTGCTGGGTGC
>CM021740.1:2409795-2421151 GCA_011075105.1 Heteronetta atricapilla
CTTTTTTTTTTTCTTTTTTTTTCTTTTTTTTTTTCTTTTTAACACGTGGAAGTAGCTATTCCTTACCTTTTGCTTCTTTGTCTTTAGCAAATAGTTACCAAACGTATTGTAAAGCTAACCACACCACAATAATAAACCAGAAGGCTAAGCAAAGTCTCAAAATTAGCCTCTGGACCTTTGAATGCACCCAAACGCAGCTGGATAGAAAAGGGTAAGTGCTTTCTCTTTGTTTGCTAAATGCATAGTTTTCATCCTTATGTACAAAGGAGGAGGAGGAGGAGGAGGACGGGAGGAAGAGTAGTAGAAAGACCGTTCCTCAGGGCGCGAGCGTGGCGCGGCAGCTCGGGCGAGGAGGGCCGTCCCAGGGCGGCGGGAGGCCAGCGGTGCTGCCGGGCCTGGCAGCGGCACCCCAGCAGTGCCGCCACCGCCGGCCGCCTCGCTCTTGGTCGCCTGGCTTTACCTGAGTAAGGAGAGGAGGACGAGGCCTCCGGGAAGCCACGAGGGGCCGAACCGAGCAGCGCTGCCTGCCGGGAGCCTTTCGTTTTCCCTGGAAAGCTAATGGTGCCGTTTAGGATGGGGATGGACGTGGAGGTTTCACCGCTCAGCCGGCCTCCCCGGGGGCCGTTACGGTCAGCGCGGGCTGCCCCCTGTGAGCCAACGTGCCCGCGGGGCCACCCACGACTGAAGCCCGGCCTCCCGATGCTCCCAGGCGGATTCGGGTTCTGCTCCTCTCCTAACTGTTCCTGGCAGATTTTGAGCTCCTTCGGTTTTAGAATCTGAAACTGTTTTCCAGTTTGTCAGGAATGAAGTCCCGATCTCACCCAAGCGCCCGGGCAGACTAACGCTAACGCGATGGAGACGGGACTTTCTGCGTGGCATCGAGCGCGGCGCCCGAGGAGGCGGCCAGGAGGCGACAGCAGCGGGCCCGGGCTGCTCGGCACGCTCTGCCCGGGCTCCAGGGCATGGGGCCGGCAGCGCACCCAGGGCACGGCAGGAGCCTTCCCGCAGTTGTTTGCTTCATGGTTTGAACTCAGTTAAAGAAAAGTGTTCTCGGTCTGTTTAGAGCATGAGGCGCGTATTGCTTAGGGGAAGAGTGGTTTTGTTCTTGATGGCTTAGGAAAAAAACCAAAACGTTCAGAGATACTGAAACGGACGTGTAAAAACAAAACAAAACGCTAGCACTTAAAATCTACAACTTGTGCATTAGTTTTGGCGTGTGTGGATATATGTGTGTGCATGTACACACACACCCACAGCAAAGTGTGCGTGCGTGTGCGTACACACAGATCTACCCGGGGGCTTGTGTGGGCGGGTGGCTGTGTATCAGAGATCCTGAAGTTGCATATTGGGTGCAAATTTAATGCTGGTATGAAAGTTCTCTTTGGTTTCAGCAAGTAGTCTCGAAAGACAATACAATGGAAATACTAAAAAAATGCGTCAATGTACTTTGAATTTCCCTGCATTTTTAAATTCTCAAGTTTTAAATAAATAAGGCTTTCTTTTCTAAACTATAGGTACGTTACAAAGCAGTGTTTGGCTGGAAAAAAACTTAAACATTAGTTACCACTGTCCTTTATCAATCTCACACTGATAAAACTGCATTCATAGGATACTTTAGAGGTGAGCTTATTAATAGCTGTCAATTATGCCTTGGCGGGAAAGGAACACTAAAAAGAAAGCTCGCTAAAATTTCAGGTCAGCTGAGGGCAGTAAAACGTCACAGATTACATTTGAATAGATGTTTGCTTTGCCATTCTTAAACTGGGTTTAACATAGAAAAATGGGGAGAAATATCTGTTGCCCAAAACCTTGGTTTTATTGGACTTTATTTTAATAAAGAGATATTTTAGTTAAATTCTTAATACTTACTGGAAATTAACTGTATACCCTGAAACTTTTCCAGACCCTGTCATCTTGGGAAATCAATGGTGCTACAAAGGTGCTCAGCTTTGGTGGTGCTAATATTTGAGCAGGCTTCATCACCAAAACCTGCGTTGTTGATGTTGTCTGGATTCTAGTTTACCTTGATTTTTTTTTCTCTCTCTCTCTCTCTTTTTTTTTTTTTTCTTTAAAAAACAAAACCAAAACTGAGTGTAAGTAAGATCACCTATTTCTGATCCTTTGGGCCTACCTGCATATTTGGTTACTTTGGAATTCTAACTAACAGAATTACTACAGCAATTTGGAACACCGGTTAGAAGTCTAACAGGCACACGTATGGTTTTTAAAGTCTATTTTCCCCTTACGCTAAAATTCAATATGCAGATGTTGCATGCCTTACTTTTCGGTTTTATCGGGGTAGGGATGGGATGGTTTATCTTCTGAGGTTCTGTTAGCAACAGAGCAGTTAAAGCTTTTCAACTACAAATTTTAAACTATTTCATGCATTATCCTGATTAACAGATGAGCAAGAAAGAATGCACAGAACAAAAGCTCAGCCTGCTGCCCACAGACGGGAAGCCGTGGGACGACAGGCCGAGCCTTGGTGTCACGGGGACTTTGCTACTGACTTCAGAGGAACCATAATTTGGCTTTCCAAAAGCACTCCTGGTAGCTCCTGTCGGAGCTGTTCCCACCAACATTACCTGCTGCCCTACTGTTGTTTTCAACGGGAAAAGACCCTGAGCCTTCAAAGCTATCTCTGTTCCTTCGCCTAGGAAAGTCAATGGGTAAAAAATCGAAAAACAAAAAAAAAGCAGCAGCCCACTAACGTCAATGAGCGTTGATCAGGCACGGGGCCCTGTGGTTTTAGGTTTCCTCGGATTTTTTCTTTTGTGTATTGCCTCTTTTGGGCTGGGAGGGCACGTGGGGCAGCACGGGCCGCCTGCTGCCACTGGCACCAGCGACGGATGCGGCCCCCGGGCGCCAGCCCCCCGCCTGCCGCTGGCCCCACTGCTGCTGGCATTCTTTCTTGCCGATCGTGAAAAGAAACGATAGTGTGGTATTACTAATGGCAAATAACAGTCTTGATTACAAGTTTTTATGTGTTATACAGTTAGATTAGTTTATACCTATAACTCTACATAGTATTTTGTGTAAAAATAGCTTTGGAATATTAAAATCATTGCAATAAAATACCTGCAATATAATTATTAAATGTGTTCTTTGGTAGCTAGTCGATTTTTTATGGATGGAATAGTTTTCCTTTTTTAAATCTGAACATTCCTTAACAAACAAAGAGAATGCACTGGTTTAGGTACCATTCAAAATTTCTTTGCCTAGTTTGAACTTGTTTCCAGGCATCTTGCCGGGGAAGCTCAAACTCCGAAACAGCAAAAATCACACTACCGTTCAAATGAATTCAGACGACTCCACGCCTTGCCGGTCGCGCCGCGGCACAACCCTCTCTGCAGACCAGCCCTGACTCAGTCCCTAACCACCAGCGTGTACACAGTACGGATACACTGCACACCTTCATGGCAATCGCTGTGGAAATGAAGAGCCATGTCTGAAAAGATGTCCCTTCAATGACAAGAAATCACTATGCTCCAAACCACTGAACAGCCAAGGACGGTGAAGATGATCATGGACGAAGGTGTGAGACCAGCGGTCTGTTTCTCTTCTCTTTGTGTTCCACTTTGTTCACTCCATTTCGCTGTCTTCTTTCGTTTTATTTTTTGCAAGTGGTCGTCCTACTAAAGCGTGTGTCTTAGAACAAAGTCATAATGCAGGTGAAATAAGTCTTTGGTTTCTTTGGACTTATAAATAACATTTTTTTTTTTTTCAAATAGTTCTAAGTATAAACCTGCTATCTTGAGGTCCTGGTCTGTCTTTATTTATTTATTTATTTATTTTTAAAGCTTTTCCACCGAGGTTTAGTTCGTGGTTATTCCTTCATGCTTTGGTACAAGTGCTTGATGAAGAAGATGAGTTGCCTGAATTGGAGCTGCCCTCGTCTTGCCACTTATCCAGACTCCTCCTCCGTGCATTCATGAAAAAGTTGCTGACGGTGCTCAGCTCCAACCCAAGCTGCTGGGAAATGGTGATTTGTAATTCTTTGGACGGACGCTTATTTTCCTTGAATATTGCATGTAGAGTTCGACGCTGGACATCCGTGAAGACCAACCGAGGCTTTTTGGGCGTATTCCCTCTGTCCTTCCCGTGCTCTTGTTCTTTCCTCTTGCACGCTGCAAGAAAAGGGAACACTGGTTAGAGAGGTCTGGCAAAGGAGTAAGTTCCAACTAGGAAAAAAAAGGAACATTAACTTCAGCTTTCACATTTGGAAAAGATGTGTGACACAAGATAACACAGATACAAGTTACATGCGTATTTCATGGACCCACCAGCAGGTACTCACATGAATCCAGGCTGCTGTAAGGTTTGTAAATGAGAGAAACAATTTGACACGGCCTTTCAGCCACCTGCCTCTGCAATGGCTACTCTCACCCCTCGCAATACGCATTTCACATATTTCATAGGCTTCTTGGGGTGAGAAGAAGCAGCCTGAGGGCCTGTTGCATTCGGCTGGGGTCAGCAGGGTGCCTTCGATGCGCTGCTTGGGAGAGGGTGCGGGGGGTGGGTGTAGAGGTGGGACGGGCGGCGAGCTGGCACACAACAGGCACAAACACGTCCCCGTGGTTTTGTCACCAGCTCCCTTGCACGGGGACGGCTCCAGGCCTGGCCCTGCTGGGCAGCACCCACATCTGCGTGTCAGGGCAGCCCCTAGGTTTACCGCCTTGTTTTAGTATGTGAACTAAATGCAAGTTTAAAATTTTAAATTCTAATATATTATAAGCTGTCAAAAATGTAAGGAATTTATGTTAGAAAATGCTTTTATCATTGTCTGTTCAAACTCAGAACATGCTGTTACTGAGAGGCTACATTTTGAAAATACCCATTAGTGCTGGGAGTTTAACTATGTAATAGCCCTACGAGGCTGAGTGAAAATTCACTGCGCTCTTAAATCGACCTTGCCCACATTTTTTGTCCTCATTGTTTGTTGTCAATACATTTCTATGTTTGTTTCTTTTAGGCTGAGAAAAAACAAACTGAAAAAATGGGACCCTGTTACAGTCGTACAGGCCCAGACGGTTACGTATTTTGAACAAAATAAACCCCATTTTGCCACACAAGACAAGGCTGTAGTAAATCTTCCCTATGGAATTTCACCTCCTTTCCTCTCTCTCCCCTCTGCTTTCCCCCCGAGAACTGCTCTACCCCACATCACTGAGGGGCGGTGGCAACCTGAAATCTGCCTTGCAGATCACCTGCTCGGCAGAATCCGTGGGGCTGGAAGCATGGCTCCGAGTCCCCCGACAGCCTTTGACCGCCTGCCAGCTCATATTGTTAGCATTTAGCTAGGATAAAAGGTTTCCTTGGAGGACAGATTGGTCTGTCTCGCTTTCAAAAGAGTCTGAAGTTGTCCGTTTCCTCTTTTTTCCCTCCAACAACGTTCTTTAATGCTGATTTAGAGAGGTATTTCTGAAGAGAATATGGATGTTCTATCTCTGTGTGTCTAGTCCTGATTTCCATGGAGATCAGTGCTGGTCGTATCAAGTATGTTGTGCAGCATCTCCCCCTATCCCATGGATGCTGGGACAAAGACAGCACATTACTTTGCAGAGGTCCTTCCAACATCTTTCACTGCTACCGAGAGCCAGCGTTGGCACGAGGGTTTCATTGCCTGAGGAAAAGTATAAAAACAGTCACCCCCCGCTGGTACTTGCAGGAGCAGCGAGCGCACAGGAGCAGCAAGGCCGCGGAGCCGCGAGGCAGCGCCGGGGCAGTGCTGGGCGAGGCAGGGCTGGCCGCCCGGCCTCCCGGCCCTCTCCACGCAGAGGCTTTTGAAGCGCTCCCTAACGATGAGCATCCCGGCTGCACGCCCCTTCATGAGCAACGACACATCGATCACATGGACTGAGGTGCCAGACTCGTATCTTCTATAGTTATTTTTATCTGGAAACCTTTGAAGAGTGCTTTGAAGATACATCCTCTGAAATGTGGTATCACTTCTGGGCTGAAAAACAGGTTTCTTCACACAAGCAACCCCTCGTGAAGTTAAGCTGGTGAACACACCGCAGGGATCAGGCCCTGCCGAAATAATTCTGCATCCGGATTAAAGTGCGTGTTGGTAACTCACAGATTAAAAATACTATTGCAAGAATAGCCCATTAGTTACCAACCAATATTAGAAATGAGGAAACGAGGAGCACAGGAGATACCAACAGTCTCAACTTTTCATAATCCTAAAAATTTGAGGCTCAGAAATTCCTGTAAGAGCAGCTGCAGGGCTCAGCTTCAGCAACTCTGCCCCTGCTAACGGGGACAAACCAAACCCATGCCATGTTTGCTGTGCCTAACAACTCATCTCTTCACCCTGCTTTACACCTCACTTTTTCAAAGACTGCACGAACTCCAGCTTTCGCCTAGACAGACTGTCCAGAGGGGAGATCAACATTTTGCACACCATCCTACCTACACCAACAGCACGATCCACGTCAGCATTGTGCGCTGCTCCAGCAGGAGCCCGCACGTCACAGATCACAGGCACAGCGGTAAGTACAAGGCTGGTTCAATTAGCTGTGTAAACCTCGGGGGCTTCAATCACAAACGAGTGCAAGCGTTCTCTGAAATCACAGAGAATTAAAAAAACAGACATGTATTGTGAAACTAACTTGCTTATCATGATGTCTACCAGAGCTTGTGCTCATCTCCTGGAATTTAATGTTCCTGAACAATTGTTTAGCTAGAGAGCTTCCAAATACTTTGTTCCTGAACTTCAGTTGTATCAGAGACCTCAGTTGCAGGTAGCAACAGCACAAGGGTAAGAAAAAAAAGCCCTCACTGCTGGGGAGAAAAAGCAAAATCTATCAATTCTACGATACAAATAAGCCAAGTTTAGCATTTTGAAATTTCCTGGAGATTTTTACTCATCTCCTGTTTGTCCAGCACCTCACTGCGCAGGTGACTGGTGATACCAGACACGTCCAGGTGATGGAGCACGCACTGAGTGGTTAAAACCCTGACTCCACTTTCCTGCTGGTCGTCTGCCAGCTGATGAAGAGGAGAGGGAGACAGGACTCAACAGCACCTGTGGCAGCATCGGCTGGACCCCTCCGGCTGCCAGCACGATGCCCACAGACACGTAATGTCTTCATCAGACACGTAACGCACTGTACTGGGCCACACTGGCACAACTTCAGCTCAGCCGAGCCCACCAGCGGGCGAGCTCCAGCGTTCCCCAGTGGCTCCCTGGGGATGCCGACAGGCAGCCACCCCCTTCCACCCCCTCCTCCTTCAGCACGGCGGCCGTTTGGTTTTGTAACAAACTGCCACACGGGATTGTTGGTTTCCTACAGCTTCAGTTTAGCCCAAAGCCTATAAAATACGAAGTGCTTGTCCTTACATCCAAGCTGGAGTTCGTCAGCCGTGAACCAAGGACTAACCACTCCTTGGCTCAGGGGTGAGGACCGGCTCTGTGGCAGCTGGGGACCTTGTGTGTGCCACGGTGACCGCCACAGCAGGCCGGTGCCTCCTGAGCACGGCGCGGCCCCGTGCAGGCGGAGCGAGGCCGCGCTGCGGCAGCAGGGCCCAGCACCTGGCTGCAGCCTGGCCCTGGGCCCTGCTCAGCACCGCCTGCAGACCCCTCCTTGTCCCGGGCAGCCGGCGACACCTGCCAAATCTGCAATGCAAAGTTTGTTCCTGTTCCAGCTCCGCTCCTGCTAACGTTCCCGAGCGGCAGACTGAGGGCAAGGCTTCCCGATAGGCCTAATTGTTCAAAGAGCTCTTGTAACGGCGCTGCCAGGCCTCCTGCCGTGAGCAGGAAGGGCGGATCCCACCTTTCATCTTCTGCCTTGTCCAGACCCGGGAATATTAATAGCACTTAAAAATAAATAATGGTGATAATGAAAAACCGTAATAGGGTTTCCTGATGATCGTTTTCCCTGCATTGGAGCCAATCAATTTTAATAATAAATCATAGCTTCGAGCCTGCCAGAGAACAAATGTGCACCGCGGGATGAAGCGCTCCAACGTGAGCGTCTGTCCAGGCAGGCACAGAGGACAGGCAGGCACCGGAGCCGTCCCCCTTGGTGTCCCGGCCTGCAGCCAGGGAAATGGCGGCGCCGGCAGCGCCCGGCCTCTGGCCAGGCCCTCCTCTGAGGCAGGCAAGGGTGGTTGCTGAGGCCAGTGGCTTCACAGACACCAAGCGCACCCTGTTTTGGAAAACCACTGGAGCCTGTCTTTGAAACCACACACCGAGATAAGGATTTTATGCAGCGGAAGATGATAAAAATAAATTGCGCTGATGTCCTTCACAGGCACCTGCCCTCTCACACAGCACAGAAGCCAAATTCAGGAAGAAGTGCTCCCGGCAGGGCGCACGTCTGCACAGCACGGCACGGCTGCACCCTGCTGGCCCCACGCAGCCACCCTGCCCTCTGCCCTGTGCTGCCCCGGCTGAGCGCTGTGCCTTGCCAAAGAGACTTAAGAAAGGCTAGTTAAAAAATATCAAAGTAGATTATAAGTAAAAAGTCGCTCTGAGTCTGGCAACACATGTGCAGATATGACAATGTAATATTATCAGTGCCAGAAGGAGCCTTATAAATCCACGGCTGAACTCTGGCCTCTCCCAGTCACTTCCATCTTCCTCTGCCTGGAGCAACAGATATTTTTGACACTCGCAATTCTCCTGATACAGTCCATCAATCTATTTTTGTCTCCCTTTGTTCCCTCTGAGTTGCCCGAGGGATCTGGCTGAGTTAACTTGCCGGAGCTGGCGAGGCCTGTACACCTCCGTATGGCCCAGCTGGCGGTGGGCAGCACAGGACCTGCGGTCTCACCACCGCCGTGGCACTGTTTATCAGCACTTTCCTCCAGCACACGGCTGGCCCGACTGCCTATAACACAACAGGACCAATCCTGTGCTTGCAGGGGAGGGGACGATCACATCCCCTATGAAAATGCCCCAATTACATCCTTAGGCTGGGAGAGAGATGAGGGTACTGTGCCTGCCTGTGACATGAACCGCTCTGTTCTGTCCTTCTAAAAGTCCAGACCACAGTAAGTGCAGGTGTTAACCCTGGCACCTGATCTAGTCTGTCATCCCTATGGGGTGGATTTCTTTTTAAAATGCTCCTTTCAGGATGAACTTTGAAAGATCACATACCACTGAGATGGGGAAGGGCAGCCGCTTGGACAAAGCCCAGCAAAACTTCACTATTTGTGAGCATTGTATTTGCTTCAGACAGGTGGGAAAAACAAACAAACAAAACCAACCAACCAACCAGAGAAAACCAAAACAGCATTAGGCTTCTCTCACAGGCTCCAGCGCAAGGCTCCCGGGAAGTAACAGGGGAGTTCACAAGCTAACAGCTTCACAGCTGTGAGCTGAGAGCAGTCACCCTTCCCCAGGCAGGAAAACCCCAAGAAGGGATGCAGCCTGGCTCTGCCAGGTGCCAGCAAAAGCTTTGCATTCTGCATATGACATAGGAGAGATGAGGAAGCACGTATTAGATCGACTTAGAGAGCTCTCAAAGCTTTTGTGAGCTTTTCCCCCCTCCTCTTGCAAAGGCAAATCATTTAGCTATCCCAAGTTCATGCCTACAGGACAGGTCTTGGAGACATAAAAAACCCTTTCAGAATTTCCTCCGTAATGCATTTCCTAATTTTTGTTGTGTCAAGTCTATGGAGCCTGGGACCTGCCTGAGCTGCAATCTGAATTGGGCCCACTGCGACCCTGGAAATCTCTTTCTAAAGCATTGTTTTGAAATGTCACAAAACACCCAATAACATTTTCAGAGAGTGAAAAGTCTTCACCGATACAATCTAGAGTATCCCGAGGGATATTGCTCTGAAGGAGGCTCTACCTTTGGGTGGAGAAGGCAGCAGGGTTTCCACAGGAGACTGAAAGGACTCCTGTGTAAGGACTTTGGACATCAGAGATAGTCCTAATCACACTGGCTACAGGCGCTCAGTGGAAGCAAGTAGCCAAAAGTTTATGGTAAATTCACAGTGATGATAATACATAATAAAGTGTGATAAGCTCCATCCTTATCATGAGAAAAACACCTCCGGAGCGTGCAGAGAGACACAAGAATGATGGATCTTTCTTAATCATCAAAAACTTTGTATTTCAGGGAACATGAGAACAAGATTAGGGGCCTGTAAGACACGTTACCCGACCTCTGACTTCCCCACATGAACACAAAACAGGCAAATCTGTTTGGTCCAGGTGGGCAGCTCCAGCTCCGTGTGCCACTCACCCTGGCCTAGCACTGCTCGGTGGTCCCCCCGCATGCCCCGTCCTGCTCCTCCCTGCCCTAGGCCTTCGGTGGGCCCTGGCAGACAGGATCCCTCGGGCACAGTGCGGGGTGTGCAGCTCACGGCCACGTGCTCCAGTGGCAGCAGTCAGCAAAGCTGACCCCCCAAAGCTCCCAGCCACGTCAGGACAAGGCCTGCCCCACGTCCTTGATGAAAGCCCACACGGGTGACACTGGCTCCCTGAAACTCTCCCCTTTCATCCAAACAGAACATGGACCATACTGAAGTGTCTGAACACACACCGAGTGTCCTCGTATCCCTCCTGGCACCACTCAGCATTTTGTCTCCCTGGGAATTTACATTCACACTTATTCAGAGTGCGGGTGTCTCCGTCTTCTCAGAGGTCATTTGATGTGGATCTTACTTCTCTGCCAGCACAGCCAGGCAGCACTCCCCTTTTGTTGTTCCACAATGCAAGAGGAGTTGAATCCATTTCGATATGGGAAGCTCAAAGAAGGACAGCAGTTTGCCAGCATAAAGACCCCAGCTGAGACCGTGACTGGCATACATCTCACTGCTGCGCGCTGTATTAAAATGGGTGACCTTAATTTGCTGCCGCTGGAATAATAAAGGGAATCTAAGTCATGCTGACTCAACGCCTTGGGAAGCTGGGGTTTCCACAAACCTACGGTGCTGACGGGTCTGTAACCGCTCGCACGAGCTGACATCGCCACTGCAGGACCTGTTGCTAAGTGGATCAATCAGGGCAAAGCACCCGATCGTCCTGCGATATCATTTAAAGCAAACGTTACATTTCTTTCGCTGGGTCCTTAGTTAACCATATTACCGTGACAAATATTTCTTTGTCTAGCATAAGTAGTTAGGGTTTAATCACTTTAACGGCATCTTAATTACCCCAAATGAATTGAAAGGACATTTAATAGCAAAGATTAAATTGCCTTAATGAACGATTTCTGTGACTGCATCAATATTTTAATCACGTTAGCGCTTCCCGACGCGCCCACGAGCGGTGGCGGCGGCCGGCCCCTGGGTGGCGATCTCACCTCGCCGCTGCCGCTCCGCACCTCCCCGCACCGCTCCGCACCGCTCCGCACCTCCCCGCACCTCCCCGCACCGCTCCGCACCGCTCCGCACC
>CM021740.1:2434926-2484424 GCA_011075105.1 Heteronetta atricapilla
GGGGGAGTGAAGATATCGCCATGCTGCCGGGGTTATTATTATGCAGCAAGGGTGAGGCGATCAGTGAAATAAAACATTTATAAATGGTTTCGTGCTTACAGTAGGAGAGGTGGGCCGGGAGGGCCGCCCGGGCGCTGATCACACAGTGCAGGCTGCAAATCGATAACCCTTTCCTTGTAATCCCAGTAATTGTGGGAATCACGGCTCTCTGTTAAAGGGACAGCGGGCTGCAGTGGGGGCTGCGCTTGCACAGCCCCAGCCCCCCAAGGGCCCTCCCTGGCCGCCCCTGGCTTTGTCTGCAGGGAAGCTGGCAGGGTGGCAGGCAGGGAGGCCGGGGCAGGATCTGCCCCCCTCACCCCCCCAGGAGACGTTCCCACTGCCCCCTTTGTGGCCACACCGGTCCCTCCTGTCACCTGTGGTGTCCCCAACCCTGGACACAACATCTTCCTGCCCTCTCTGGGCCCCCCCTGTCACCCCTGCAGCTTGAGCTGCTGCCCCAGGGGGAAGAGAGCAGGAAGGGGCCAGGCACAGTGCTGCCTCCCCTGCCCAGGCTGCCCCAGGGGGCCCAGCAGCTGGCCAGGCCCCACAGCGCAGCCAGCTCCTCGCCTTCCCCATCCCCGGCCCTGCCAGGAGGAGCGGGAGGCCTTGCAGCCCCACGTTGCTTGGGGTTCTGTGATTTCAGCGACGCTTTGTTGTATGGCGGGGAGACGGGAAGGGCCGGCAGGGTGCTGGGCTCGGGCTGCCCCAGGTCCTGCCCGGCCCCAGGGTGCACCCGAGCACCCTGCGCCCACCCAGTCCCCTCGGCGGGCGGCTGCGGCCCTGGTGCGGGGTGGCCCTGCGGGTGCGTGGGCAGCGGTAGCGGGGACGTGGGGCCCAGCTCCTGCCCTCTCCTGCCGCTGACCATCTGTCATTCAATTAGGGCCGGGAGGCAGCTGAGGGGCTGGGGGAGTGGGGCTGGGGGTCAGCGACCCCGCGCACAACGGCCTGCTGCCTCGCAGACGGGAAGAAGTTCAAATGTTAAATGCTCTCCGGCCCCGGCTCATCCAGGGCACTCGCCTTTGGAGGCAGCCGAGGGGTGAAGGGCATCAGTCATTAGCACTTAGATTTCAGCTCCGAGGCTGACCCTGCCTTCTGTTGGGAGATTTTGGCCTGAAAAGCCTTAACCCTTCCTGGGCAGCCCACACCCGCCCCGGCACCCTCGGCCTGGCCAGGCTGCTCCCCGCAGCTTCCCCCGAGGCTTGGGGCTGCCCCCGGCGTCCCCACAGCTCAGCCCCCCGCTGGCCTCGGCCCCGGCCCTGCTGCAGTGGGCAACAAGTCCCCTCGCCTCAGCAGCCACCCTGCCCACCCCTGCTGCACCTCCTGTGGGGCGCTGTGCCACCCCTCCCCTTCCTACCGACAGAGCAGAACAAATTGATGAATTGAGCTTTCACTATGCTAATTCGGACATTATAAATATTTAACTATCAGCCCTAGCAGCCAGCCAGAGAGAGCTCCTCTCTGCTTTACGTGCCACTTGATCTAAAGTAAATGTTTACCCCAGAAGTGGCTGGGGCAATCTGAGCTTCCCTTTCCTGTCCCATTCTCCCTTAGGGGAGCCTGGTGGGTCCAGAAGAGGGGGATTACCACGTCAGACTAATTTCTGAGAGCCTCCCTGAAAGCCTCTTCATTTTTGCTGTGCTAGGAGGCTGGACAGAGGCAGAGATAGCGGGCTGTGCAGAGTGCACCAGGCTCTGCCTCCAAGAGGGTCCCTGGCCCACTCAGCCACCACCAGGCCCACTCAGCTGCCTGGGGCGGTTCTCACCTGTGTTCAGAAAGGGAAAGGTTCCTGGCTTGGGCTCAAGGCAATGAGGAAGGAGTTTTCAAGGGGACCTGGCTCCTACCACCCACCTGACCTCAGAGGCACAGGGCAAGGCCTCAGGGGTAAGGTGGGCAGGCTGGAGAGCTGGTTCCCCCCCCGTGCTAATGTCAGCAGCCCGGCCCTGGCCGCACAGCAGGCCTGCCTTGAGTGAGCCCACAGTGTTTACCACTAAACCAGGGCTGCACCCAGCCAGAGGACCCCACAGCCTTCATTTTGAGGACAGATCACACTCCTCTCATCACATTGGCATTTGGTATACTTTCTCGGTTGATTTACTTGTTGTTCTCTGCTGAAGGGGAGCAGTTTTCTCCTTCAGCCTGGTGGCACATCACAAGTGCTTGCTGGTGATTGCAGAGCTTTACGGTTTCTGAAGGGTTTGTGCAACTGTTTGATTCCCTTGGCTGTAACACTTTTACAAGCTATTCAGGCTGTAGAAGCAAAAGAAAACCTTACTCACAGTGGTGCAGGGGTCTGGGTCTTCAAACAGCTCAGTAGGGGATCAGCCTGGGCGTCGTAAAGTGTTTATATGGCAGCTGTGCCACTCACCCCAAGCAGCAGGCCTTGGGAAGCTGCCTTTCTGTTTACGAGTTCTGTTAATTGGTTAATGAGAAGCTTATGGTATCTATTATTTATTCTGCCCCTGCCTCTCACCTGCTAGCAAAAAGCCCTGCCCTGACCTGCGGAGGAGGCCGGCAGCCCGGTGCCTGGCTTGGTGGGCAGCGTGGGGCAGCCGCCATCCCCGGCACACCGTCCCGGCACACCGTCCCAGCACACCATCCCAGCACACCATCCCGGCACACCGTCCCAGCACACCGTCCCGGCACACCATCCCAGCACACCGTCCCGGCACACCATCCCAGCACACCATCCCGGCACACTGTCCCGGCACACCGTCCCGGCACACCGTCCCAGCACACCGTGCCGCCTGTGGGAGGCGGCTCCTGGCATGGAGGTGGCGTGGAGCTACCTGTGGGGTGCCACCACCTGAGCATGTGTGTGGGCTTGATGTTGATCTCTACGTTAAAATGCACAGAAGCACAGGAAATCATTCCCTGGATGCTGCTGCAAATTGCAGGGTTCAGCTGCCCTCCCAGCCCCCTGGTTTTTTAGATGTGTGGGATGCAGGTGGTATTTTTGTGCTCTCTCGCTCTGCTCTGTCTGGGGTGAGGTGGCAGCAGGCTGGCAAGGCGACGGGGAAAGGGAGGATCCAGCAAAAGGGAGAGGAAAAGGCTGCAAAGGAGAGGTGCAGCAGTAGTTACTTTGCTATAGGGTCAGATATTAGATTATCAGCAAAAGTTAATCCCAGTCACATGATAGATCTTACATTTGCTGTCATAAAATCTATCATTATTCAATAGGCATGGAAATCAAATTCTTCTGTGGACTATGAAGCAGGAATCTTTTAAAAATGTTTACCATGACAGACAACATATTGATCCTTAGTTTTGAGGCCTCACAGACAATTCAGAGATGTTCGTGATCACAAACTGGCTTCGCTGTGTTCATTGTCCAAAATCAAACCCCGCCAATTGGCTGCACGCACAGCTCTCCAAGCAGGTAGCTTTTATTTTCTTTACTTTAAAGACTACTGTTTTATTATAGACAAATAACAAGGAAATTATATGGCATCGACCTGCCTGCGGTGACCCTGCTGTTTGCAGTAGTGCTCACACAGATGCATGGCGAGGAGAAACGCCGCTGCCTTCTGCCACAGAAGAAAAGTCGCCTTCTGTGGACGCGGCTGAGCTGGGATTTGCCACTGCAAATGGCCTCATTTATTCTGGCAGCGTGAAGGGGCTGATCTCATGTCAACGGGAGTCAATGCAAATTGCTTCGCTGGTACTGGGGACACTGGGCTGGGAGGTCCAGGTTGCCGCAGTATTTCTTACCCAGCTCTCCTAATTGCCTGAGAAAACTGACAGCTTTGTTTCTCACATTATGTTGTACTTTGCAAAGGCTACAAATTCCACAGTTTTTCCCTTCCACAACTGTCCATTCGTATCTCTCAGCCTCCCCCTTTCTGCCATGGTATCAGGAGCTGCAGAAGGAAGTTGAAAGGAAAGGCCAAAAATGCTGATGGAGGGCATGGGGGAGCTCTGGCAGGTTCCAGCGCCGTTCCAGCACCTGGGCTCCTCCAGCATGTGATGAAGGGGAGCCCGTCCTTCTTCTGTGCCATGGCGAGGTACTGCAAGTCAGGAGAAAGAGCTCTTCTGGGTTAAGGACTATCAGCTGCAGGTGCTGTGTGAATGGCACCAGCTTTCCTGCCGGAGATGCTCAGCCATTTCACGTGGATTGCAATATCACGTTTATAGGCCTGTTTTTCCAGTCCCCTTCTGTGGACACCCTGGCGCAGTCCAGGAGGTGCTGCAGCCCCACGGCGGCACTGCTGCCCTCACCCTGGTGCTGGGGGGAGCAGAGGGGCGTGGGCACCCTCCAGCTTTAGAATTAGCAAGGTCTCTAATCTGTGCATATTTTAAAGTGTGGGGATCCCATAAATCCTTCCACATCTGGGATCGCTTGTAATGGCTGGTGTCAGGAGTTTACAGAGGAGCTTGCCTAAGATCTAGTGCCCAGAATCGATAGCAGCTGCAATTCCAGGGAGGGGGATAGGCTGAATCCTGATTTGATTCTCAGGTGTTTTCAATTGTATTGCCAGCAAAAAAATATTGTTGTTAAGTGATTCTTCTAGTCTGCTTGTGCCTTTTGAAGTTGCCTTTATTTCTTTGAGCTCAGATTCCTTGAGATCCTACCGCTGCTCCGTCCCCAAGCCCGCATGTATCTAATAAACTTGACAGCTTCCCAGCAGATGTCTCCATTTTCTCCGTTTTCTCCTTTATTGAGGGGATGGACTTCACTGGAGAGTGCATCTTAGTGAGCAGGGCCAAGACAGGCTCTTCAGGGAGCTGCCGGCGGCCCAACTCATCCGCTTTGGCCGTGGAGGAGCAAGTGGACATTGCCCAGCAAGGCAGGGATTGAAATGCCCATCAGCTCAGCTTCTCTTTATTTTTCCTTTTCCCACTTGCCCTTGTACAGTGCATCTGACAACATTGGCTCTCAGCTGCCTGCAAGCATACGGGCTGTCCCGGGGTCACCGTGGGGGATTTCAGCCATCCCAGCTCACCGCCAGGACTGCCCATCCCCATTAACATCACTGCCTGTTTCTGTCTGTGCTGGGCACTGCAGGAGCACCAAGGAAATGGAGGCTGGAGAAAGGGGCTGTGCAGTGCCGTGTGCCTTTGGCCCAGCTCACAGCACGCTGGCTGGCATTGCTGCTTGGACACAGCAAGAAATGTCCTCTGGGCTGTGCTGAACCACAGGCCGGTCCTGGCCGGGCTCCCTTGGCTGCCCGGATTGCTCTGAAGTGCCCACATCTGACTTCCTTGTGAGTGGAAGAAGGGAACATGGAGGTGATGGGCAGCATCTGTAATAGGAAATTGCTGTCTGCAGATGTGTGTGTGAAGGAAAGCCTGTGTCAGACAATGGTATCAAGGGATAAATTCCACAAGTGAGTGAATCCATCTGAGTGTAAGACACAGGTTGTGCATTTTCCTCAAGAAAGAGCTGAACAGCTCCAAGGACATCAATCCACTTTATGAATGACATGGTTTCCTTAGTGTTGCCCATGCTTGCTCAGTAGGAGAGAAGACAACAGACAAACAAACAGATGTTTGACCCATCTCGGACCAGGTTTCGAATCTTTGCTCCCTTTGCACTTATGCGGAGCTAGGCTGGGAGCTTTGCTTGCATACAGAAGAGCAGGGAGCCTGACTGTGCTCTTTTTCAGAAGGAGCAATGTGAGAGTGCCCAAGCTGCAACATCTGGGCCATGCAGCCTTCTCTCCTGACTTGCTCTGCAGGTGGATGGGGTACAGCGAGAGATGCTGAAGCTCTTTAAGAGCACAGTGGAAAGCAGCTTGTTACCACCTCCAAGCGCAGAAATTTCTCCTGTCTTTGCTCTGAACAAATGGAAATCTGACTGCTCCTGCTCATTTTCTCCCATACACCTGGTGTTGCAGGGACCAGCGACAACCTGGCCCTGATAAAGACTTCAAGACTGGACCTGTTATCTATACCCCAGAAACACTCTGATCATGTGGGAATGGTTAAAGGTAAGAGAGTACATAACAGGTCATCTGTCTTTCAGCTAGTCAGCTCGGAGGTGGGAGCGGATCGGCACAGCTGGGTGCAGCCATCGCACGGAGCCCGCGAGTGCCGGGCAGCGAGCTGCAGCGGGCACATGCACAGCCTGGGCCGTCCCCTTTCACGTTGCTCGTCCTTGGGGGGCTTGCCCACCAGCCTTGGAGAGCCCAGCCAAAGCACTGAAGCTGCTTTCTGAGTTACTGAGGCCCGAGATCAGGGTTGGCTGTCTGTCCTGCGGGGCGTTGTGGGCTTTTCTCGACCCGCTCTGCGCTGAGCACAGTGCAGGGCTCTTGGGCAGGCCGGGCAATGCAAACCTCCCTGCCACCCTGCCCAGGGCTGCGGGAAGCATCGCGCAGGGGAGGCAGCTGGTGCCGGAGAGGTGCGAGCCTTCATCTGCGCGCTGCTCTCTGGGTATTTGCTCGTACACAGCATCGCTGTGGGCAGGGTGTAACCCCTGGCCTCCGGTTCAGATGGCTGCATGAAAACAATTAATCTTTCGGAGAGCAGTGAATGGAAACATTAGTGCCTCGACCCCTAACACAGGTGAGCATCCGTTCCCGATGCAAAGGCTTGCAGGCACCGGGAGCTTTTGCTGACTGCTGGCTTTCAGAGGCTCGTGGGTGTGTAAGGAAAGGCAGCGGGGTCTGGACAGATGGATATAGGAGGAAGCAGCGAAGCGTCACGTTTGTCCTGGGCAAGCACTGGGGCAGGAGCCCTGAGATGAGCCGGGGAGCCCTGCTGGGCATGTGCTGGCCGAGGGAGCAGCCCTCACTCGCCAGAGGCAGCCCGACGCAGCAGCGTGCTCCTGGCGGACAACCTGGGGGCATCTGACAAGTACCCGGCATCACCTACTGCACCTCCCAGGGGGAACCAGCCATCTGCGGTTCTGCTGGTTGTGCCGGACAGGAAGGGATAGTTCATTAGCAATTTATACGTTTGGTTTGCCTCCTAAAATGGATCCTTCCAGCGCTAGGGATGTGTCATTTCCCTGCTGAGATGCTCCTGCTTTCACTGTAGCGACTCCCAGGCAATCACGCTCGGTCTGAGCTGGAGTTAGCGGCACTTGTAAATGCTGTAAATAAGCCGCGGGAGCAGGGTCACGCAAGCATTTTGTCAGGTTCTGCCCTGTCAGTCTTATTTCATGGATTCAGGCAGAATATTAACGTGTTTGCATATGTAAATGTGTTAAAGTGAGCGTCAGCTGAGGGAATACATTAAACTCAGTGGTCCTTCCGAGTTGATTTAATCTGACAGCACCTCCATTAAAAAAATAAAAAGCATCAGTTTTCCCTTTGTGACTTGATGTACAGTAATTAGCTTGTTAGAGCAGGAAACACCTCCTTTCATAATTGATTTTGCACCCCTTTTACTTGGATATCTCTGACAAGCTGTTTCTAGTTCCCCAAGGACGCCATCAGTACTTCCCATGTGTTTGGAATTTCATGAATGTGAATAATGAATATGATTTATCCCTCCCACACTCCCAAGCACGGGTAATATATGTAGCCAATTTGTGAACTGGACCTTGCATCAGAAGGATCGGTGTCAAAGTACTAACAGCGGAGTGACCGGCCGTGTGCAGGAATTAGGACACGGCCAAGCGGTGATTCTCTGGGCATTAGCGGGAAGGAAACAGGTTGCACCATGCGTGCGTCCACCAGGGAGGAAAAAAATGGGGGAAGGTTTTCTGAATGGGCCTGTGTATCTAAGTTAGCATGCCAAATTGGTTGCTTATTACAGCTGGCACAGTGCCTTAGTGGGCTAATGTGTTAATAATGTGTAATGTTTCTCTTAGGCAATGGCACCACTCTTCATTAGCGCTTCTCGAGCCCTGTCACTGTTGCTTAGCTCCACATTTTGTTTCTGATGTTCGAGTGAGGGTATTTGAAATCAGGATTTCAGATCTGCTAATACGTGTCACACACTCTTTAAAAATGGATTTTAAAAGGGCCTTGATAATTTTATGGCTACTAATAACATTTGTAGCTATGTGAGCTAAGCTAATGATAAGAGTAATCAAATTTCATGTTTCACGGCATAAAATGAGCAACTGTAGGGGTCAGGGAGGTATTCACTGCCTGCCCTCCTCCCCCGGGAGCCACCGTCTTTTCCAGTTGCTTCAGTAGATTAGCAGGGTTTGGGATGTGCAGCAGCACAGCGCTGCAGGAAGGTTCACGGTCTGACACCGCACAGACCGAGGATCCTACTTACAAGCACGAGGAGCCTGGTTTCAGCTGGCAAAAGGAGTGTAACTCCCGAGCAATGCATTTGTTTCACCCCGAGCAACCCTCCGACCTCGGCACGGGGCACGCGGGACTGATCTGCCCCAGCTTTGTGGCGGCTCGGATGTACAAGCCCCGTATTTCTGGGCAGCCCTGGCACGGCCCCATGACTTCCACTTGAATTTTCCCCTCGGTGGGTTTAAGTTTTCCATCAGCGAGCTGTGCCCACGGCCGTGGGGGCAGAGCCGGGAGGCCGGGGCTGGGCAAGGCGGCAGCAGCTCCAACCAAGGGCTGTTTCTGATCAGGACTTCCAGGCCTGTGTTTTCCATGTAGTGCCCAGAGCGTTTTCTAGCACCCATATTTTTAGTGTGATGTGTTTTCTAAAGCCTTTTAGTGCATTGTGCTAGTGATGTACTGATGAGTCTAAAAGGATTCACTTAACACAATGCTTAATAAAGAGATGCATTGAATAAAACACCCAGCAGAGCCAGTCACAAAATCCAGTATTTTTTAAGGAGGGAAATAGCTGTTCTTTGTCTAAAAGGACAGTTTTCCAGGAAATACCTTATTTTTCTGCTAAGTGCAGATTTTCATTTAAATGTGTAAATAATTAGGAAAGTTCCTTATTTTCCAGCCGCATTTAACCTAACAGCTTTTGATTCCCGAAGCGCACTTTCCAGGAGGTTGCTATCACCTTACAAAAACACACACAAAAAAGTTAAAAAGCATCAAAAATGTTTCCGTCTTCACACACGTTTCAGCAGGAAACCTGCTCTTGGTGGGCCAAGCCGCCCTTTGCCTCCGGGAGGTGTTCCCAGGCGCCGGCTGGCAGCCCGGAGGTGGGGAGCCCTTGCCCGGCAGAGCTGGGGGCAGATGCTGCCGCTGGGCGCTGCGGGGCTGCCGGCAGCAGCCTGCTGGAAGTAGCCAGGAGCGTGCAAAAGCACAAACGAGAGAGGGAGTGTTTATAGAGAGAGCCCTGGAGATAATCGAATTAAAGCCAGGGATCAGAAGTGTGCTGTAGAAAACATTTTTTGCTTAGCATAATTTGATGATTAGGGCTGAGCGCAAGATAACACGAGACCGTAATAAAGAGCCAGACGTAACACAGAAAATGAAGTCCTGGCTAATTCAGGCTTCCCAAGCACTGCTGCCAGAGCCGAGCTGGGGATCCCTCCCTGCAGCCCGTGGTGGGGGCCAGGCTGGGCCCCCCCGGGGAACTGCCCCGGTGCCAGCAGGCACTGCCTGCTCCCGTCCTACCATGGGCACGTGGCCCTTCTGAGCGAGAAACATGGGGTTAAAATTCAGTGATTCTGGGTAGAAATGAGGCTATAGAACCCCCCCAGCACTGCTTCCCTCCCCCTCCCTGCTTTGGCATGGGGGTTTCTTGGAGGGAGACCCGTGCTGCTTGCGGGCTGAGGAGAAGCTGTGCCCGTCGGGGAGCGTGGGGATGACGGTGGGAAAGGCTGAGCTAAAGACCCCTTAATTGCGGCCTTCAGCGCGGTAAGTGTAACACCACATCGCTCTGTTTAGGGGATTTTGTGTATCTCTACCATCAAGGCTACATTTGTCTGTAGGATTAATC
This sequence comes from Heteronetta atricapilla, assembly GCA_011075105.1. NCBI lineage: Eukaryota > Metazoa > Chordata > Aves > Anseriformes > Anatidae > Heteronetta > Heteronetta atricapilla. Next base: position 2,444,728 of record CM021740.1, read on the forward strand.
ACTTTTTGATCCAGAGGGTTTAAGACAGACAGCTTACTAGGAATGTGCCTCTCCCAGGCTGGCAATTAGCTTTGTTTCTTCGTATTGTCTTGTTTATTATGCCCTTCCCGGTCTATTTTTTTTTCCTGACCAGCATGTAAATACACTAATTCATTTTTAATCCATTTTAACTGTGCTTTTAGGAGACTTTTTAACAGAGGATTTTTAGTAAAAGCTTTACGGTGAATACAGAAAATGCAAACCTCCCACTGCTAGGCAGAGAGCCGGTCTGTAGATGACGCTGTGAAAAAATCCTTGGAGAAACTCAAAGACATCGTTTTGCTCTATTTTAGTGCCTTTTCTGTAGATGTGCTGAGGTTCTCCTGTTTGCCAGAAGGTCATCAAGACACTGAGTGATACCCATTGCCAATTAACTGGAATGCAAATAAGCTTCCGTGGGATGCTAGGTTGTACACCCCATGAAGGAGAAATCCTCCCAGCAGCTGTAAGTACACGTGCACCCCTCAGAGGCGAAGGACTGATCTCTCGGCGGGCTGTTTGCTCCTGCCTTTCATTGTCTGCGTGGCACGGAAAGCTCAGGCCTCTGTGCCCCGTCATGTAGCCTTTTCTGCCATAATCCCAGGCTAGCTAGCACAGAAGACGGATGGTGTCTTTAGTCCTTCTCCTGCGTGCGGTTTGGATGTAGGGAAAAGGCAGGAAACCGTCCTTGAGGCCTACACCAAAACTGTCTACTGAGGATGCGGCTGGGAGGTACCCGTGTGCCATTCTGGCTTGGAGTCGCACACATACGGGACCTGGGAGCTCCTCCAAGAAACACGATGCTTGGCAGAGCCCCTCCGGACCTGGCAGCTTGCTCCGTGTCTGCAGCCAACCCAGAGGCACTCGGATGCTACTCAAGGGCTCGGGGTTTTCCTGTTTCCAGACATGGCTCTGAGTCTTCTGGGTGACCTTGGCCAAGCAAGTTCTCTGCCCCGTACCCGTTTTTTGCTCAGTAATTGTGGTGATGGTGCTGGACCACCTTGCTACAGGGTTTTGCTGCATCCTGAGGACAAGCACAGTCTCAGGGCTGGATGCTGCTGTGCGGAACAGCAGTTGGCTGCTGTAGCTACAGTGTACTGAGCCAAAGCTTCTAGAAATACCTGGGAGCTTTGTGTTGACTACAGTCAGTTTTGGATCCGATGCTGAAAGCTGTATCTATATATATTTCACCATCACACGTCCCCAGTGTGGACTTACTAGCACGGTCTGAGCTGGATGCAGCACAGGCCACTTTTTCCTACCACAGGCAGTCTGTCTTCCTTCCTCCTGGCTCTTCTTTTAATAAATGTAACCTTTTCTCCTATGGCTTAGGCATCGTGTCGAACCACACCGACAAATGTTCTCAGGTTTTTAAAATATTCGGTATTAAAGAGATCAGGCCAGATGTGTTCTCCTGCCTTCATCACTCTAGGTTGTGTACTCTATGTTGAAATGATTATTGTCATCACCCAGTGAAAGGCAGCTGATGAAAGGCTCTCTCCCTCTGATGAGCTATCCGTCCGCCCATGCCTGGTGCAGAGTGCACAGGTTTTGTTTTTGAGTGATGTATTGCTGTGTCAAAGTGGCTTATGTGCTGCTTAAACCTGCGCTGGTGAATGATAGAGAGTATGTATTAAACAACCTCATTGCAACGGGAGCTGTATTTTCTCACCCCCAGCTTCGGGAGCCGCACGGCCGCCCCCGGGCCCAGCAGAAGGCTGCGCTCCTGCCGAGCGCTCGCCCGGCTTTGTCACGAGCCCCGGTACCCGAGAGCGGCTGCTGCCAGCTTCGCTGTGCTTGAGCAAGCTGCTGCTTGGGAGTGAAAAGCTGAGGTGATTTGAAAGTAAAATCACTCTCAAAATCACACATGAAAGAGTGGCTCGGGTCTGGGCCTGACTGATTGTGACGGTATTGATATTCGGACTTACTCCTCCCCGTTCCAGCTGCAGCGCATACAGGAGGCCCAGCGATGCCCCCTGCCTCCGCAGCCCGCATTAAAGGACTTGAGTTCTTCCTCTGCAGGCTGGAGAGCTGGTACGGACACGGTCTTTGCCTTGCAGATGTCTTGCTGACCCTTGCAGGTGTGATCTCAGGCTTCTGCCATTTCACATCCTCTTACCGAGTTCATGCGAAGGAGACATCTGGAGATCCCGTTTTGTGGTTGCCATGAGAAACAGCGCCTACATCTTCTGAAGTTCGTATTAACCTGTGCATATTTCAGTGCTGGGTCTTGTTCAGGCACAAGCTTCATTTAACCTCAGCAACGCCCCAGACCTTGGTCTCTTCCTCCTCCCGGTCTGGATGCTCTCCGTTGCCTGTGACTCTCCTCAGAGCCAGGCTGGGCCGGGCTGTCTGCAACTCCTGCTGAAATGCCTGCTTTGGCAGGGTGCTTGGCAATACACAAAGGAGGAGTGCTTTCCAGAAGCGTCTCTGAAAGCCCTGCCTGGTATTTTTATCGTGTGCCAACCCAACAGCCTCCCCCAGTGCGTGTGAGCCGGGCAGGGCTCCCGGAGCAGGCGCCGGGGTACAGCAGCGTTCACCTTGGCGTGCTAACGCTGCGTGTTTCGAGGGAGCTGCCGCTTGGTACCAACCATCCGAGGTCTTTCTGGAAGGCACGATTGTCCTTTTATGCCCACCCTGCTCTGCTGATGAAGGAAACTGCTTTATGTAGTCGATTTTGAAATGTTTTGGATTTGGATATGTGTCCCCTAAAACCTTTTCTGTGTTCAAGTAGTGGAGATTATTTGTTCTTCGGTATTCCCACTTCACCTCCCTTTTACTCTGCTTTGTTCCTCATTTTTTCAACCATTCGCAAGGCTCGTCAAAAATAGATAAGAAATAGGAAATAAATAAGAGAAAGGGGAGAGTATAATAAAGAAGAAGGGATAGAGAAAGGGGAGGTGGCAATGTTTACATTTTGGATCTATTGCCAGTCCCCCAAACCATCTTCAAAGCATTCGACTGATGAGCAAAAATGATTTGAATGGAAAATTCAGTTCTTCAAGACTTCGCTTCCACAGTCCTTCGGTATATTTGCTAAGTTCCAGCAAGGCTGAGCAGAGCCCCTCGCACAGACAGGGCCTTTCCAAACAGCTGCAATTATTAACAGCAACAACAAACCAGACACAGACATTTTCTGTGTAGTGACACAATCAAATCCTTAACCAAAAATAATGTAATGAAAAGTCTAGGTCACAAAATGGAGTGCTGCAGCCTGGAAAAACAGTTTTCTGACCTTCTGGATTTCCTCTGCTAGAGGACTACTGTGCAGTGAGCAAACCCCATTTCTTACAACAAAGAAATTTAGCAATCTGAGAGGCTGTGTCACCTTGCTGGCAGAAACACTGAGCGGCAATAGCGCTGAAAGCAACACTAATAGCTGACACCAAATTAAACTGCCAGAGCTTGTGTGATGTAGTTCTGTCACCCTCTGACACATTTGATGTGGATTCAGAGGCTTCTGCTGTAAACTCATCAGCAGAGCTCATGACGCATCATCTTTACATATCTGCCCATCCACATTTGTCAGCAGCGGGCGCGCCTCCGCTGACTCCAGCCGTGGGGATACAGATCGCTTTGCCTTCACCTGCAGCAAATTGAGTGTTTTAACACTTGTGATACCCTCCGCTCCGGCGTTTAACTGACAAAGTCTTGTTAGCTGCACTCCAGCCCCTCCGTGTCCGCGCTGCACATGGTGATTGATGCGGGCTGATTGTGGCAGGAGGGTGGCCCAGCCCTTCTTAACCTGTGGCTCAAATCATCTCCTGTTTGCCCATGCAGAAGAGCAGCAGGCACGCTCCTGAGTGTCTTCATGAAGTGCCTGATTGAAAGGCCATAGCCAATTAGGCTGAGCTGAAACGGACACTTGCAGGATGGCTCTGCCTCTCCGTTCCCCCGCGGTGCCTGGAGAAGCAGGCACCAGCCCTTAATTTCCATGCTGCCTCTGGACTTACCGAGGAACGAGCACAGCCCCCCTCGGGCGGCAGGTCCCCACCGCGGTGGTGGCGCCTGGGAGCTCGTGCGATGCCCTGGGTGCAGCCTGGGTCCGTGCCCTGCTCGTCTGCCCTGTGGATCAGAAAGGAAAAGGGTCTGCGGTTTCTGTTTGTCTCCATGGTATTTAATACAGTTGCTAGCTTCAGCAGCATCTCATTTGCCACGTGTTGCCCTAGAATACTTAATATCTTGAGTCATTTTCTCCTACTAATCAGCTTTGCTGTCTATCTGTGCGATTTGCCATGGAAAGAAAGGTGTGTTTAGACACGCAGGAAGAACAAACACAGCAAGAACCAGAAATTAGATTGTTTTCTTTCATGGGTTTCAGGCCTATAAGTCTATTTTAACATATGGTTTAGAACACTAGCCTCACAAGGTAGTATGGATCAGATCACGTTTATTCGAGTGTGAGCTGTAACAGAACGGGAACAGAAACACGACGTCCTACAAGGAAAGCCACTTTGTTTTCACCTGCATCTCCAAATCTTCTTCTTATATATCTTTGGCATAACAACCTTGCATAGCGTCCTGTGTTTGAATGACCCTTTTCGCTGCTAGAATTATCTCTGGAAAACAATAGCAGAATATTTCCGCCCTTGGAAGAAGACCGAATCTTGTGCCGGGTCGGCGGGTGGGAGAGCGGGTCAGACTGAGCCCGGCAACATCTTTTTCCTATAAAGAGTTTGTGTGTGTCAGTAATAAAACTTTCTGACAGAAAGCACGAAAAAAATGTTCTCTGATTTTTTTTTTTTTTTTTTTTTTTTTACATTTGCTGTTAAAAATTTGAATCTGGCAAACTTTGCAAAAGGGTGGGAAAAAAGCACCTAAAAACTTTAAAAATATTTCCCAGCGGATCAGATGCCACTCTGCCACGTGCAGGGAGCTTTGTGCCCCCCGGAGCCGCACATGAGATTTAATTTTGCGGTGTGCTAAGCGTCGTACAGGGGTCCTCTGGAAATGCCTTTGCTGGCTATAATTCGTTCTAAGGCCTGCAAGAGCCGGGTGTAACATGAAAATACAACTGGGAGCCCACGCGCTGCCCGCAGCCCCCCGCCGCCGTGGCTGCAGGCTCCGAGCCCCACGCCGTGCTCACAGGGAGGGTAATGGAAACGCTGACAGCTCCGGGTCATTACGACACTTGGAGGCATCGCTGTAATTACTGCGCAGAGGCTTCTGGCATGCAAACAATATTAGGGTACATCTTGTGCCTGGCTTGTTTTATCTGCCCGTGTGGCAAAGCCCCTGAGGACAGGCAGCCAGAGCTTCTCCGTGCGCTTTTTGAAGCGCTGGTGGCTCTCCCAGCGCTTCATGGTTACTTGCTAGCGTCAGTGACAATTGGGCTAATTCAGTGCTTATTTCCCAAATTCCTGCTGATAGGCTGACAACACAGTGCAGACGCCCAGGGCAGAGATGCTCGATGGACTACAGCTTCTTCTGCAGCGTCCTGAGGGGGAGAAACATGAGGCCTGCACCTACACAAACTATTTATAAAAGCACCAGACTTGGGCTTTTGTGTCACGTCAGCGCTGGAGCCGGGGCTGCTTGTCCTTTCTTGCACTCTCTTGGTGGGCAGCAGCGACTGGCAATTCCTGATCTGCAAAGGGATTGTCCCACCCTCCTGCATTTGGCACTTTCCCGGGTAACGAGCAACATGTCTCACGAGCACATTTTATGGCACTCTCGGTCAGGTAAAGTTTTAAATCAGATGAGTTAAGATGGACCATGAGATGCAAAGCAGCCATCTCTGTTATTATCTGGACTGCGGCCAGTACACCACAGCATTTCTGCAACTGCCCTGCTAGTCTGAGGAATAATTACCCGCAGATGATGCTACGTGACAGGCAAAATCAGAGCGGTGAGGCAACGGTCCCCGGGCTCCCCTTCGGCATCGCCTCCGAACGCCGAGGCCACCGATGCTGTGCCGAGCACGACCCACGCAGAGCAGGCAGCGGCTGCGCTGGGAAGCGGCGGGGCCGAGGGAGGAATCTTCTGGGTGTGCGGAGCTCTCTGCATGGTAACCGCATCCTGCGTGCTCTGCCCCTGGGGCTCGGTGTCCCAGCAGGGCTGCAGCAGCCCGGCAGCACCCCACACCACAGCGCCGCGCCGACCGGCCCCGAGGTGCCGCATTTCGGCCGTTGGGCTGTTTGCGTGATGGATGGAGGGCTTCCCGGCCCTGACAGAGAAATATTTAAACAAAGTTATTTAAATAAGTTCTCTGGATAATTAGATATCGCAGCACCCTCTTCTGGCTTCCTGCATTCTCTGGGCTGCGGCCGGCTCTCCACGAGAGCCCTTTCTGCCCGCAGGGCGTGCGGAGGAGCCCCTATTTCCCCCACTGCGTCCCTCACCGTGAACCTTTCTGTGCAACCTTTTTCTGAGCAAAATCCCTTTTCTTATTCTTTAGAAGCTGATGATGGAAAGAAAAAAAAACCCCAGCCTCGCACATTTTAGGCGGTTCCGACCACAGCTCTCACCCAGAGCCGGGGAAGGGGAGCGCGGGGAGGCCACAGGGGCACCACAGGGCTCGGGGCACGGCGGCCCCGCGAGCAGCGGCGCACGGGGGTCCCTGCACCGGCCCCGGCACCCCGGCCAAGGCAGCCGGGGGCTTCTCAGGGTGCCGGTATCAGGGTGCTGCTCCTCCTCTGATGCCCTCACCGCGAACCCTGAAAGGGGCAGTCGTTACTCACAGCACGGGTGTGCAAAACTCCCCCTAAGAGCTAATTAACTGCGAGGATTAATATTGCTGTTTTAGGATCCACAAAAGTCATTATACCGTTATAAAATAAACTCTTGAAGAATAATTCACTTTTAAAATAATACATTGCTTTCCTTTTATCCAGTAGGTTAAAATACTTTGTTCCTTGGTACCAGCTTTAAATTTTTCATGTCAGGGTGAAAAGCAATTTTTAAATTATAATTTTAATGCATCTGACCGTATTTCGTAGTGATACATTTTGAACCCAACTTGTAAAGGTGTCAGAAGAAAATATGACTATTCCATAGAAATACCTGAGCCATAAGAACACAGTTGAAATAACTTAGTGCTTTTAAAAGTGCCAATTATTTATTTTAAGTGTGATATTACATCTGTCATTAGCACCGCATGAAATATTGGACGTGTTATTAGGCAGGGTCCAAACTCAACTGTTTCACAGCCGACAGAATCTGCATGAAGACGAGACACTAGGCCACAGCTCCTCCAAAGCAAAACCCGGCCTTAAATCCATTTTAACTCGTTTCCCTGGCTTTCTCCTACACGTGACAAGGGCACCCCTTGGCCCATGGTCCCGCGTGCTTTGTGTGGTTCCCCTCGGGGCACGGGGCAGGTCGGTCGCTGTGGCGGGCAGGGGGTTATCTTTGCTTGCGGGCTGAGCAGATGGAGAGTGGGACCCCTCGCCCCTAGCAGGAAGCTAGGCTGGAAGCTAAGCTCTGCTGCCAGGCTGGGGCCGCTGGGCTTTCAAAGGGCCTTAAACCACAGCGTGCTCCCAGGGAGTGACGGGAGCACCACAGCTCTGCCAGCAGCACGAGACAGCAGCGAGCGTGCTGAGGAGGTGCTCGCGCAGCACCTGAGAGGTATCCCTACCGGCTCTGAAGCTGTGATTGAAAATGCTGCACTCAGATGGGAAGAGTTGGGCATTTTGGAGAGCGGACAAGGAGAGGGCCATGGTGGTCTGCATGTGTAATACACCCAGTAAGCCTGTTCAGGGTAGAGCTCTTCCCAGCTGCCTCCCGCACAAGGCTTGGCACAGGCCTGTGTTGGCATTTCTGCTGCCAGTCGCCCCGTCCAGCCACGTACTGCTTGGTGAACCTCCTGTGGGCTGTGCGAGCCCCAAGGCCCACGCTGGAGGAGCACGGCAGAGCAGGAGGCTGCTGTGCAAATAAAGCAGCAGCTGCCTCCAGCAGCACGGTGCATTTCTCCCTTTCAGACAAACGTCTCTTTCCCCATTTATGATGGACCAAAGGTCGAAGATAGCTGCTCCACCACTTCCACGGCTCCCTTGAAATGTTATGCTCTGGAATTGCTGTCAGGTTTAATGTTCTCGTTTTATGTAATGAAATAGCAATTGTTCCAGCTCTGCAGCCGAATGAATTCACACTGCAAAAGACAGAAAATTTTAGGTAAGTTTCAGAAACTGCTCAGAGCCTGAGCCAGTGGTGTTACATTGGATTAAAACAGTGATAAGCAGTATTTACTTGGAAAACTCTGAGCAGCAGACATACCTGGAGAATTCCTTCTGAACCTAATATCAATGCATTTGAGAGGGGAAACCATCAGAATATTTACCCTTTTGTACAGCTTCATCGACCTTTTCTTACTGCCTCTTGTTAGCTTTTCCCTTTGCAGGTTTTTGGTATAGATCCTTGGTTATAAGTCTACAGTTCTCTGACACGTTATTGCTTTGTAGGAAGGAAGGTCTTTTTGTTTTACACTTCTTAAATACAAAACCTCAAAATGATTGCCTCTTCAGTAGTATTTTTACATAAGTGGGGTCCAGCCGACAAAACTCCCCTTGACTTAGATGGTTACAAAAACCATGGGTGAACTTTAAGGGGAAAGCATTATTAAGCCTTAAAGGTGGCAGTCGGATTTTCACAGTACCTTCAAGTCTGGTAGAGATGGTGGATAACCTAAATGCCAAGCCCACGTCCCTTACAGGAATGGGTCACAGCCTGGGGCTGCATGGAGGCCGCTCTGAAACACCAAAGGAGGATTTCCAGTGCTTACAAAGCCAAATGAGGGCTGCTGAACTGTTTTCATTTTTTTCTTTTCTTTCTTTTTTGTTTTTTTCTTTTCCCAAGGTTCATTTTATAATTGCCATGAAACGAACCCAGAGGAGCTCTACCCTTCACCCCACCGGGGGAAACAGCACCCCAAGCTCTAGCTACATTTGCAGAGCTCCATTGTTCTTTATTCCCCTCCTGGCAAGTGGAAACGGAGCTGTCTAAAGGCACGAGGTGTAGTTGTGATGCTGAAGCAGAGGCAATGAGCAGCCAGCACAGAGCCCCAAGTTATCTCCGGTCTCTCTGCATTTACTCACGTGTCTGCAGCAGTGCCAGGGGTCAGAGGTTCAGCGCCGCGGCACCAAGCCCGCTGCAGAGCTGTGCCTAAGCCCGTCCCTGGGGTGCCAAAGTGGCTTATGCTGCGATAGGAAGAGAGGAAGAAAAATGTCTCCGTGACCAGTAAGTCTAAAATCTGTATTATTGTCAAAGAAACAATAGCGGCATCAGCTGCTGCTGCTGCCCAGGAGCGGAGCAGCATCATTAGCGGCGCAGGGCAGGGGTACCTGCGGGGGGGCAGCGCTGCCCCGGCTCCGTGCTCCCTCCTCCATCCCCGCTCCTCTCCTCCGCAGCCCTGGGAGGCAGCGGCATGGGAGAGCCCGGCCGCTGGGGAACACTCTTCCTTCCCCAAAGGGCACCATGAACACACTCATCGCTGGTCGTGCTGGAAAACATGTCAGGCTGTGGCACTCGTCTCGCTCTTATGCAGCTGGCAATCTGCCTCACGTTGTTCAGAAGCCTGCTAATGGCCATATTTCCAAGTGGCCCCGTGCTGCTGATTGCTGCTGCCATGCTTCAAACATGTTTGAAATTTCCTTATCTGAATTATGACTCGCAACAGCTGTATTTAAAATCCTATACTTCACCTTCACTTTCCACAATCAATATTGTTAACAGGGATAAAGCTATGGAGGGATAACAGAAAATATTTACTCATTTCTCTCTGTGCAGTCTTTCCCAGCCCTCCCTTACCGCATCCTGGATCCCATTCTGCCGAGGGACGGATGCGCTGGAGGAGGGCCTGGAGGGCAGCAGCGGCGGGAGGTGCTGGCAGTGATGCTCTGAGAGCAGCTGGGAGAAGTTGTCCCAGGGAACCAGGCTTTTCCTATTGCGTGCTGCCCCTGGGGCTCTCGTGCTCCCACAGGAGGGCTTCCCCAAAACGCCCCCGACCGTTCGGCGCTGCTGGAGACCCAGCGGGGGCAGGTGCCACCTCCTCAGCCGCGTGCCAGGGCACTGCTTTGCCCACTGCACAGCCCTATCTGCTGCACGCCGCTGCAGCTCCGTCAGGTCAGCGGAGTGAGGGCATTACACGGCAGCTACAGCCTCCGCTGGTTAGTTTTTGTAATCGAATATACAGCTCTTCCAATTTCGGGTAAGGGACTCCTCCATTGCCACATTGGCAAGGGCTTGATTTATTCCAATAAATATTGACCGGCTGTGACGAAGCATTCTTATTATCAGGATGTATCGGCACAGCACAGATATATCGACAGGTCTTCAGCTCCACGTTGTAGAAGCATTTTGGAGTGACATATTTTGAACTTTCCCTGACATGCCTCTGAAAATATTTGCACTGGCGACGAAGCCATGAGCTCACCCCGTTATCTCTGACATGGCGAGGGCTGGGAGATGACCAGAGATTCGCTGGAGTTTTGGGCCGTTATCAGTTGTTTTGCAGGTACAAGCCCAAACATGGGTCGGGAGTCTGTTTGCAGTGGGGACCCGCTTTCAAAATTTGCCCTATAAATCATTGTTCGTTCGTTCCATTGATAATTAATGAGTTACCGAAGCGTAAAGTTCTGTGCTGCCTCCAGAAAGGCTGTTTCATTTGCTGTACGGAAATCGCAATATTTGTATTTTGCTTCTTCTGTGGCTCGGTGGTGGCGCTGGGTGTGTGTGCCCCCTGCCCCTGAGCGCTTTGATCCATCAGGGCCGAAACCTCCCCACCTTAGCTGTGGGACCAGCTCCGTGAAGCTGCAGCGTGGGAGCACTGGGATGAGGAGCGGAGTGGTACAGAGAGTAGAGCATGGAACCGAAACTGCTTTAAGATTTTTATTTTTATTTTTTATTTTTTTTCTTCCCCTGAAAATAAATACATTCTTCATTCTTTCTCTCAAAGAGAAGAACTGAGCTCCCGGCCCCTTGCAGAGCTGGGACACTTCCCCAGGACTCACCAGCCCAGCCAGAACCTCGGGCGCTGCATTTCCCTCTATGCAAGTCCGCTAAATGCTAGGGGAGGAAGGGCCTCGCTTCAGAGTGCTGTAATGTCGCTCGTTGGCGAGAAGCAATTCCCTAATCCCAGAAGCAGCAGTGTCATCGAGCTGTCAGCAGCCGGCGGGCGGGATGGATGGTGCCTCCGGCTGTCAGGCCGCGCCGGCAGCCTCGCGCCGGGCTTTGCTCCGTGGCGGCACGTTGGCGTGCAGGACCCCCAAACTTTTCCAAACTTGTTTGGTTTATCTTGATTAATAAGCTCAAGTATTCGTAAAGCTGAGGCCTGCCATTAAGGAGGCGATAAGCCATAATTTGTAATAAAAGAGCTACCTTTTCCAATTGTCTTCAGCTGAAGCGGAGAGTCCCCGTAATGATTTATTGCCTTACTGCCAGGCTCTTGATAAGTGGACACCAAATGGCTCCTCATTACTCAAAAGCTCCTCTGATTTCTTGAACCAAAGTCCTTTCCGAGCTCCACTTAGTCCACTTTCCTTCCGAAGAAAATGAATCAAGGACTTTCTCTCAGTAGCCTATAAACTATTTTAGCATAAAAAATATCATAAATGAGAAAGGGGAAAATCTTGTTTGCTAAAGGGCTGCTGGATGAACTGCCTCTTGCCCTTTTGATAGCATCTTTGAAATGGAAATGGCCAGCTGCCTGACCTTCTGTTCAATGACCCTTTTTGTACAAAGTCAAATTGCAGTAGCTTCACAGCAGCAATTCACCTATGGACATAAACTAGATTTCAGGGGGGTATGGGAGAGGAGGCTTCTATTTGCAGTTTCTTTAGAATATTTTTCCTTGGTAATATTTCCTCTCCACACACCAGGAATCAAGTTTATAAAAAAAATTGCTGTTTATAAAAGGAATTTAGAATTTTACTTCAGTAGCCTACATCTCTGTACCTTTTTTTTTTTTTTTTTCACATTATGGATGTAACAAGCCTTCCTTAAAAATCATTAATCAAAAAGATTTAGTATGTGAACAGTGCTACATGCAATTTTGAAAAAAATTCTATAATCAGTTATTGGATTGTGGCATTAATTATTTAACTCATTTTATTAGAACTCAAGGAAAAAATATAATTCTAAGCAGGATGAAAGATCAGCAAAAAGAAAAGGCAAGAAGAAATATCATGTTTCTAAAGAAGAAATATCACGTTTCTAAATACACTGAGACTTAGGTGTCCAAACGTAGAAATCAGCTGCTCACGTGAGATGTCCAAGTGCTGCAAAAACCTATTTCCCCATCCAATTTATGCCCTTGCAGCTTAGTTTATCCTGTGACACGACTGCTTTTTAAGAGCCGTCATTCTTTGTTAAATATATTTGCCAACTCCAAGCCCAGTGTTCCAGCTGGGGGAACTCGCTCGTGCTGTTACAGCAGCTGAAGGTCTGTCTGAGGAGGGTTCCCAAATATCGGTGGAAATACGGTGCTGGAGGGTGCCTGTTGGCAGGACCCGGGACCAGCGTGGACCACGGCGGGGTTTCCCCGCTGACAGCCCCATCCTCTGCCTTGCGACTCATCCTTTATCTTCCAGCTCCACCTCTGTCTCTGCCAACTGCCAGACAGCATCCAGCCAAGGAGAAACAGAGGGGTGTGTGTTTTTTAGAAGGTGCACTTAGCGGTATTTCAGCTTTGTCTAAAATTGTGGCCGGATCGTGTGAGCGCAAGGCATCGCTCAGAGCAGTCAAAAATAAGAGACGTGCAAGGTAAGCTAGTACATTTTCTGACTGAAGAGTTGCCCTGATTGTTGTTTTACAGCTAACAGCTGGTATGTTAAGGCTAAAATCTGAGCGTCAATTAATTCTGTATCAGATCAGCTGAGAAAGACAACTGTGCACAAGCATATGGTCATTGCAGGAGCAAGGCTGCTGAAAGCAGAGGGTGATGGTTTCAGCCTGTCGCTCTTCACTTATGATATTGTAAATGAGGCTAGAACAGTTTAATTTGTGTAACTGGCAGTCAGAAGGAGGGTTTAATTGAGGGAGAGGGCGGGCTGGCAGCACTGGCAGGTTCTCCCGCGGTTGCTTGATGCACAGCAGCTTGTGCCCGGTGGCAGGCTGCCCAGTCTTGTAGCACACACAAAAACAGTTCATAATTACACCATAATTCAATCTGAAGTCTTGTTTCCAATAAATCCCTCATGAAATCAGTGTTTGGCCCGGCGGCTGCCGCCAGCCCTGCCACCCTGGGACGCGTCGGGGGGACCCTGCGGCCTAGGCCAGAGCACGGCGGGCGCAGCGCCCTGCCCCGTGCCCCATCCTCCTGCCTGCTGCCCGTGGGTGGCCATGGCAGGCCTGCGTGGGACACAGCAATGGCTGGGAAAGTGGTGTGTTACGCTGCAGTTCTAAAGGAGGAGGAAAACAATGAGCAAAATGAGTAGATGGAGCGAGGACCGCACGGCGCCCAGAAGTTTCACGAGCCCCCGAGTTCAAAGGAGCGTCTGTGTGTACGCCGAAGTTTTGGGCATGCGATTCTGTCCCTTCCCACACGACAACGCTCTCGGAAACTCCACGTGGAACATCAGGGGGAAACTGTCAAATCCAACAAAATGAATCTTAGTATAATGTTTTGCAGAAAATGTCAAAGTTCTGGTCCAAAAAGAGGCCTAGGTGAAATTCAGGTTCCTGATTGCCAAAACACAACCCTCGGAATTACCACCTGGCTGCATTTTAATTCCAGGGGTGCTTAAGCTTCATTTTCCACATTAAAGCCCTGAGGGGCTGGAGCTCCTCACTGCCAGAGGCTCCTGCAACACAAACGGGCTCCGAGGGTTGGTGCCTCTGGGGTCGCAGAAAGGGATGTTCCTGTGTCTGCTGAACTTTGCACTCTCTTGTCTCTACTTCCCTTTCACACAGCTGGGGTAAGAGCTGCTTTATTATTATTATTATTATTATTTTATTATTTTTGTGAGAAAGCCCACGATTAAGACAGAGGGAAACCTGGGTTTCTCCTTTTCTGCCTGAGAGGCTTGTGTATGGGGCTGCCGTGGGCACTGAACTGTGCTCTTCCAGGGGAAAAGCTCATGGGGAGGCCAGGGAGAAATCGTTCTCCACCCCTCCTGTTGAGAAATGCAATTTGGAGGGTCCCTGGAGGCAGAGCGAGCAGTGGTGAGCCCGGCCAGCTCGCTGAGAGAGGAGGGCACTCACCTAGGAGGCAGGCTGGGCTTTGCTGGCCGTGCGCTTCATCCACAGGCTGATGTAATTAAAAAGGACACGAGCAAGCCATCGTCTTATGTTACTGCTTGTTTAAAAGCATCTGAAATACTACCGACAGAGAAGAAAGCGTCTTTTCAAGTCCCATATGTGAAGGACTCTAAAATGGCCCAAAAGTATTTCACAGGTGTTTAGAGGAAAATGAAAATCCCTCTTCGAGCTGAGAACAAGGATGAAATATTTAGACCAAAGGTTAGTGTCCTCCCATATATATAAACCTCCCGGGTCACCGGCTGTTGAGATAAAAATGTTTCCTGCACCGTGGAGCCCCATGAAGCTACAGCACCGCCGTGCCTGCAGGACCGGGAAAGGAGCAGCCGTGCTCCCGAAGGGAGACCAAACACAGGGAGCTGGGCCTGCGGAGCAGTGTGGGACGCGCACCTGTGGAAACTGTTCTAGAGCAGAGGTGTGATGAGTTTTCTCTTTCCGGAGCTTGCACGTCCCCATCTCCGCCGTGACCATGCCAGCACCCCGCCCGCAGCCCTGGGAGCCAGCCGCAGGCCGGCCCGGGGAGCACCACCACGATGGCTGCAGGGCGAAGGGCCGGAGCCCTCCTTTTTGGCTACAGCGTCCCAGAAAATGCTGGGCTAAAATAGCCACGGCAGTGCCTTTTGGAACAGAAATGGCAGTGCTTTCTCATCGGGGAGGGTTTTATCGTCTCCCTTTTTGCCAGTGGCAGCGGGAGAGTGACCACCAGTTAATGCACGGCTCATGAATCAGCACCGACACCACAGATGGCAGGGACCTTTGGCAGAGCCTTGTACCTGGAGGAAGGTACCTAATTCCTAAAGGTCTGCAGAAATTCAGTGCTCACCGTTGTTCCTGCTCAGGAGTGGTGCAGGATTGGGCCCCCGACACAGACACTGCCGCAGCCAGCAGCCCTGTGCTGATACACCCCCGAACATCATCTGCTGGCTCTGGTTAAAATCCAGAGCTCCCAGGTTAGGGAACAAACCCGGGTGTACTCAAACTGAATATGTTTATCTACGAAAAAGGAGTAATTATGGAATCCCAGATTAATTCAATTATTTCACTTAAAATAACAACCTGAACCCTGCGGTGCAGCTTAACCAAACTAATGAGCACAACAGCGAGGATGAGCAGAGTGCGGGCAAGGGGGAAGGAAAAGTGGCTCAGAAAGCAGTGTGAGAACATGCAAATAAAACACCTGCCAGGCTTGACGCCTTGCCCTCACAGCCGCTGCCTGTGCTCAGAGGGATTCCGAACTGCACGATTGCTTATCGTCCTTATTGTCAGCCAAACAGTTGATTTTTGATGACAGAAATATTGTGCGGACCGTAGTATGTGGACTGAGGATGTTGCTCCTACGTTTTCCTGCTTGCTGCTATTATTCCTGGGTTGTGAATATTTTAGAGCGCATGCCAACTCTTTGCCTCTGAAAATCAATGGAAGTTTGGCCGTTGACTTTAACAGAGCTGGATCAGATCTGAAGGTCTGTGCCCCCCACCCCCTTTTTAAATAAGCGGGCATTTTGTAGGATAATGGTCCTGGGGCGTATTGATTGGCCTCAGAGAGGCTGTGCATCGCCCTCGCTGGAAAACGCAAAACCCGTAAGGGGCTGAGCGCAACGGGGACGTGACTGACACACGCCGAGGGCGTTCTGGGGCTGAGGGCTGTGTGCTGCGTAGGGTCACACAGCGGGAGGCGGCGCGGGGACGCCCGGCAGCCCCGGCACCTCCGCGCTGCGCAGGGCACCTGCGGCCGCGCTCCTGCCAGCTGCTCCGCGGGGACCGTGCCAGCCTCTGAGGGTGGCACCCGAGGCCGCCTGTTCCCTGCCACGCTGGGGGGACAGCACATGACACAGGGTGCCGCGGGGGCGGCAAAACGGCAGCGTGGAAAAACACCAGCTCTGTCCTACCGCCTCTATACGCATCGGTAGCACCGCATATTACTATTGCTAGGGTGAGCCTGGGGAGGCCTGTGGGGCTATGAAGAGGGTGTGTGAGCCCAAAAGAAGTGCTGGTGAACTTGTCAGCCATATGCCAGCCCCATCACCTCCTCAAATCAGCCTCTGCCTCGCCCAGTGGCTGGCTGTCCGCTTCCGCGGCTCTGTGCAGAGCACATTCAGATCAGAACCAGTGTCCTGGAAAAAAAATCTTTTGGATATAACAAGTGATGATGTGAGCCCACGTCAGCGGCAGCCTCTTATTGACCGGCAGGGGTTTTGGATCAGGCCCTCCCCCGTGGTCATTTCCAGAGGCAATTACCCTGATAGCTCCTGCCTTGCCTTCTGTCACGTCGTGCGATTGCTCTGGGGCTGGCCGGGCTGCTGCGCTCTCCTGGAAGCCATTTCCCTTCAGTGAACTTTGATTGCGAGGAATAGGTTATTGTCCTGGCTTTGAAAAGGAGACGGGGCATAAGTCCTCGCCGGATCGCGGAGCCGGCTCTCTTCATGGCCAAAACCGCCACAAGCCCCAGCTGTGTCCCCGCGACCGCGTGTGACTGCAGTGTCACCTGCACGTACGTGCCTATTCGTCTGAACACGGGAGCGCGCTGTGCGAGGCTGCCTGCCGAAAAAGATCACGTTGTCCGCTGCGGCTCTGACTTAAACCTCTAGGCGCAGGAAATAAAACCCTAGTTTTGTAAAAATCAGAGGAACTTTACTGTTTTTTTAACCCGGCTTCACCCCACTTAAAATAACGTTTTAGGTACCGTATTAATGAAAAGCTACTGTCATAAAAGCGGGAACGTGGGTGTCAGCCAGTGCAATAAAGGTAATGTAAAAATCATAGAAAGTTGATGTGTGGCATGTACTAACCCTATTACACAGGCTGCGCACGCACATGCATGATATTCAGGACACCCTCTTATCAGGTTTAATTATATTAGTGCTCGCTGCTCATCTATATCCTGTATAAAAGCAGCGAGGCAATCATTAGGAATAAGCGTTGCGAGGCAAAGCAGAGAATGGAGCTCAGCAGCGGCTTCTCTCTTGCGGTTTGATTTGACATGCCTGCATAAGCACATATAGGAGAATTCTTATTTGTTTTATTTCAGGTAACAAACAAACAAAAAGCCGAGCCCAGGATAATTTGATCATAAAGGAAGAAGCTGAACTACTTATGGCTACAAAGACGGAGCAGATTGTATTAAAGGACTGTGAATCTAGCCCTCTTTGTTGTGTTCGCAGGGATTTTCAGGGTGATTTAGTGTGGATTGATTTGCAGTTTATTCTGCAGCCATTGTTTGTAATGTGCTTTGCAAGCTCATGTACTCTGAACCTTAATTGTTCTAAATTAAACTATGGGGACCAGACAGAACACATTTCAATCAGAATTACAAAATATTGCACCAAATTCCTTTGGGATACATAATCTCTCACTATGCCTGCAGTGCCTGTATATGTGAAGGAGGAGTGAGAAAGCATATTTAGGAAGACATTTTACTATAATTTAATTTACCCTTTTCCATTGGTAAAGCAAACAAGGATGGGGTGTTGGCAGAAACAAGCGAGCGAAGTGGTTTGGAGCTGCCTCGCGGCGGTATTTCTCTCGCCCTGCTTAAGTAACATAATTCTCTGTCCGGGGCATGCCACGCAGGAACGCGCTGCCCGCAGTCAGAGCCTGAGCACCGACCGGGATCGCAGCGGCTGTGGCAGCGCACAGAAAGTAATAAAAGCTTACTTGGGCTAGCATGGGAGAAAGGAGCAATGTAACTTACATTACGTGAGCAGTTCTGGGAGAACGAAGCTCAGGTGTCGGTAGGGTTGGAGTCCGTTTAAGGCAGTACGCCTTTAGTGAGAGAGCACTGTAATATTTACGTGAAAAATACCTTTGTGTATTCTTGCTAGCTCTGACCCAGCTCCCAGACAGTTGGCAGCCAAGGAAAATTCCTTTTTTATTTAATTAATTTATTTATTTTTGTTAAAGATACTTGCTTTTCCCAGCTGAAGTTCCTCTGAAGGACAATGGGGAGGCTTTTCTGATACAGAAGTTGTATGTGAAGGGAGGAAAATCTGGGAGGAAAATACTTGGTGAGGATGAGAAAGAGCATGATAATGCCAGAAGGATGGTAAAAGCAGGGCGGTATTTTGGGGAAGAGCAGGTGATGCCAACATAAATCCCATGGCCTCGGGGAAATGAGGGCTTACAACAGCACTGCCACACAGACTCAAACATCTGACTTGCAAAAACTCTTCTGCTTTTGGCACCAAAGCCCCAGCAGAAGTTTGTTTTTGATTCAGCATTAGACTGGGTCAAAATTATAAAATATTTTTTTTTTTTTTTTTTTTTTTTTTTCTTTTTGACTACCAGTGGAAAATCCTTTCTCTTTCCCTATCCCAGCAGGACAGAGTCTGGCTGCTCCAGAGCCTCATGTGCCCCTCAGCATCCCATTCCTCCATCAGGACCATCACAACGTTAGGCTGTTTTCTGCATTGTGGTGTGGGTGGTTTGTCTCGGGACCTCCCAGCGGCAGGAAGGGGCAGAAGCAGCATGAGGAAAGGCTGGCCTGCCCTCCAAGGAGACCTCTGGAGCATCCCCGGGCGGGCAGCAGGGAAGAGGGGCCTCCCCACCTTCTGGGGCAGGTGGTGTAAGTGCTCCTGAGACGGTACCTCAACAGTGGTGAACTCTGGGCAAAGGGAAGGAGATGTGACGAAGGACAGAGGCTGTTCACTCACCAGTCCTTGGGCACCACAATTTGGGATAGGAATTTAAGTTGTCTACCTAGCTCCCAGGTATCAGAGCCTCTTCCTGTCACTTCCAGTCTAGAGAAATACAGATCAACTGAACAGCAGCTCGACAAGCTCCGCAAAGTCACAAGTGATTTGTCAGAGCCTTTTTGCTGGGAGGTCACTGCGAGTGAGAGCGTATTTAGGCACCGTATGTGTCCCTATTTATCGACTGCACCTGTGCTTCCATGCCGAGCCTGAAACAAACCTGCTCATACTCAATTTAGCATAGCAGTCTGAATTAGTTAATTTTAGTCAGTCGGTGATTGTTATTGCTAAGATCCACCACTGTTCTGCATTGCACAGGCATTAAAATCAGTGTGAAGATTGACAGCCTTTTTCTGGAAAGAATAAAAGTATCTGCACATTCATGATGGATATAAACAGAAAGGTCAAGACTCAAAACCCGGCAGTCACCTATATAGTCTCCAAACAGCAGACTGTCTCCTAAGGTCACAACTCATTTAAGCCCAGTGCTTCTATGAATGCTCTGGCAGATGTACATAAGTGAATGGCTTATTTACCATCAAAGACTGATATAACTTTATTGAAAACACTAAGTTTTTACTCTCGTGTTTTAATTTGGACTGCCAAATTAAATTCAATAGTATTAGAAGAATAGGTTCAAATGTTCAAACTGAGATAATAGTGACTGAATACACCGCTCTTAGTGCCTGCAATGTTCTGACTGCCTCTTTATATCTTTGGGTCTCAATCTCTTCAGTGTTTACACATCTAAAATCTTCTGCTAGAGGTAGAGGCTTTTATTCTGAAAATTTAAGCCAATTGACAATAGGTTTGCTATAGCTGGTTATCTTTTATAGTGCCCTCATTCATAGTCCTTGGACCACAGGTAAAAAAACCAACAACTACGTGCTCCTCATTCCCACAGTACCTGAATACCACAGTCACCAGGGATTTATTTTTATTGCAATGATGGGAATTAGAAGAGCACTACTTTTCTCAATCCACCTAACTCAAGAGTAGAGACATTGAGGGTAAGATTTTACAGGCAAACAAACAGAAATCAAAGACGAGCTGCCCACATCCATCCGTATGAGTCTACCTGATGTAAAAGTAATTCAGCAACTCTTGTTCATACTATCTGTGGGCAGACCAGGATCCTCAACCCATTTATCTTTTCCACCAATGTTTCAATCTACTGAATCCTTATTCACAGCACTCGTAATCATTTGTTCAGCACTGAGATTTGGCTGCTCAACTTTTCACAGTGCAAGTAACGACAGACGTAAGATGTGAATCATCGGGGCAAACATGAGGTGAGAGTAGCCAGTGATAGCACTGATAAGGTTAGCAGATCCAGGCATTTTAGTTTGGGTGTTTAAAAGAGCTGCCTTCAAAAATAAAATTCTATTTTAATCTTTGCTTGCTACCAAAGGTACCTTGTGTATCTACCTAATTAGTCTTGATGGAATCTCTATTGCAACAGTGCCTTCTGCCTTCAGAAACACCCGCTACGTGCCCTGCTGTTAACCAAATGAGATGCTGATTTGGCGACTTGAAAGAGAGGATTTCAAGTGGGTGTGGAACAGTTTGTCTCAAACATGATAAAATGTAGTGGTACACTGCTCGCAGCCTTGGCACAAAGGAAAAAGGCTTGGTAGGCAGAGACCCAGATTTGCCCATGGTAAATGCTGCTGAAAACCCATTTCAAAAGGACATGCCTTCTGTTCAAAGTGCCAATCCTACCCACACTACAAGACGCATAGGACAATACAGGACTAAATCAAATATATGCTGATTACAGAGCAGCTCTCTTTTCTTTCCTCTAGTGTTGCCGTTAGGACAGAAAGAGAAAAATATCTTTGGGAGAACAACTCAGCAGCTACAATTTCTGAGTAAAGCTTATTATTTGTACAGCAAAAATCAAAACAACCTATTATTTGTCACTGCGGAGAGAAGAAATATGATTCCTGTCTCCTGTCTCTGTAATGTCCTCTTCTTCAGCTGTGCATTTTGTCCAGTTGTGTCTTATCACGTTAGCAAGAGGAGGGTTTCTGCTTCTTTCTTTTTTTTTCCTTCCTCTCTTTCTTTCTTTCTTTCTCATTTTTTTAATACCTCACTGCTCTTGACCTGACTTCTTGCTCATGTAACATCTCAGTTTTTAAATGGTCATTCACTATCACAATTTCTTTTGGGAAACACGTTTCTAAGCTTAAGCATACAAGATTATAGCAGATTTCTTAGCTTACTGTGTAGTGTGTTTCCCATGTGATAGCTTCTCCTCAGGAAAGCTATTCTTTCATGCAGCCATAGCACCAGCATTGATCAGTGGAAAAGTTCAAGGCAGCAACTCATCAAGCACAGCTTCAATACTAGATTCCAGACAAGGTCTGCAATAAATAAGACCAGTAACAAAGCATCATATTTCCTCCTTACACAGAAAACCAACAGTGACACAGTTCTAAATTTCAGAATATAAGGACAATTTCTTCTCTGCCTTGGAGCAAGATGAAAGCCGGAGGTATATTCCCTTTTAATATAAACTATCTTTAAGTAATCATGAATTTTTAGGATGCTGGTCTTTGAAGTGTGCTAGCATATCATTTTAAATGCACAGGTTCTTACTGTATGAGATTTTGCAGTGCCTTCACTGAACAGCACTTTGCTGTCTGAAGACTGTGATACTATTGAATATGAATGTTTTGAATATATTATTCTGACCCCAGCGTTAGTTACTGCTTTTTATAAAATATAATAATGGTTCAAAGATTTCAGTGTTAGCTAACAAAAAAAGAACAGCCTAGTGCTGTAAGCAGATAGGAAAAAAATTCCAAATAGCAGTGCGATAAAAAAATATACACCCTATGAGGCCCTCACAGATTATTGCTATTGATTTCTTTCCTGGAGACGTGGAAATGTTACCAGATGGGGTGTTAGGCAGTAAGTGTGTGGGTGCAAACGCAGTTTATTGCTTGCTGTCTAGAAATCACTGAAAACCTTCACAATTCTGTTTGGCTGTGTCACATAAAAAGGTAAATTTTTTGCCCTACACCAGTCCTTACAAAAAGCTACATGACATGCTATAGCAATGAGCATACAGTAAATTTGTCTCTAAGGAAAAAAAAAAGATCAACAAGAGAATTAAACGTGCATAGACACACGCACACGCTTCCAGGGACCATAAAATGCCTTGTACATATTTGTGTATTTGCCCGCGTCTTGGTCGTATCCTTGCACTATGTTGATTTAAATTCATCTGAAAGACTAAATTGATTTATTTCATGGTTTTTCTCTTTTGCTTCTGCCTGGAACATTGGGCTCTGTCCTGTATTTTATGCTTATGGAAGTGCTAATAAGATTTGCTGTAGGTTTCTAAAAGTCAGGTACTGGAGCTGGAGTGTAATGCACAACTGTGCCCGACCCCCTCGGGGATGCACCCATTAAAAAAAAAAGGCTGACCTTCTGTCACTTTCTTCCTCCTCCCTTTTAATGATTCCTTCTATATCCTTTTGAGAAGATCTTTACAGCCCTTTGACCCCTGTTAGAACAGGAAGACTTAAACAGCTAAAAGTACCCTCAATATCAGCAGTTGCCAACAGGAGCTCAAGAGGCTTTTTAGGAAATGCCAAAAGACAATAACCTACATTTTCAATGCATTTAGAGACAGGTCCACATTCAATATTGTATAATTCCCCTTTCGTTTGCTCTAGCACAGTGCGCTCGCACCGAGCCGAGGCCCGACAGTACAAACAATCCCCCGGCAGCAAGGCTGCCGCTTCGGCAGCAAACCCGCGTGTAACGACAAAGCAGCAAGCCTGTACTCATTCTGCACGTTACACTACCTCTTGTTTAGCTTTCAGAAAACCAGAACAGTGTGTCCTGGGAGGCTCAGGCAGCTCTGGCAATGCCCGCCTCTGCCATCCAGCACAAACACATGCCCTGCTCTTTCCTGGAGCTGTAAGACCCCGCACGCGGCTCTGCTGCCTGCGGCAAGAAGCGGCGCGGCTGAACCGGGTCCTGCCGGGCTGAACCCAGCCCTTGCCTGCGCCCCGGGAATATTTATCAGGTAGCAGGGCACAAACCAGCAATCCGTAGGAGAGCAGAGGAGCGCTCACAGCGGGCTAGCAGCTTGTTCCTGGGCTCAGACGAGCATCAGCATCCGGTAGGAGAAAGCCTACGAGGGGCAGCTAGAACAATGCCGGGACGAAACCAAGGGGTGAAAGTGCCTTTGCAAACAACTGCCTAAGGAGGCTTGATCAGAGAGTGCAAAGATGTCTTTGTGGCTTTCTGCAGTATTTTAGATGCTTCTCTCTTTCAAGGAAGAGCAGCCTCTGGCTCAGGCCCACCCTGCTCAGATCGACAAGCAGGAGGACCCATGTGAACTGGGCAGCTCGTTAAATGGCAAAGACTGAGCTGGGGCTGCGGTGTCGGAAGGCAGCTAAGTGCTGCTGGAGTAAAAATCACCTGGGAAGTTACGTGGACTATTGCAATGGAATCCTGCAAGCTCGTGGACACCTCACTACATGTGCTGTCAATTAAAATACCATCAAAACAGCAGTTAAGCAGTGTGATATAGCCATTACCTTCAAAATATAAGGGAACAATGTTTTGATACAGCAAGTAATGTAACAGAAATCCAAGCCCCCTGCATTTCTGTCCATCTAATCTTTGGGGACACTGACCATGAGAGAGGAGCCAGAGCTGTGCCATCGACCCGATCCATCTCGCTAAGCTTGCAAAACGTTCCCTGATATAACCAAGCCTTTAGGCTGTCAACAGATCCAGGAAAGAAAATAAAACTTGAATTAGACTGAGGAGATTAAGTGAACAACAAGGATGTGTAGTAAAAGGTATTTCAGGAAGGACAATTAAACACAGACACTTAGGCTGCTTTTGGTACCTCTCAAGACTCTGGTTAATGTTCATGGCTCGCAGCACATATTAACTTGCAAAGATCAAGCAGTTTTCCACTACCGTGTGCCTACATACTGCAGTGAGTGTTCAGCCTCCTTTGCTGCTGAGAACGAAGATGCTCTTCTGAACACGCAAACAACTGCCCGTGGTCTATTCAAGTAATTACAATATGGAGGCTGAACTGCCATGGATGACCTTCTCAGGTCATTCGTAGATCAGTAGGCTTGGAAAATTGATGAAACTAGTCTTCATGGTAGAGATTTCAAAGACGGTAACAAGGAGATCCCCATATGAGTGATGTTGAAACGCTACAAAATGAATGGCCATGAATATAATGGGGCAATATCCCACAGCGTGATCCTCCAAACGGTGAGATACTTTACATACAATTCACTTTAAAGAAAAGACAGCCTGCTGGTTGCATGTTTGCATGACCTTAGGCAATGCAACAAACAGGCAAACAACAGCAACAACAAAAAACAGTTGGTGTCATGCCGACGAAGGACGAAATTTAGTCTAATATTTCCCATAAGAAAAAACCAACCACATGAATTCAGAACATGCACATGGCAGAGCATCACTTCCTTACTACTTTTTCAGACTCTACTGATGGCCCCACCATAAAAGCAGGTAGAGAAGGTATTTTTTTTTTTTTTTTAATTTTAGAAACTTTAGCAAGTGAAATCAGTATTTCCCACCTTTCCCACCTGGCCAAGGGCAGCCATTTTGTGATTTCCAGTGAAAAACGTAGAAGCCTCAAGAAAAGGAAAAAAAAAATGGCATTTTTTTCCTGCAAGCTTCCTGCTGCAGATGAAAAATGAATCGCAGCACAGGTCTGACGAGGCTCGTAGGCCAAAACAAAGCACAGCCGAGAGTCTCTGGCGCTTGCTTTGTCCTCTCCGAGGCGCCGCGTCCCTTGGGGACCAATTGTGCAGCTCGGAGAGTCCTTCTGCCTGGTGGCCTGTCATGGAGGACGTTGGACTATAACTCACAGCTGCTACTTCAGAAACATTTATTTTTGTTTAGTTCCTTTAATTTTTTGTGTGCACGCACACACACACACAAAAGCCTGGCTCTGCTTTTTCAAGAGGCCTAGAGTGCCCGGGCGTTTCATTGTTTTTCATGCATTAGCTTCAGAGGGCTTTAGGAGTAGCAGAGTATTTATTTATGGATTAGATTGACAGAGTGCTCCCTACAAGTGCTCTGGATTCAGCTCTATTGAGCTTGGTGCACTTACACTCAGGTCCTGATCCTGCAGAGCAAGGGGAACCTGCCCGCTGATGTTCTCGGTCCAGACGTCAAAGCTAAGAATATGTCTCAAGTGCTTGGCGACTGGAGCTCCAACCTCTAAACATCGTATGAAAATATACGTCCTGTGATTCTCACCAGCTCCTGAAGCTGTAAATCTTTTAAGTTTATCATGAAATATTAAATGAGTGAAGCCAAAACTAGAGTCAGGAATGCATCTGACACTCATCTCAGGCCTTCCAGCCAGACCTTCCTGGGGTACACAATTGCGTAAGCACTTGAAATTATTAGTATTCAGGAATATTATAAGGCATTTTTTTTCTATAAAAAGGCAAAAATGTTCTCATGATTTGCATCAGAACTTAACTAACAAAGCCACTAAACCTTAGATTTCTGTTAACTACATATATATATATATTAGATAGAATAGGCTTCACACTAGCAAAAAAACCAAGCAAACAAAAAGAACACAAACCAAACTAAAATAAAATAAATAAAAAAATCCCAACCCTATGAAAAACAGTAGGAGCAGTTGGTGCCCTGTAATAGCAGTTGCTTAATGAAATCCATCCTGCAAAGGAGTGATTTTAGAATTCTGCAATAGCCAATGAAAATTACATGCAAACATTATGGTCATTTGTTATCATTATAAATTGTGATAATGTCATGGCTGACTTACAAAGATGATGACCTGAAAGGCCATGACATTATGACATTACATTTTATCAATAATGAAAAATTGCTTCTTTTGCATGATTGTACCAGAGGTGAGCCAGGACCCCGGAAGGCTGTTGGCTTCTGCAGCCTGGTCTCTGTGTCAGAGAGGAAAACAGACCGATAAAGAAGGATTTGGGGAAAACAAACAAACCAACTAGAGTGAGACTAGAGACAGGAGAATAAATTTACCTTGCAGCATTTCATTTGAATTTCTGAAGGCCTGGATGATATATGTCTTGAAGACAGCACAGGGGAGATTCACCCAATGCAAGGAGCTTACAATAGGCTCCTTCTCGTCCGTGAATGGCACAGTGAATGCCTTTGGGACCAATGAAGCCCTTAATAGACGACTTTAACGTTTTCAATGGCATTAACTGACAGTTCTGATTTGGTTGTTCTCCAGTCCAGCCTCTCTCCCATTGCCTACAGTTGCCCTCTGCCTCGCACCTCAGATGCTCAGCCTGGAGCTGGATCTCGGGGATGCACAGCAGCCCCAGCTCTGGCAGGGAGAGGGCGGCCAGTTGTGTGGAGAAAGTCATTTTAAAGAAAAATGGCCCAACTATTACCACTGGTACAAGGGCTGCAGCTCTCCAGCTGCTCCAGCAGCCAGACGCCCAGAGCCCTGCAGGCCGTGCACGTGCCAGACCCACGTATTTCTCCCAGCGGCACAGAAAAAGCTGGGCTCTCGGGTGCTGGAGCCTCGGTGGGTATTTTTGTGTGTAAGGAGGTGCAAAAAGTCACACCTCTGGCCTCATCGTGCCGGGGTGCGGGCGGGCTGGGCCCCGGGGCGGCTGCAGGAGTCACAGTGACCTCCACGTACCTCCTGGCGCACGGGGAGCCTGACACCATGGGAGAAGCGCTGCACGAAGTCACCTTAGTGTGAACAGGGGCTGCAACCTGAGGTCGGACCCAGCCAACCTCAGCCTGTTCTTTTTAGAGCTTGAATAATATTGTTTAAAAACAAACAAGCTTGGATGCAACACGGTACTCTGTTCTCAGCTGTATCTCTTCTCTCAGATGGCAATAAAGAGGCAAATGTTGCACTTATGTACACCAAGGGCTGAAATTCCTAAAATAAAGTCTAGAAGAAATCTAAAATTCTTACATTTTAAGTGTAAAGTTCATTGTATTTTGTCTTCTATGCAGGTATTTCACGGCAGGAACAGAGAGGACCTATTTATTTGATGTCAGTTCCTCTCAGTAACAGCTTTTGTACACATCCTCTTGATGCCACCATTTCAAGCAATCTGTGTCAAAATTAAGAGCAGTAGCACCTTATACCTGAAAAATAGCACAGAAGCTCTGCCTTAATTTGAGCAAAAGGACAGCCTTGGCAGGCAGCAGTGCAAGACAGCTGCTTTTCAGCAGCCGGTGCAGGAGCAGAGAGAGAAAGGCTTGACCAGTTTTCACCTAAGAGGTTCACGTTTTGTGTGCATCTGGGCTTTTGCTGGTGGTATGAAATCCCAGGGCATCTGCCAAGACGCATTGCTTAATGTTCTCTGCTTTTCAAAGGTTCAGTAAGCAAAAGGGGTTATCCCGAGCAAGCTGCTATGACCATGACAGGAGCAAAACACCTCTGTGTATAAATTTGAAACCTTTAACCTCCTAACTGTCAAATTTCAATATTTCTGGTCACAGTGTTAAATGCACCCTAGCATTTGTATTGAAAGAGTTTTCAGTGTATCTGGATGGAAAAATCAAAGTTTGCTTTTATATTTACACGCTGTTAGTAAGTTGTTAAAAGAAGAATAAAACAAGGTGACTGCCAGCTATATTTTGTATTAACGTAAGCTTTACAGCTTCGGCATAATAAAATAGGACCCCTCTGTTCCCTGAAACTTGTGTTGTGTGCTCTGACTTAGTGTTGTTGCTGCTTTGATGCACACTGCCTCGTGCTACGGACTGCACCGAGTTGAGGCTGGGGTTCAAACTCAGCAGGAAGGGATACAGGAAAAGATGGGATGGGATAAAATGTCACCTTCAAAGAAATAAAACAAACCACCTTTAAGTTAAAATCCAGTTTCCAAGTCCTTCAGCTTGTCAGTGCTTATCTTACCTATTTATTTTTAGTTCATATTTTTTTTTGTCTCTGCAGATACAAAGGGAGAAACTGCCAGTGACAGACACAACAATTTTACATTGCCCTACATGGAGATGCCATTGTATTTTGGTATGTTTTCCTGCTCTGTCCAGTCTTGTGCTGAATCTTCTACCTCTCCATCATAAAGACCTCTGTGACAGCAGAGAGGATCACAGCCCAGCTTCTGATCTGCCACGGCGCTGTTTTACGCCGGGGTGACTGCAGGCTTGAGCTAAGTTCCTCTGCTTTGTGCCGAGGAGATGCATTCACACCACGGTGCTGAGCCCCTGCCCCTTCTGCGGGGGCGCCCCTGCCTCTGGCTCCCAAGGGCAGCCGTGGCTCTGCTGGCAGCACAAGGGCAGCACCGGCGTCCCTCGGGAGCTGCGAGCAGAGGCCTGTTGCTGACCAGCACTGCTTTTTTGGAGACTACAGCAGCAGGACAGGGTGCCTCTGGAGGAGACATTCCCTTGGGATGCTTTGCAGGCGGGTGCAAAAGTTCCTATCACATTTAGGAGCTTGCTTAAAAAGATTCCTGGATTTATCTGAAATCTATCACTAATTGCGATTGGTTTATTCTGGCGAGAAGCAGGAACTGGAGCCTGCAGAAAGCCTTCAGCTTTAGCACTGTTTTCTAAATGCATTGTGACAGTGGAAAATAAACTTCATACCTGTCCAGTGCATAGTGATTTGGCCACGAGTTATAATGCAATTCAGGCATTTCGGTCCTGAAAGAGCCTTCACCACGAGGCGTGCCCCGCGCTGCCAGCAGGTGCCAACATACGCAGGGAAGGGTGAGCCAAGGCGAGGGGCGGCTGGGGGTGGGAGGCTTCACATCTGTCCTGCACATCGCCAGGACGCATCCCGTGATGCGCGGGGCGACCCTGGGAAGGTCGCTGAAGCTCTGCGCCTTCTGCTTGGCTTCGCAGAGCACCGGGAGATCAGAGGAGAGGCTCTGCTGCCTCGCGGCTCCCAGCGCTGCACTCTGCCAGGGACACGACTCTTGCTGTTGCAGCTCTTGTTTTCAAAACATGCAATGATCTCAGTTTGGTCAAATAACAATCAAATGCTATAATTTTAACCATGAAATCAATAGTCATGAAAATGGCCCTGGCTCATTATAGCTCTCTTGGGGAGTTTTCAAATAGATAAGGGTAACGGCAGAACACTGAAACTAGAGTGGATCAAGTACTAATTGTAAAAAAGATGCAGGGCAATTTTTGCAACTAAATGTAGGAATATTGCTCAGTTATGACTGTGAAGTTACATTGCCTGTTTGTAAGTGTTTCATCAGATTCTTGTGTATTTCTCAAACTTTAATTTCAAAGCATCCTCAGTTTCAGCTCACACAATTGTTTGCTGGGTGTTCATCTGCTATGTTGTGGCTAAAATCTTCATTGCACAGCGGGAGGCAAGGGACAATACCACGTGCGCGTTGTGTAACCAGCACAACAACAGTGTAAGCCAAAACCCTATATCCACCGGGCATTGGGTCGAAGCCGTAAACAATACAAAACAGTTGGTGCAAACAACCCGGGGACGAGCTGGAGCTGAAATTTGTATGAAACATTATAGCAGTGCTTCGGCATGGGAATGCCATTCCCATTCTGCGTATTTACAAGGACCCCGGTCAGCTCACGGTTTGCGTATCAAAGGAAGGACTACGCTTGCTGTGTGTGCTGTACCGTCGGGGCCGTCTGAACTTTGGAGGAGGAAGAGCGCCTGCCTTTGCCGCACACCCGGGATTGCTGGGAGTTCCTTCAGCATCCCCTTAAATTGCTGTGTTTGGCTCATTTGTGCCGCTTCTATTCAATTTTGTCTGTGTGATTCAATTTACCATTTAGAGCCATTACAGTGTGTCATGAACTTTCTTAATCTGAAATGTGAGAATCTTCTCTTAAATACAGGGCTGCTGAGAGGGAGGTGTTGTGGGGGCAGGTCCCGCAGGACCCAGCAAGGGGAGGGAGCTGGAGAGACCTGAAGGCTCTCCCGGCACCAGTTCCTCCTCCTCCTCTTCCTCCTCCCACCCTCCCCTGCCTTCCCTTCCCACTGCCCCACTTGGTGCCTGTCCCCTCCCCTCCGCGAATGGAGCCCTGCGGCAGCGGCATGGAGGCAGGGACGGACGCAGGGTGGTTTCCCATACAAGGAGGAGCGAAAGGCGTGTTTATCGCCAGCTGCAGCCTTCTGACCTGGAGCTGAAACGTGCAGAAATTCAGATTATTGTTTCAGTCCTTCCGTGATGCGCTCTGTAGCGATATTAGCAATAACCGAGAAGAGGGACGGATCTGCAGAGGAAATTTCCGGGCCTGATGAATGCCGTTTGTCAGCTCGGCTGGGCAGAGCGCAGCGTGGCAGGGAGGCTCGCAGCACAATCCTGCAGGCGAGGCTGACGGGGCTGTAAACAAGCTATGAAAGTTTAATGACATTCAAATATCTGAATGACTCCTCAAGCGGCGTAGTGGTTAGGAATTGTCCTGTACAGCTTTTGTAAAGAATTCACAGGGTTAATGACTAAAGAATGGAGTTCTGGTAATCAATATAGTCCTCTGGCTCTATTGATTGGAATCGCCTGCTTATTTTGCAGCTAAGATTTTTTAGCCCATTCAGAACAAAGACACCCTAGGGGACCGTTAAGTAAATAGGCATTTAAGATTTTTTCGTTGCTAAGAAAGTAGTTAATTATTATTAGTGCTTAAAAGTCTCAATTTAGACAGAACATCTCAATGAACATCATAATTTCGCTAGTTTTCTGTATGTTTTATGCAAATGGACGTGTACTGGTGGCTGTTCGGAACTGTGTGGCCGTTTATTGGGCTGGTCAAGGTGCCGAGAGATGCTTCAGTCCTCGAGGGCTGAAGGCACTGAACATCTTTCTGGGGACCCTTACACCCAGAAGGATCAGGCCCCCAGACAGGTTCACTATGTGTAGGGTGATGACTGCTAAACAACACAAGGAATCCTCATTGATCTTTTGCTGGAAGTTGATGTTCAAAGAGCCTGAGGAAGATGAGCTCCTCGGAAGAGAGCTGGGCTGTACACGTGCAACGTTCTTCCCCAAAGAAAGCACATCACAAACCAAATCACTTTCTATTCTGCCAAACACAGGCTCCACTGTGTTCACAGGCCAGATCTACAGGGAAGCATCAGATCACCTATCGCAGACGCCAGCACAGAGCACTCCAGGACGGAGCACCCATCTGTCTTAGGTTTAGCAGATTTCAGAGGACAGGGGGATCCCAAAAGTCAAGCCCGCAGTTACACACCTGTGACTTGGCCAGTTCACAGCCTTCAGTTTGAGCTTGGTCAAACCACACTGAGGTGCCTCTGTAGAAGCCAGCTGCAAGTTCAGGAGCACGCTTGGTGCTCAGGCCCACCAAAGCTGCCAGTCCTGCAAGACCTCCACTGTCTTCACAGTAGAGCTGGAATCATCAATACTGATATCCTTCTACCGCCACAGAACTTTTCCTCCCAATTTTACTTTTTATTATTTTTATTCTAAGCCAAAAGCTACTCCTTGCTGAGCAGAGGAAGGTGTACAGATGGCATTCCCCCCACCCCAAACTGCTGCGTATGACGGAGCCGCTTTGTATTTTGATGCCGCTCTAGTTTCCTTCGCTCTTCACTTGCTCAACCGTTTTTGCTTATTACACTTAAAACTGTGAATCCAGTGAATCAGAGAGAGGGCACCCACTGGGGACTGCAAGCAGAGCTGATCTTTTTCATCCACCTTAAAAATTAATTACCAAAGCTTCTTGCTAGAATGGGCATTTGATAAAAGCACAGAGATCATGCACCCATCAACAAGCACTTACTCACCAGCTGAGACATTAACAAAACACATTTCATATTTGATCCAATTAACATTTTTTTTTTTTTCCTTGACAATGACTTACACATTTAGGCTATTATCCGTGATTTGTTAGTGTGTAGGAGCATTCCCTGACACTAACCCTGTTTGTAGATTCTCCTCGCTTCGGCCTTCCTGGGAGTACCGTGCCCTGTGCAGGGCCGTGCCTTCTGCACGCTTGGTACAGCTGGCTGGGTTTTAGCCATAAGTGATGCTGCAAATCCAGAAAGTGATAGGTGGAAGCACCAAGGCAGCTTTCTTTTTGAAGGCTCAACGTACCTAAATTGCAGTTAATGTCCCTTGCTCTGGTTCCTGCCGAGGTCTGCCCTTTCTCTGCAGCAGGAATACCAGCAAGCAAAAGATCTCACTTAATGGGCCAGAAAAAGATTTTCCTAAAAGGAAATGGTTATAGCTGCTGATACCCACATCTGGGGCAAGAATCCCTGAAAATCCCTGCAGGCCCAGCAGAGAGGACCAGCAGGCAGACCTACAGGTTTTGAACCACTTTGCAGCTGGTTTCAGGTCATCCTGCGGCACCTCCTTTGCTGTAGTTTACATATAGCCATACATATTACATGTAACTACATAACAGCTTAGTAAAACACTGACTTTGACTCCAAAAGGTTTTAAGTTTGTTTTAGATTTTTTAATTATTATTATTAATCAGAAGAAAATTCATCTGATTGGTCACGCAGTGTGAATACCTCTTGCACATTGCTGGGAATGTGATCTGAAGGAATAGCTGCACACAGCACGTGTTTATACTGGATACGTAGGCATTAAGAAGGGGGAAAAGGAGGGTCCAAAGCTTGGGAATTAACGTGGTGTTGCCCGACAGCTACATTCAAATACATTTACTTTTTCAATCTGTAGTTTTAACTTTGTTGAATCTGTTTTCATTCATAAATACGCCACTCTTTCCATCCTCTGGGTTTATTTTTGCTGTTGTTTTTTTGCTAGCATCTCACTGAGACCCGTGGGACCTCTCTGAGGTGTGCAGCCAGAGGACGTTTGGCATTCCAGGAAAGGAGATGCTTACCCTGGGACCTGCAGAAGTTGGGGCTTTGCCTTCACAGGACCACAGGGGAACTGTCGGGCAGAGGACACAAGCACCTGCTGCTCAGTCTTTCTGCATGAAGTTTGTTCAGGGAAGAAAGTATTGATGCCCTTGATGCTGATTTCTAGCGGCCACATATGCCAGGGCGTTAAGTCACGATTCATGGTAAGACAGAGGGGAAAAGCAACAACAACATCCCTCCCACCTGCTCCTGCATGCCAGGAAAATCATGGATAGTTCTATTTTGCTTTGAAAACTGTGTAGCTTCTGAGGATCAAAGGTCTCCTCCAGGCCCTGCCACGATTCACCGCGCGGCTGCCCTCCGTCCCCGACCCCGAGCGCCTCCTCGTCCGTCTGCGTGACGGGGACGGTGACACCCGCCCGTCCAGAAAAGCCCTTCAGCAGCCCCAGCCAAAAGCAGGACCACTCGGTTTTGAGGGCCAGGTGTTACAAAGCGAAGATTATTTTCTTTAGAAATATCTCCCTCTAGCAGATATGCAAAATGCTTCTCTCTGGTGTGGTTATTTACCGTGGTTTATATGAATTACAGAGCAGTCGTCTTACACCTTGGTTTTCAGAGTAATGCGACATAGTTACTAGAAATCCACCTAAGCAATTACTTTTCTGATCTATTGCCAGATTCCTTTCATATCAGCAGCTGCAGCTTGAAAAACCTAACAAATAACATTTTACATAGGCTTGTAGTCTATATTCAATTTTATCTGATTATTTTTAGCACAGTGATTTGAGAATCCAAATTACAGCTAAGAAAATGGAAAATTCATTTTCCAACAATGCCTTAAGCTTCACTAGCATTTTAGAGTAGAACATTTCTGTGATGGCCTTTGATTCAATCCAGGCTGAACGAAAGACATTTCATCACCACAGAATGCATTTCTTTATTTGCCTTGGATCTATGATTCTGTCAGTATTGAGAGAAAAGAAAAATCAATGCTGCACTATAAACCTCGGGCAGCCCCTGGCCAACGTGGTCAGCATGGTGTGAGCAAAGGAAATGGCAGGGGAAAAAAATTGACCGCTCAGCAATAGTGTGGCACAGTAACGGACAAAGCTCTGGGCTAATAACAGCTTGCAATTACACATGGAAAGCCAAAGCTTGTAGGGCATTCAGTACGAAGGGGATGTAATACAATTTATTGAACCACCGGTTAGAGTTCTGCAGCTCCTCAATAAAAAAAAAGAGCTGTGGACCTGTACTGCTTAAAAGACAGACTTATATGGTGCCAGCAGGGGAAGGAGACTTGAAGAAAGCAGAAAGCCCTTCCTTTTTATGTCTTGGACAGCGAGCAAGCGGGGGAACGCAGCCTCTCTGTGCTTCCTAAAAATGCAGCGGGCAGGCTGAAAGGCAGAGCCCGTGCCCGGCCGCTGCCCAGCCCGCCCGCGGGACGCACCCGGTGACCCACGTCCCTCGGCGCGGGTCCTGGCGCCTGACGTACTGCTGCTGGCACGGCAGGAGCTTGCTCAACGACATGACATAGAAGTAGGACCCAGCTTTCCAAGCCCAGTTGGTAGAACAACTTTTCCAAGCCCAAGTTGGTAGAACACAGGGGGAATTTTAATTGTAATACCCAGCCTTCAGACCCTGCACTTCCTACGGACCCCAACACTTGCAGTACTGGGGAGCCCGGGAGCTGCCCGACCCCCTTGGCACACATTGCTAGGAATCATTGTTTCTTAGCTCTTTGGCTGACACTGAATTACCCAGTACTACAATCATGGTAAAGCATGCACTGGAAACAACCAAAATAACAGTCACCATAAATCTAAACATTTTGTGATCTCGATCAAAGACATCAAACTCATCTCACGCGGCAATAAGACTACGAGACTCCTCAACCTTACTAACAGCCGGATTTTCCTCTGTGGACAGCAGAGGAACCAGACAACCCATACAACGGCTGTGCTTCACCCTAGGGGAGCATGTGGCCCAGGGATATTTTTCTCTGTAGCTTCATTTCTAGATTCCTGGCCCCAGTATTTTACCCCTCCCTGCCATGCACACCAGCTGCCTCCTCCCTTGGTGCAGGTTATGGCTCTGACATCACGCCGTGGGGTCGCTCCCGGGGTTTCCCTGGTGCAGGAGGCAGGCTGCACATCGCCTTCGGTAGCTCTGGGTGAGGACAAAATGCCAGAATCACCCCACGAGAGGACGCGGAGCCTCTTCTGTGATCCCCAGTAACCCTGGTCCCCGTGCTATAAAAACCTCACACCAAACGCTGCAGCCACTTAGCAGACCCCTCAGCCCTTATCATAATTAAGTCCTTCTACATGGCACGGTGCAAGAGATGATGGGCGGGCCTGAGATGCAAGGAAGCCGCTGGAGCGAGGCAGTGCTCGGGGTGCTGCTGGCAGCCCTGGCACTGGGCAGTCCCGGCCCGGGGCAGCCCTCGCCACTTCTCTTGTTCAGCCAGGGAGATGGGGGAGGAGGACGTGTGCTGCCCATTCCCAATGTCACCTGCGGAGAGCCATTAGCCCGCTCAGCCCTCTATTCCTACACGCTGAATCAAATTAATCTAACAAAAACAGATGACCTGTGAGCTCAGCCTGCCTTACAGCAAAGTCAAACGGGCAGCGGCGCCGAGCGAGGCAGGGAGCAGTGTGCTGGCCCCGCAGCCCCTTGTGCTGGCCCCCGCCGCTCTCCTGCCTTCGCCCGCGGTGTCCCTGCACCTCGGCCACCTCTGTGCCCACGGCCGGGCTGACCCCGTCCCAGACACCCCATGAGCTGCCCCTCCATCCATCCATCGCCCATGTCCACGCACGCAGCTGCCGACCCAGAGGTGTTGGCCACGCCGCAGCTGCTGTTCTTCTCACATGAATCTATAGGAATCAATGGACATTTCATTAGAGTAATCAAGTGTGGATGCATCCTGCATTTATATCCCGTGCTCCCCCCCTCCCCCAGCTGCTTTCACAGGCTAATTGGTCCTACAGCAAAGGCTACGTGGGTATTTTTCCCTACATATGAGTGTCAAGAGCAGTTTTTTCCTGCTGGTTGAAACACCTATCGATACAGGGTAGCGTAACAGCCTTCACCCGCCGGGCCACGCTGCCGACGCTCACTCATCGTGCGCTCTCCGTTGCACGCATCTGACTCCCTCCTTTACTCCTTTAACCCATCCGACCGCCTTGGTTATGTTACTCTTGATGAAGAAGTTAACCCATTGCATTTTCCTTTTCAAAACAGGTTGCGAGAGTAACACCGCTCTCTCAGTTCACAAACCATCGAGGGAATTTCCCTCACATTCCTGCTTCACTGCTATTCATTTATTACCTTGCAATTTTCAGCCCAGTCCCTTCACCTCGTGCGGTGCGATATCTTCCCGTTCCTTCCAGTGCTGTGCTCTTTATGTGCATGTGGGTGTCCCACGACCTCTCGTGAAAGGCTCTGGACACAGCACTGCTTTCGTAAGCCTGCCTTGCCCAGGAGGGGACATTGCCTGGGCCAAAGGCAGCTGGGGCCAGCACGGGCTGGAGGAAGGCCAGAGGGCTGCTGCCCCCAGCCCAGGTTCGTGGCAGGAGGCTGATGGCAGGGCTCTGTCCTGGGGTCAGGGGAACGCGGCTCCGTTCAGATCATCCTTTGGTGAGGAGGAGACACTGCGATGACACTTGTCCGAACAAAGAGCTTGAATGTGAAAGCTCTCATAAGATCATACACTTCCCAGTTGAAAATCGTTTTAAAAGCTTTCACGGCAAGGTGAGCATCTAATAACTCATCTTAAAAAGGTACAAAAGCTACCGGGACACCATTGTGGAGGCCTTGGGAACCTTCACAGAGGAGGAGCAGAGCTCCGGAGACAGCAGGGCCAGGGGTTTTGGCCATCTCTTGCACTTACAACAAACAGGCAACTAAGCTTTTCTCTGCCAGTTACAATTTTTGACCATTAGAAAGAGCAGCTGAATTCAAAGTCAGTGACTTGCGATAAAACTGATAGTTCTGGTTTGTTATTACCCATCTTTCAAGTCATGTCAGACCTGAAAAAAGCACATTTTCTAGGCAGAAAGGCATCCAAGCAAGAGAAATTCAAGTGAAAATCTATCTTTTGCTCTGTTTTTTAGAACCGCTAGCATCTGTTACATGGATCTACCCCAGGTGAACGCACGGTCCCGCTGGCCGCTGATGTAACGGCATCATCTGTGGAGCTCCCGGATCCATTGCAGGGATGTGGCGATCCTTCCGCCTTCCCGACTTTTCCACAAGGCGTACATTTCTCAGTTTTGTTTAATGAATGCCATATATGTTATGTATTTTTTATATAGAGATAAATTTAAACTAAGGCCTGCTTTTTGCTTATGGCCAAATTCATGAAACCGCAATGAAGAAAAATGAACCCGCTGAGGGGGACTGACCCCGAATGCTCAAGAACAGGTCTTTCAAGACTAACGAGGGAGTTTGCATTTGCTTTTGCTGCCAGATCTCTTTCCTGAGGGCACACTGCATAATGCAAGAAGAGCTCTGTGAAAAGTTTGGTGTGGAGGATGGAAATAGGGCCACTCGGCTGGTGTTACAAAGAGATGAGGTTCGCTCCCCCTTCCCCCTCCACACGTTTTTCACTGTAAGCGAAAATGAAACTTGTGCTTTTCAGAGGAAATGGCTGCTAAAGGTTAAAGGGTAAATCTTCCTTGCTGCAAGCATACATTTTTGCAAGCTGAATCTTAACCATGTGGCTAGCAGCTCTCACACTGAAATAACTGCAGAGAGCTTGGAGAGAAAAGTGGGGAAATAGAGGGCAAGAGCATCAAAAGAACATCCCAAAATTGATTCATCTGCTTTTTTTTTTTCTTTTTTTTTTTTTTTTTTCGTTTTACATTTTTCTCCTTCATCTGAGCTCTGACCACCTCCTTTTCCCTGTTACACATTCCACTTAGGAAACAAGACCATTATTCAGCGATGGAGGGCATGGAGCCGTGCCAAGGAAGGGCAGCCGCTGTGCAGAAGAGTGAGAGCATCACTGCGGGGCTGCTGCGTGGCCACCCGCGGGGGCAGGTAAATCTGGGGCGAGAGGCAAACAAAGCCCTGGCTCCTTGCCCTCCTTGCCCTGCTGTGCCAAGCACTGGTGGAGGTACACACAGAAACAGAGGGTCACAGCTCACAGCCCTCTGGCGAAGAGCAGAGGGAGGCAGGGGCTGCTGCCCATTCCAGCCTGCCTCTGCCGCTGCTCCTGCGGCAGAAAAACCCAGCGCTGGGCTCCTGGGCTTCTCCTTGTTGGGGAAGTCACAATGCAACAACATCTGAATGGTCCTGAGAGTAGTTCCTCTGACGGTTAGCTATAGTTTGTTTCATGTGGTGCTCCTCAGAAGTCTTTGACCACACGTAAACACGCGTGGAATTGAGACTACTCCTGGGTAACACAGCCTGTTATGTTAGTACCAAGCAGGATGAGCAGGAGTCCAATCAAAACCCCACATATTTCTGACCACATATTTTTGTAGTCATGATTGTGTGCATTAGCAGAACAGAAATTGAGAGCGCTATAGCACAGATGTGTATCTGTAAAATCACAACCATTTAATTGTATGTGAGGACAGTTGTTACCAGGTAGCAACTCCAGCTTTGAGAAGATGCTGTGCTTTCTTCTTGTCCCCTCTCTGCCACATGTCCCTCTCTACTAAACCTTGAATAAACACATTGTGCATTTAGCTAAGAAAAGCCAAGGGTGAGTCTCAGTAAAGCACTTTCCCAAGGGCTGCAGGGCAGGACAGCATCTGGCTGGCGGGGAAATGGCTGCAGCCCCAGGCCAGGGCAAGTCATGCCGGCAGAAGGCTTCAGGTCCCACGAGTCTCCCCTGGAGCGGGGCCCAGCCTGGGCCCCGGGCTGCCTTTGGCTGCACCCACTCCTTGGGGCCAGGGTGGGCCTCCCTGAACAGCCTCCACGCCTTGACATGGGGTTGCTCCGTGCAGGGAGAGGCTGCTTTCAGTTCCTTCCAAGGATGTTGAGACAGCCCAAGTCTAAGAAGTTCCCGGTGCTTGCTCTGTAAAGCTGGCCTTTGGGTACGTTTTGTTTCTGAGTTACACCCATAAGCTCACGTCAGGAAAAAAGAGAAACCAGAGAGTTCTTCCAGGTTCAGACACCCTATTAGCCAAGTCATTCGCTGCTCTGTGGGACCATTTCAGCTTTCACTGGCACCGCTGCACCTGAGTGCCCAGCCCAGGGTTTGATTTAGCAGCCACCGACAGGTGGGAACCAAGCTCCGAGCCCCCACGCTGGCATTCCTCCACCCTGCCAGGGACCGAGGCGCACATCCGCTCGCTCTTAAGACTGCAACATATGCTTTTCATTCTCTGTGTGAATGCGCACTGAACTTTACTCCTCAGCTGTGGCAGATGCAATTTCAAGGATTACAGGAAAACAGCCTTTAACTTTGCACCCTATAGGATGCAAAGAAAGGGAAAAAAAAAAAGCCTATTTCATCTGGCTGTAGGCATATCAAGAACATCAAGTCTAACTCATCTTTTGAAGCCAAGGAATTTCTGATAAAACTGGAAATATGGCTACATTTGTCAAGTATCAAACATGCTTCACAACGTTTTGTTTAATGTAGGCATTCCCCCACATAGACCGTCTTTACGTAACCTCCTGAATTTTTTGGATAAATTTCTTGGGTAAGCTGAGCTACCTGAAGGAGACCGAGATCAACATAAAGCTGTTGGATGCACATAACCTAAAGGGTCCTAAATATCACTTTTCTTTTTCTTTTTCTTTTTTTTTTCTATGAAGGTTGACTGTGCTGTGGGGCCATTTCTGATGCTACAGATTTCCTTCCTTCCTACAAAGGTGCAATGAACACTTGCATTCAGTCTGCTTTCTTTATTTCTCTCTCTCTCTCTCTCTCTTTCTTTCTTTCTTTTCTTTTTCTTTCTTTCTTTCTTTCTTTCTTTCTTTCTTTCTTTCTTTCTTTCTTTCTTTCTTTCTTTCTCTTTTCTTCCTTCCTTCCTTCCTTCCTT
>CM021740.1:2484524-2539720 GCA_011075105.1 Heteronetta atricapilla
TCCTCCTGTAAATAGAGCTATTAAGGAGTCAGTCCTAACCAACACGCAGCCAGCAAATGGGCCGAAGGCTTCCCTGAGACTTCTTACTTTACCCATTTCTGAGTGCTTACACCCAATCGGCTTTTTTTCAATTTTGAGTTTTTTTCTGTGCCAGTGAAATTGGAAGGCCCATCTTGCAGCTGCCCTGACCCAGCTTCTCCCTTTCCAAACAGAGCTCGCTGACTGGTGCGCTCTGTGCTCACAGGAATGTGTTTTCCCAGAGCCACCAACAAAAGCACATCCTAGCACATGTACGCTGCCAAGAAAAGAGGAAACTGCTAACAAAGCTTTCACACATGGTATTAGAAAATATGCATATATATTTTTTTAAGTTTAAAAGTTTTATTTTGTTTCTACAGTTTAAGAAAAACAAAATCCACAATAGAAGCCATACTGAATTCTCTTGAAATCCCTCTTTTTCCTTCACCTGCAAAGGCAGTCCAGGAAAAAGGCATTCTAAGAAAAACCGTTACCTCCAAAGCCCGGGGTTGTACATTATTTATAACGTGTAAAAAGCCTGTACTTTTGGTTACCACTGGAACCTGTCTGCTTCGAGATGAGGACTAGACAGTGGCATCATCTACGGCTTCATAAACGAGCCGACGGTCTTTCCCGTGTTTTTATGGTGGCAGCTGACCAACAGCTGAGCGGATCTCAAATGTCTTCATTCTCTGCCCTGTGTATCACCAGTCTGGAGGAATAAAGCAGAACACCACTACGTGGTAGTCATAGAAACCCCAGTTATCAATGTAAAGGCTGGAAAGGAAGGATAAAAGTTTCTCGAGTTACATGTCACTCTTCACTTCAGGAAGATCTACCGCAAATCATAGTTTTTCCAAAGCAAGGGCATAAAGCCCTGTGTTCCTCCTGTAGACCTTTGTGTGCCGCTTGTAAGGGGAAAACATAGTGCTGGGCGAAAGAGCCAATCTGCCCAGCACCTGCGCGCGGAGCAGTGGGGCCGGGCTGAAGGCAGGCGATGGCAGCAGATAAGGCTGCCTCTGGAGAGCTCCTGGGCCGGGCAGGGGAAGGGATTACATTAATCCCGGTCCCACTTACAGACCCCGCTGGCCTTCAAAAGGTATTCTTGAGCTGAAGAGATGAAAATATTCCCGGCATTGGATCTGTTAAGAGGCTCTTCATAAAATGTCACGGAGCTAGTTTAGAGAAAATGGATCTACTTCCTTTCATCTGCTGCGAGGGTTTTGGCTGCTGTTGGGTTTGTGAGTTTGCTAATGGCAAGGAGAAAGGCTCTAAAGTGGCACAAGTGGGAAACAAAATGTGCTGATGCCGCTGCGCTTGTGGCCCCCAGACCCATGCTATGGTTTCATTTCTGTGATGGACGTCTTTTGCAAAGGCCAGCCCGTGAAAATGGACACAAAGAGCAGGACACTCCACCAGCTGCTTTCCTCCGTATCACGTACATCTTGAGCGATAAAACAGAAAAGGTTACCATTTCGAGCCCGACTCTGCAGGGCAGCTTTCTCACTTCCCCCTTTGTCAAGGCTTTTACGAGCGCCAGAATGTCCCCTTGGTGAAACCTTGTTTTGGCATTTCTGACCACAGCTCCTTTAAAAAACCAACCA
The DNA here is from genome assembly GCA_011075105.1 of Heteronetta atricapilla. Classification (NCBI taxonomy): domain Eukaryota; kingdom Metazoa; phylum Chordata; class Aves; order Anseriformes; family Anatidae; genus Heteronetta; species Heteronetta atricapilla. The sequence continues at coordinate 2,486,147 of CM021740.1, forward strand.
AACAAAAGAGAAAGCACAAAGGCTGGCCAGTGGCTTTGTTTCAAGTGGCCAGATTTCAAGGCGGATCAAAACCAGAACAACCTTCAGGGCGCGCTGCGCTTATTGCTTTACAAAGTGTTGCTGGCAATAGCCATTTTCATATGCGGCAATAAAAGCGGAGGTGTGGGGACCATTCGGCCACGATCTGCAGGCGGCTGCTGGGCCTGGTGCCGCAGGTGCTGGCAGGAGGGGCCCTGCTGCAGCCCCCGGTTGGGGCTGGGGTGAGCAGAGCCCCGCGGGGCAGCCCCAGCCCCGGCTGCGCGCCCTGCGGCCTCCTCCTCTGGCTTTCCTCCTCGGCTGAAGAGGCTGATGGCCTCGCAGACCGGCTCTGGGTTTTAGGTTTGAGCAAACCAATCAACTACAAGGAAAACTACATAAACAGCAGCACAAGAAATGGGTTGCGAATGTTGCCTCCAAATCCACGTAGTTCTAAAAGAAAAGCCTGCAAGAGAAGGGGCACCAGGAGTAAAAGCGAGGAAGTTCTCCCTGCCCTACACAGCTCTGTGCCAGCCCTGAAATACTCTGCCCCTGGGCCGCTGTTTTATCACACAGTGACATGTATCAATTTTAAACAAAACGAAGAGAAAGACTTGCAAAGATTCACTTTTAGGCTGTTTCAGCTGCCCAAAAAAGAGCTCCCAAATACCTCAGAGCTTAGAAAAACCAGTCCTTAGTGTCGGTTTGCCTGACGCGTGTCCTGGCCCCAGAGGAAGGGGATGGCCCAAGCAGCTCTTGGGTGAGAGCTATGACCAGCAATATGCAGGTGGGTTGGTGGGCTTCCCGTTACTTTTTGCCTTCAGGCTTTCAAACTAGTTACACTGAATCGCCATGGGACAAACCCTGTCCCACAGAGGGCCAGGGAAAGGAGGTGGCAAAACACGGGACGTGGGTGTGACACGAACAGCTCCAGCACAGCCACCCACAAACAAGTGTTTATTACTAATGACAGCGACTCCTAGTGCGTATGCAACACCAAATGGAGAGCCCTGTGCGAGCACGAACCAATCAACGATGTGATTAATGATTCAAGATCCCAAATCACAGCGGGTTGAGGCCGGTGATGTGCCAGGGGCCTGGGCAGGACGTGGGCACGGAGAGGCAGCGAGCGGCACAGCCCGGCCTCCTGCCGGCACGCACCGCGCATGCGAGCGGCCGCCTGGTGCCCCGGGAACACGCGGGTGGCAACTTTACACACCCAGCAGGCGCTGAGCAGCTCCGCTCTGGGTGTGCAATGCGTAAAAGCAGTAGGGGCTAAAAGCCACAAACACAGTGACTCTTATCTTAATGATGCTAAACACACGTAAGAGCCTTTTGCTTAATGAGATAAACTGTCATTTACCTGGCAAGCTACTTCCCAATACGTGGAGGTTGTTGCTTTGCCAGCCAACATTACGGGCTCGGCTCCCGCAAGCGAAGCCGACGGAGAGGCGATCAGGTGCACATGGTGTGAGCGCCGCCGCACTCCGGCTCCTGCACGGCTCCGCGTCCCCTGCGGGCACCCTGCGAAGCCTTCCGGCAGCACGTGCTGGGCTGGTACACAACGGGATCCCAAGGAGTTTGTCCAGACCTCAGCATTACAGAAGGGTCATCAGCTTTGCATGGATGATTGACACGGAGAGACCCAAATCCAAGATATGCAAGAGCAGAGATTATTGTCTTTTTTTTTCTTTCTTTCTTTAAATTATCATCAGGAAGGATAAGCTAATGACAGGCACCTTGACAGGTTCTTCTTAAGGCTTCTTATTGCAATCTTATTTTAAAGTATGTTTTCATTTACTTTGAGATGGGTAAGTCTGGTTTGCTTGGAAGTGCTTCAGGTTTATGAAGGGTTTGCTCTGCAATTTCACAGGCCTTTGATGGTCTAGCTGATTTTTTTTTTTTTTTTTTAAGGTGGAAGTCAAGGTGAAGTTACATATGTCAAAGAATATTTTAAGTTCTCAGGTCTGAGGTCCAAATTCATTACTGGTGCAACTGCCATAGAGGTAACCAGTAAACTAACCCAGATTCTGGACTTTAGACAACTTTTATCTCCCCTGAGGATTATGTAGAGTTTACTTATCAAGGGGAGAACCCAATCACCTTTCTCTGCCCGTTGTCTCAGAAGTGGACTTTGCAGCCCCATTCAGCAGTGGAGACCTTGTCTGGGAAACATCTCGGCAGGACGTGTAATAAAGGGGACTCCCTAGGTGTGAGTGCGGGGAGGCAATCATGCTGCCTGGCTTCTCTGTGTAGAGCCATAGTGAACAGGCTGAGTGCCACAGAGATTTGTAGATAACCAAAGCCTGAAACTGTATGGTTTGTATTTTACGGATGCAAGTTCCTGCCTTTCACTGATCTTCATTCACTAAATCTGGACATTTGGCTACTGGAAAAAGCTGAGTAGCTTTTAACTCCGACTTTCATCTCTCTCCACGAGCCTATAAACTGCGTTCTTTTGTTTTAGAGTAGCGATGCAACTGAAGGGGAACACCTATTTGAAACTTCCCACATAATTTGGATTTAAACATGACAAATATTCTAAGTATGAACTGGCGTTTGAATTTGCATCTTGGTCTCCCCTTTACATTTTGCAGGGAATTAATTGATCCGTGTAAAGTGCTTCTACCTCATACTAAGAAAGGTAGCATGTAGGGCCTCAATATTTTATATGAACAATTCCTGTTTTTAATGTTTTATTCATGCTAGCCTGAGACATTGTGTGTTACTGGCTAATTGCTTAGCTGCAGTTGCTCTTGTGCTGAGCAGACATGAAAAAAGAGGTGAGCTATGGGGTGGCTATCGTCCAAAACGCAGACTGGATTTCAAGGCTGGACCCTCTGACTTTTGTTTCCTGCCCCAGGATTTAACCCGGCGGTGTGGCTGTTTAGTGCCACTCACCCGTGGGATGAAGCCTGTGCTCCAGCTGTCGGCTCCCCGCTCACATCTGCGGGGTTTAGCCAGGACTATCCGATGGCGTGCTGGGTCCCAAACAGGGCCGGTATTATTCTTTCCAAACAGGAGGAAGGAGAAAGAGTATCTTCATTTAACTGCTAAGGGAAAACATGCCTCACAGGTTTGAGAGATTTAAGCCCTCTTTCAAGTGCGCTGCGTACAGACACTTGCACGGAGAGGAGATGAAAACCGCTCGCTCGTCTCACCTGTGTTTCCTCAAAAGGACCCAAGTCTATCTGCAGAAGCATTTCTCTTATTCTCAGGAATTTTGTGCACATTGCTCTGCTTTTGGCTTAACAACTTTCCTGTTTAAATCGCTGCAAAACAGCAGCTAAGCAAAATTGCATTTTGCAGATCCACAGCTGAAGTGTTAACATATTGTGGTTACAGAAAGCATAAAAGGACAGACTGGAGGAAGGGAAATAATTTTCATTAAGGGATTAATTAGACAAAAGAAGGCAATAAAAGAGACTCGAAAATGCCTGCTCTTTAGAGATTTCCATAACCGTGCTCTTTACAAATGAGTTTAATCACCAAAAGGAAGAACCAACAGGCAGATGAGGAAGCGGTCAATAAGGAGCAACAGCCGACCGCTGCGCTACTGGGGTATCTCACAGGCGTCAGCCCGACACCCGGACTGCTGGAGTAGAGCAGCAATGAATCCCGAGCCGTGTTTGCAGCACTGCAGCGAGTTTCTGATGTCTTGTTCTATTCTGGGCAAAAAACTGTTCCGCTTTATTTTTCCCCGTCACCTAGGAGCTGCTATCGTATAGGGCATATATTTTGGAGGTCAAATAAATCAATAAAGATTGAAACAAACCAAAGATATGGTAAACGAACGGCCTAATGTTATTGACAGAGTCAGAACAATCATTTTCCTATTTTTTTCTTCTGTGCTTGATCCTCAAAAGCTTGAGTGGAATAAACAATAGAAAAAAAAAAGAAAATGAATATGTAAAGTATCTCAGTCCCTTCCCACGTGTAATAAAATGAAAACAAATGTTCTCACTTCTACAAACTCTACCACATCAAATTAATAATGGAAAACATCACATCAAAGCACTCTTTGTGCTCAATAGCCTGTGGCACATTTGGACTCATCAATAGATGTTCAACAATATTACAACTTGTTTAAATCTTGGTAAAGTAGTGTTATGTACTATTGTTATTGACTTTCTTTTTCTAATTATCACCCAAAGGTGACAGATGATACAGCACTAATGATCAGACTGTTTAAGAGCTGAATCAGCTCAGAATCCCAACTCATTAAACCTCAGCAGGACTAAAAGATTCCTTGCACTTTAAGGCTAAAAGCTTCACCTCGCCGGCAGCATTTTGGTTGGTTGTACAGGACACACCATGGGGAGATTTAAGGTGTTTTTCGCTGAGAGTGTCCTTCTGGAGCTTTTAAGAATATTAGTGCACCTAAGTGTCTCAATACTTACCAGTACGTAATATGCGTATAGCTCGCCTGATAGAAGTATTTGCAGAACCCGTTTCGTTATGCTGGACCTTTCCTTGCATCTGATTTGTTTAAGCTAGCAGTAAAACTGTGTTTTTCCTGTTATTATTGTTTGATTTTAATAGAAGCTGAAGTCAATGGGAGTTGCAGATCCATAGCACTTCTCTGAACCCACCTCTCTGCCTGCATGGGGCAGGGACCACAGCGGTGTTGTCTCTGCGCTGTGCTCCAATTCACCTTAACCTCAGACCAGATTCACCATCTTTGCTGAAACTAGCCGGTTTTGCACCAAAATGTGGCACCCTTACATCTCTTTTAGGAATATCCTAGTGCAGTTCAGTTTTCTTTCTGTTGCTTCACCGGATATGGGTTGGGAATGAAATTCCTGATGCTGTCCTTAAGTATGAGAAGTAATTGCCAAGATCTCCACCCGTGCGGGGCAGCAGGCAGCTCTCCGGGAGCACTGCTGCTGAGCAGCGTGGTGGCAGGCCGCATCGCTGCACTCCTGCTGCCGCTGATCTCTCCTCTGGCTGCGGGGCAGGAGGACGCCATCCCCAAAGACCACGCGCACTGAAAAAATCCCTCCCCGGTGGCCTCCTCCTGTGGGAACATTTTCTAGAAGCATTCTGTTACTTCTCAGCCCTTAATATGCTTGCTCAGAAATTCTCATTAACCTTTTACCTTCGTTATAGCTTCAGTGACCTCAGGTATTTGCTTTAGAGCCTCCACAAACATCCCTTCCTGCTGCCAGGTTTGCATTTTGCCATGGTGATGTTGGAGCTGATCACGGGATAAGAGATTTGGGAACCCGCAGCTGGACGTGGCGCCTGCAGGGGGGCCCCGCTCAGAGGTACCGGGGAACCCCCACGTCCATTCGCTCCTCACCAACTCCCTTACAAAACCCCCCATTTCTCCCGAACAGACAAAAGAGGAAAATAAATAATAAAAAAGGAGTATAGTGAAGACCTCTGGCATGCAGGCTGCAAGGCGTATCGGATGTTTGCAGGCTGTGCTGGGAGCTCGCAGTGCAAGGACAGCAGCACAGCACCGCAGGGAGGGTGGGCGAGCGGCTGTCGGGACGCCGCCTGCCTGCGCAGCGGGACAAGGCTGAGAAAACAGCAGGCAGGGAGTCCTTCGGAAAGCAGGCTGGGGTTGTTCCTTCAGGATATGGAAACTTGGATGGCACAGGCTCCATCTGTGCAGCACAGACGCATCTCGAGCATTCAAGAGCCAGCAGCACGCCACTCGATGGTTGTGGGCTGTGTAGAAAATTAGGAATCCTGTGGAATACAGGATTTTTAGTCAGAGACTGAGAAAGGCATAGTCGAGGAGCCTCCATCTAAGGGATTCAGTCATATTTAGATCCCACTTGGACTGCCTTTCTAGGCCCAGCAAAGCCAGAGTGAGATGTGCCCGTGTGTGAGGATGAGCAGCAGAACCGAGCCATGCTCCCAGCCCAGGCTGTGCCACTCCGTGGGAACCCAGCACGATGCCCCTCTCCATGGGTGCTCCAGCTTCCTTCCAGAAGCCAGGCTCTTCCAGGACCCCTGGATATTTTTAAAGCCCACCGAGTAAGATACCATCCCCCCAGGTAACCACTGGCAGCGAAATCACCCCCTCCGAGGAAGGAGGCGGTGAGAAATGGCCAAGCCTGAAGGATGCGTGGTGGCTGGCTTCTGCTGTCCCTCTTTGGGACCCTGGAAGGGATTTTGATGCACCCCCCACTACCAGCTTCACTTCCTCACGTCCTGATCACCTCAGACAAGGAGCACCATAACCAAGTCTCTGTCACAAAACAAGTACCTGGTTGCAGTTCAGTGAGTCAGGCATAGGAGCGTTACCAGAAAACCATAAACAAGAATTGGTAAAAAAAAAAAGGAGATGACATCAGAGTAGCAAAGCCTCTTCGTTTCCCGCAAATGCCATCGTGCCTCTTGCTCAACAATTATGCGTGAGCTGGAGGTTTCAGGATGCTTGCGAGATGCTTTCTCTCTCTCCCCGGCTTTTATAGCCCGTTTGGGACCTTTGTAGACGCACACTCATTAATTCCCTCATAAAAGGCCTGGGTATCAGGTGCCTCCATGACCAGCATCCAGGCCATTTGAGCAATTAGACAGGAACACCACAGATCACTCTTAATTCTCTGTAAAGAGAAGTTTGAATATAAACCTGTAACTCCGACAGCCTTGTCTGCTCCTGAGGGCACATCGCAGTCACTGCACCCTACCACATGTCCCGCCAGGTCTTTGGCGAGGTGCTGCAAACCTGGCCTCCTGCAGGACTGCAGGACCAAGGGCTGGCAAGGGGCAGCACTGCCCGCCTGCCTGTGAGGAAAACTTTAGTCTCTACGCTGGTTCAGAAACTGATTTGCAGTACAGGCTTCTTACATGAGAGTACTCTTATGCTTTCACTTTTTTTTCAGGGTTTTAGGTTGATTTAAATTATCTTGGTAAGAAATCAGAGCAAAACAAGCAAGGAACTCATACCAGAAACCAAACTAAGAGAGGCACAAGTTACAGTCGCAACAGAAATACATTTCTCTTGAGAAGAGGCTAATAATTGGCGAGTCTCCGCTCTGCAGTTTATTGAGATGGCTAACAGCAAGCCTTCAATCACAGGTAGAGGCTGAGTTGTGCTGAAAGACGGGCACCCAGCAAGCCCGCACCTTCTGTGGCTGGGCTCCGTGGGACGAGCCCCAGCCTCCCTGACCAGGAAGGGTAACGCTGCCTCGGGCCTGGGGATGCTTGTCCACAGCAAGCAAAATCCTCACCCGGACGAATTGCCGTGCACTTGGCAATCACCAAGTGAGCTGGAAGCAGTGGGCTCTACACCCTGCTCTGCACGCCCAGACTTTTCAGGTTAGCGTGCGGGCCCTCACGCAGGACTCCAGCGCTGCGCCTCGCGGGACGCCCCTCTACCGCCACGCACAGAGCCACGGGAGTCAACTTCCGAAATCAGGAACAGTCGCCCTGATCTCTACATCTGGTATCTCCCATTTAAGCCTCGTATTAAAATTCAGAGTAGTAGTTATCCAATTTGCCAGGTCAGATTCCTTAAGAAGAAAGTAAATGAGACGATTAGGTATTATTACAAGGGCAGGACTAGCAACTGAAAACCTCCCTGTAAATGGCTATCTAATAATTTATGACAGGTTTGATAGTTTCCTGGCAACCAGACAGACAGATTAATAAGTCCATAGTCCTCCTCTGATATTCTCTTTCTTCCTATCGCCAGCTTTTGGACCTTGCAACGTTCATTTTCACTCTGGTGTAGCTCAGGGCAGCGCAGCCAGCACGGGGCTGCTGCTGGCAGCGGTCACAGCGCGGGAAGGTTTCTGCCCAGGCCCACGTCGGGGCAGCGCAGCAGCCGGGTGCTGAGCGAGTCCTTTCCTCTGATGTGCACACAGAGCAAAAAAAAAAACCAAATAACTTTGGATGGATCTTCCCCTATTAGCTGCTTCTGTACTGTTAGCTCCCTCACCTACTGTAGATGTGTCTCGAGTCCGCAAATGCTGCCTTGTTCCTTTTTTCTCTTCTTTTTGCAATTACCACATGCTAAAGCAGTGACAGCCTCACCACGCTGCAGACACCGTGCAGCTCAGTGAATGACGTAAATCACAAATTACACAGGATTATGTTTTGGGAAATTGCTTTTCCTTTTTCCCCCCCTCACGGAGTTTGAGAAAATGATTGAGGCTGAACCTCTTGTGCATTTTGGGTGGGTTTGGTCCAAGTGATACATCTGGCTCCAATTTTGATAAGGGCAGAATTAAAACCCAGGCTGCATCCTCTGAGTCCCTGCTGTGCAGGCCCCAAAAGATGTGCGCTTGGACCCCATTAGCAAGTGGCCAGGGCTATTTACTTTGGAGCCACAAAACAGAAGGGCTGAACATCCCCTTTTGAATATTTACATTCAATGGAAATGTTACCTACTTCTCTGTGAATCCTTCAAAGCAGGTTCCCAACAATTCCCCCATTTCTCCTCCTCTCCGTATCTCACCCTGAAGCCTTCAGCTGCAAGCGCCGTCCCTCTTTGCAGCCTGTCAATACGAGCAATTAATTGCCTGGCCGAGCTGCTTCGAATGACCCACGCAGTCCCACCCACCGGAGCTGGCTCCGAGATAGCAGCGCCAAGTACTTTCATGGGAATCCATGGCAGAACAATAGTTTTACCCAGAGGTCATAATATTTTGGCTAAAATTGTGAATCAGCTTTCAGCCGTGTGCTATGAGCCTCAGGCTACTTTTTAAATTCTCCCCCAAAGCTCCCTGTTTTTTACATGAAGAGGCCATATGTCATAATAAACATCAGGCTCAGGAATGGCTCGCACTCTAAATGTCAGGCTACAAAGCTACCTTTTAAAGATTAAATCTCTGCCCTCTTCAAAAGGGAGGTTGAAGGGAGGGATGGAGAAACCCCAAATACAGAGAACCTTACAAATAAAGTGAAGTTTACTACTAACAAAACATATCTTGCAAAAACACGCTTGGTGCTTTTCTGCTGGAGCTGCCCTCGATAAAATGTGGGCGCCATTCGAAAAGGACATCATTTCCAATGAATTCTGAAAGTGTCACACCGAGTATTGATCGATCAAGTCTTGCCGTCAGCGTGACCGGGGCCAGCAAAGAGCTCTCCCTGTGATCCAATTTTCAGGGCTCGCAGACACCTCCAGTCCCAGGGAAATGGCGTCAGCAAATGGCAGAGGGAGGGAGGCGGCGGGGAGGCCGGTGCGGGGGAAGCGGAGCCCGGGCCGCCTCTGCTTGCCTAGGCATCGTGTGCTACGAGCCACAAGCCTGGCACCTTTCTGGCTTCTGTGTCACCAGCAATGTCGGGCTGTTCCTGAGTCAAAAGTAGGTCCTTATCAGCAAGAGACGCCCCGATAAGATCACCTTTTTACGATTACATCGTTGTTTGGCCGGTTCCTGCTCCTGTCCGCAAACATGTACGTGCGGCACGCAGCTGGGCAAGGGCACACGAGCCTCGGTGCCACCGCTTTTCAAGCACAGAGTGAGCAATGCGAGTGGTGGGACTGGCCCGTGCCTCCCATGGGCTGCGGGCACTCCCCGGGCAGGTCGCAGAGCCAGCCTTGGGCTGTGGTGCAAAGCCCTGGAGCTGCTGTTTGCAGGGGCTCAGGTACTAAAGCCATTAATCTCATAGGAGAAGCTGGAGAGGGAAGTTACTGGCACCCATTATGAAGCTGAGTAATCTCAAAAGGGAGCCGTTGTCTCAGCCTGAGCGACTCCGGCTGGATTTTGAAGGCGATGGTGAGGCATCGGGGATGCCCCCGCCGCTGTGCACTTAGGGACGAGGCCTGCTTTGCCCATGGTAAGCAGGGAGAAACGGCGCACGGGGACCTCGCGCGGCCAGCCCTCGCCGGACCGACAGGCACTGAGCACCAGTAAAGCGAGAGGAAAACCATCAAAACCAAAAGGAGAGCGGCCAGGTAGGAGAAACGGTGACTTTCGCATGAGCCTCGTGGGGAGGTGCAGCAGGTGAGGAAAGGGAGATGGGGGTGAGGGAGATGCAGCTGCGTGCCCGGTGTGCTGCACCTAGCTGCGCGCCCACCCTGCGTGACCCAGTATGAAATATTTCCTCCTGCTGCAACGCCTGCTGTTTGTACAAAGCGACACGATCTCTTTCATTGTTCTGGCTACCTACTTTCCTGCAACATCGTTTTTTAGACATCGAAATTAAACTAGCAACCGTACAGTAAAGAACTGAAACGTTTCCTCAGTAGTGACCGGTAGTGAAAAGGTCTTTTTAAGCATTTGAAAGAAATGGAGTTTTACTGGAAATATGTAATAAAGAACCCTCCAAACTTAACAATAATTTTAAATACCCTTTCCCACCCTGTTTTCACTTTCCTTCAATATTTCCTAAAGTTTGGGGAGAAAAACCAATTTCCTGATGGGATTTTTAGATGAAGGGTTAGTGAAAGGGGTCCGGTTATCTCCAATGTAACTTAAAAGTAACGATGATTTCCTAAGAAAAATAAAGACAGCAGGCTCTCATCAAATCGAGACAAAAGGTGCCTACAGTACTGCAGGATGTACAGCTGTTTTTTAATGATCAGAAAAATTAAGGCCCTGACCTTCTAATGAGATCTCGCAGGCAGACTCCAGCAGCGACACAGAACTGCTCACTGCCGGCAGTGCTCTGCCTCGCAGGCTCTGCTTGAGACCAGAGCCTCAACCTGCAAATGCCCCTGCAAACCCGAGCAGCGCTCGCGGCTGGGCGGGTGCAGCACAGAAAAAACAAGGCTCTGCCAATATCTGCATCATTTAACGATCTGTTCATTTTGTTGGTTTCCTATCAATGAAATGTTTGGCTTTAAAAAACACCTACAGAACTGAAATCCTTACGAGTCATCCAGAAAATACAGCCTACAGTTTTGAGCGTGAATTCAGAGGGCATCATTACCAGGAAGGCCGGCAGAAGCAGCGAAGGTGCCCAGCGCAGCCGGGGTACGCCGCGCCTGCACGGGGAGCACAGCACCACTGCACGCCGCAAACAAATCAATCACAGTCAACACCTATTTCCAAGTGATTTGGAAACAGAACAAAAGCAACCAATTCAATGAATTTTTCATTATAAGTCCTCTATTCTGCCACAGATGAACTAAAAAGTCTACAGAACTATCACGCAGTGCTTGAGAGAGAGAAAATCCTCCTTACCTGAGGAGCAGCTGCCACCAGCAGCTCTGCACCGGGGTGAGCCCGCGTGCTCGGGCTGAAAGCCCTCGGTTGGGCTCTGCTTGCTTGCTGCTGCCCGTGCAGGTGTGTGTCACCTACTGGTTGCACCTGAACGTCAGGGTGCCTGCCATTGCCTCTGGAAGAGCCTCTGTTCCATTGTTCATGGCTTTATTACCAAGTTTAACCACCCAGGTTTAAATTTCTCTTTCTGGGTTCTCCTAGCTGGCTGCAGCTAAGTTTTTGTGCAGCCAAGTTTCTTCTTCTTCTTCTTTTTTTTTTTTAAGAAAGTTTTGGTAGAAATTGGCTCATCTGAAAAAAATAAACCAATACAAAAACAAAAATGAAACAAAACAAAACAAAAGAAAACAAATTGATATCAGGTCCTCGCAATATTCATTTAAACCGTGTCTTTGTCCACTTCTCCAAATAAATTTCTTTTTCTTGAATAAAACCTCTGTCTCTCAATATACCGGTTTTCATGGGATGGGAGCAGAAGCAGCCCATGTAAAATGAGAACAGCACAGAGAAACCAGGCTGGTTTTGTGTGGAGCTTTCCTAAGTCTTATAAGCTCAGTCCCGCTCCGTATTCCTCCTCAGTGGGAGCCTCATTGTGACACTGGGAGGGGTGCAGCCTCTCCTTGCCACCTCAGGAGCTTAACAAGATTTGTCATCGGAGTCCCCTGCCTCAGCTGAGCCCTGAGAAGCAACCATTGCTCATCCACTCGGCTCGCGCTCTGTGAGGAAGCACATGCCATAGCAGGGGGTAGTGCTAGAGCCTGGTACCAAACCTGGCACTTTCTTGCCCGAATTCCACTTAAAAGTGAGAGTCTGTGGGCCTAACAGAGGGAATGAAAGGAGAAACCTTATACATTTGATTTTGCATTTATTGTGTTAGACCCCTAACACCAAAGCCTACTGCCTCAACACGTGTACGTGGCTGTCAGCACAGGGTGTGAACTTCTGCTACCCAATGCGAGCAAATAAATCAGGACTCTTTCAAGCTTTTACGGTTTACCTGTGTACGCTACACGAAGCTGAACACTCTCTTGGAAAGCCTGCTTATAGATGGCAGGCAGCGATCCTGAGCTGTGATGGTTTGGGGCAGAAATCCCCGCAGCTGCACTGCTGAAGGCAGTGCAGGGGCAGCAGCGACGCCGGGCGCGCAGGGAGGCAGCTGGTGTGGGGAGCAGGGCCCGAGCCGACCGCCTCTGAGGACAGCAAGAGAGAGTGTCTCGGTTACCAGAGGTTAAGAGCCCGTCCTTCCTCAAAGAAGAGGATAAGCAGCAGTTCACGGAGACTGAAATAAATGCAAGTCCTGGAGGGGAGGCTGTGGAAGCGGGGGAGCCTGAAGCCAGACTGCTTGTCTGTCTCCGCAGGAGCTGTGCCACAGTGAAGATCATCTCTGTGTTTGAAAAAGAGCGACTGAAGAGCAGCCACCCTCCGGACCTGAATGGGCACACGGAGGCAAGCAGCGAGCCTGCTGCAAGTAAGCTGTTCTACCCCTCACAAATATTTTCCCTGTAAAGGAAAAGAAGTTGCTGCAGCTCTCCCTAAGCATTTTTGGCACTGCTTTGTGTCCTTAAGGAGAGGATGAAGGTAAGACACTCTGAATAGGAATTGTTGCCTACATTATTATTAAATCCTTCATAAAAGAGGAAAAAATCTAACTGTGGGGTAGAAAACCCCTGCCCGTCTTCAATCAATCCTCACCACCACCAGGCACCTAGTCAATTTTTATTCAGTCTTCTGTAGCCTCGACTTCAATGAAGTGGCACAGCAGGGCCCGTGCCGGCAGCTGCTGGCCCCGGCTCCAGCCCCAGTGCCGGCGAGGAGCAGAGCGAGAAGCGCGGGGAGGACCGCGCTCAAGTACTTCAACCCGTGCCCCGGCCCTTAATCATAAACTTGAGGTTCAAAGCCTTGCTGGGCTGCTGGCCACTGATCCCATCTCAAGGTGATAGTCACCTCTAGCCTTTCTGCAAACTGCAAACCTACTGTCCATCCATCTTAAAGCAGCTTGACACTGGCTTCTCTACCCATTTTACAGCCAGCGAACATTTCCTATTGATTTATTGATTTCTGTCTGCCTGTGGAAGGAGCTCAGAACAGACTCTATGTGCTCTTGCAGCCTCCTGCATAGATTTTTTTCTCCCTTTTTCCCTTTTTATCCAAGCTGTGTTAGCAGTCTGTAGTGAAGCAGGAATTAGACCATGCGGGAGCCCAATTTGCTAGTGGTGAATGTGCCAGGCTTTTCTTCCTCTCCCTGCCCAGCACGCACACCTCCACTCCCCCCGTCTGGCTCCCAGCTCCCTTTCTCCAGGGAAGCAGGAGGATCCCTGCCCATCCGATGGGCGGGTGCTAGCTAAAAAACCCTGCTTGCCTTCAGATCTTTTCCTTATTATTAGCAGGTGTTTGATGTGCACGTGAACACCGCTTGTAGCTGTGAGTCCTTGATTTCCTCGGGATGAGAGAGATTTCTTCTTTCCTGAATCAATCAAGGAAATGACCGCACGTGCGTCTGCGTGAGTGCAAACTTCGCATGTCTTAATAGACACGCGCTTTATGAACTTCAGAGCCCCGTGGGGGAGCGGGCAGCTCACGAGGTGTGAATCAGGGAAAGGCAGAAAATGCTTCCCACCTTCTAGTTGCCAGTCCAAACGCAGCCCAGGTCAGCGGTGATTGAAAGTTGCTACCCACTGATGGTTGTTCAGAGCCTTACATGAAATCAGCGTGGTTGCAAGACAGCTCTCAGCAGACAGATGTCCACACTGCAAAAAAGCAATCTGGCTTATCATTCTCCACAGAGAGGCAGGCACTGGCCAGAGAGAGGCTGCTCTATCTCCCCGCTCTCCGAGGTGGTGCCTCCCAGCCCCGGCTCAGCCATGATGAAGGGCAGCCTTTGCTGCTGGCAGCCGTGCTCCTCCTCAGCTGGGGATCGATGCCGAATCAGACCTGATTCCTCACGCCGGCTCCGGGGACAGCCCCTGCATGTGGAGAGGCCGATGCTTTGCCCTGGCCATCCCCATGGCCCATCGCTGGGGGAGTTTGAGTTCACCTCTCACTGCTCTCCTCCTGCCTGGTCCGCTGGAGCAGCAGCGACACGCGGGCGGAGAGCAAACACCCCGAGAAAGGATGTTAGCAGGAAGGGCTGCCCTCCATAAAGTGATCACACTTCTTCACGTCTGACAGAGGTTTCACTGCAGGCAAATTGTGAAAAACCCCAGTAAGTTCTTTGACACCTGCTTCCAGCCTCCCCTCAGAGCGCAGGCACCTGAAGGGGGGGGGGCCCAAACCAACCGACCCAGGTGCAGGAGCTGAGCGCTCCCCAGGCCTGCTCCGACCAGGGTTATATCCTCCTCATCCCTCTTTTCCAGCACCCCTTTGGCTCAGCTTGGATTCACAGGAATTTTTGCTCCCTTATCTCCCTAGAGACCAGCCTGCTGGCACCAAAACGCCTTCTGTGGGTCTGGCCTGCTCCTCTGCCAGTGCCCGCGGGACGAGCGGGTCAGCCGCGCTCTGCCCTCCCACCTCACCCAGCACCCTTTACAGCTGGAGCAGCTCAGTTAGCATCCCTCAGCATTTCATTTCTAGACAAGAGCTGTCTAGAAACGTGCCACAGAAATTGCTGCGTTGTTCTCCCATGACGTGAGCTGGTGTGGAGTGTCCTGGGCTTGCTTCAGGCAGCCGGCGAGGTGTCTGCGCCGGAGCGGTGCCCGCCTTGCCTTGGGGAGGGTGTCAGTGAAATGACGCAGATTTACACCAGCAGACAACCTGGTCTCAAGTCCACTCGCTACCCCACACGCAGGAAAAAATGTTTGCAGGGTAACTAGCGCTGTTCTCGTAGGAAATTGCATCTGTTCGTTTTTATGTTGGGCCTATCCATATGTAACGACACGCATTTCAATGGGTTACTTCTGATTTACACTGCAGGCATCGTGCATTTCCCTAGACAAACATTAACTATTTATTGATCTGCCCGGTACCCCTGTGAGGAAGGCTATTATCCCCATCATATAGACAAACAGGGATTACATTTTGGAGAGTGTTTGGATCTGGTGCACACATTTGGACCTCTTTTGCCATCAATTACATGTCTTACAGCTCTTATTTCCCTCCCCCCTCCCACCATATGTGTGCAGGAGAATGGAGAGGAAAACCAGTACAAATCAAGCCAGGACCGAAGGCAGCGTAAGCCTCTCCTAGGCTTATTTCACTTGATTTCTCCTTTCTCAAGAAAAAGTCCCTCAGACCTCTCCCGTTTGCTACTTCCAGGCCCCGCTGTTTCCAGCAGTGCACAGGGACGGGGGGTCCTGCCGGGAGCGGAGCTGCGGGATGCACCTGCAGCGCTGGGAGCAGCCCCGGCGGCCGGCCCGGGGCGGCAGGGCCAGCAGGGTGGGCGGCTGTCGGCATCCGCGTGGTGGGGAAGGGGAAGGGGACAGCCCTCAGTTGGTAACCGGGGTGTCAAAGCTCGATCCAAAGCACAAAGAGCACAACATCCAATCTCCCTGGGACTTCACTGTACTTTGTATCAGGTCCCTAGTACCGTAACTCTCTGGTACTAGGTGAAGAGATCACTCTCAACGGCAGAGTTCTCATTTCTGGATATGCTCTAAGACGTCTGGGTCTCGCACGCTGCCTGTGTACCCCCCGGTGCCAACCAAAGGCCCCAGCACAGTGACCGTTCCCCAGACCAACCGAGAGCTCCAGCCAAGCCCCTGCCCGGGAGCCTGCCTGCTTTCCTTGTGAGCCTCACCAGGGCTTGGCTTCCTCAGTTTGTCACTGGAAATCAGTGCTTCAGGGACCCTTGCCTGTCACGCAGGGGATTTCCCATTGACATTTTCCTCCTCTTTTTAAGGAAGGAAGCTGACAGAGCTGGATTTGTGTCAGCTACTGTGAGCACCAGACAGCAAACCCTAATCCAGCACTGGAACAAGAGGTGCAAGAAAGACAGTATCAGCCCTCCGCAGTGGTCCAGGTGCTCCAGTACTGGAGTACAGGTTGGTGTGTCAAATAAATACAGTTGGCTCGTGATTTATTGGTTATACCCCTTCTGAAGAGAGGTCCTCTGCTGAGATGAGATTCATAGTGCATCCCATCACTTAAACGAGCCCTGAATCACGTCCTTCATCACATTTCCACCATGGTTGCTTTCAGGAGCCACCAACTTTTTTAGGTTTCCTGTGTGCGTGATCCAGCCCTCAGCATGAGCCCCACTGGTATGGTGTCAGAGTTCATCAAAAGGCAAAACTTATGACCTGCAGAAAGCTCGGGTGTTTCAGCGCTGAGATTCTTGCCACATTCCGTGGGGCTGTCTCAGGGCTCAGGCTCTCAGAGCTGAGCTCTTTGGCCACAAGCCCTACTGAATTGTTCGGCTCACCTTGTGCTTCCCCATCCCAGGCTGGCAAACTCGTAGGAAAGCACTAAAAATAAATGTTGCAATCTGCACTATCAGCATATCTTAGGAATGAAACTATTTACTGGATAGGCAGAATTTTACCATGGTCACTTTGAAAATACAGATGCGTTGGGATAAACTCCAGTCGCTGGGGATGTCAGTCAGATCCCTTCATGAATAAAGCGATCTGCTATATAGATGTCGTGTCAAATGACTCCAGCTCGTTTACCGAGTCACTCTATTTTACCCATCTTGCTTTGAGAAGACATTAGCTTGATTTGGTTTTGTTGCCAATGATATATCTCCTCTTGATTTTAGTTTTGCTGATCTTTCTCCTATCACTCTTGTTCTGTCACCTGCAGTGCCTCTCCTTACCACTCGGTTACTCTCCCTGCAACCTATTTCATCCTATTAGGTGGACAGCTACCAGCGCTGATGTGGCCCAGACAGATTTTCTTGTTCCTGATAATAAATGGGATGTTCAGATGTGTAACTCTGACCTTGTGTATAATTTTCAAAGATAAGTTTTGGGGAAACAAATGGGTTAGTCATTATAGAAATATTGTAAGGCCTGACAGAAAATAACATGGCAGAAAATTATGACAGAAATAGCAGAAAGCCACTATGAGGTTCTACAGTATCTAAATTATCTTTCTATATCCTAGGATTGATAGTTTTACAATTATTCTCTAAGTTTCAAAACTTCACCTCCCTGAGGCCTCCCACTGCTATTTTCCTGCAAGAACTCCACGCAGGCCCACAGCTCTTTTCATAATTTTTAAAAAGCTTTCCAAATGTTTACTCCATTTCTTACGTTATTTCCTACTAAAAATAAATACTTTGTGCTAAGAAATTTCTCAGTGTTCCCCAATCTCATCCCGCTGTAGGTCGCGATACTCAGGAGGGGCCCAGAGGAACAGCACGATCTGCTCTGGAAAATACAGCAGAGACCCGCAGGCGTCTGCAGGAGGCCCCGGGGACAGGCGGCAGAGGACAGAGGTACTGATGGCCATGGGGGAGGCAGGTGGAGACGTCTCACCTCAGGCTGCCTCTGCTGAGAAGTGCACAGAGAAGTGCACGGTCTGCCCGGCCTGTGAACGACTAGTGACACATGGGGGTGTCTGAGAGCCCCCTGCCTGCCTCGGGCACAAGCACGTGGCGTGGTGTTGGTTTGGGGTGAGAGACTCCAGCACACCTCCCCGGCCTGGCAGAGGGACCTGTCAGCCCCGACAACTTCAGCACGTCAAGGCAAGTGATGGGAGACTGCTCACGAGAGCCTGTTGGGAAGATGACTTTCCCAGGCTCCACCTTAAGGGATGAAAGCTCATTATATGTCTAACGGCAGAAGGTGTCCCTCCTGGCTTTCTCCCAGGGGGCAAGATGACCCCAGGACATTGCAGGCAGCTCTGCACAGAGAAGTTGCCAGCGGTCTGTTAGAAACGACTGCTGAGCAAGGAAGCAGCACCTTTTCTGCTGATGCCAAGGGCAGCAGCGACGGGTGTGACAGGTGCTGGGAAGAGGCAACCCCTCAGAGAGGGGGCAGAGCCTCTCTGGCATTTCCTCTGCCACTCCTCTCCTTTTGCACCATGTTCTGGCTGTCCTTGAAAAAGTTACACAGGGACATGTAACCAACAGAGCATCCTCGGGAGGTGAGGGAAGATTGTGTTACGCTGGAAGGCATTAACAGCTGCATCAATCACAAGCCTGGTCAAAGCAAATAGATGTCCTGCTCACCCCTTATTCAGGCTGAATGGAAGATGCAATTAAATGGCTCTCATATAGCGATAGCAGGAACAGCAAAAGCCATTACCCAAAGCTTTGGCAGAAGTGTGTGGGCTGAAGCACCATAGTCCTTAGCAGAAGACAGACAGGCTGAGAGGTGCCTTGGGACCTGCCCAGACGGCAGCAGGGAAAGCAGGGAGCAGGGGAGACCGGGAGCATCCAGGTGGGAGCAGCCACACTGCTCCCTGCATCCCTGGGCTACCCTCTGAATGCCAGCCTGCCCGATTGCCTCTGCCTGGGTCGGGGAAACAGACCAGAGAAGTAACTGCTTTACGTAACCAGTTTCACTTTTAAGGGGGCAAAAAGCTCAGGAGGATAGTGGGTAATTTACTGGGGCCAAGATGGCTCCTTTAAGGTCATTCAGCTAGGGGAAAAATATTACCTAACGTGCCAGAAGGGTGGGATTCATCGCATGTAGATAGCTCAGCATACATGTCTGCACCCAAATTAATGGCTTAAATTCTCCTGAAGTCACTAGAGAGAAATAGGCAGTTTTAGGGAAAGCTTCATCTTTTCCTAAAGAAGGTGTCTAAAATAGGTCAGATGAATTGGGCTTGGAACTGCCTGCTTCTCTCTATTGACTTTCACAAGAGTCTAGACAACGAGCTGAGATAGAGATATCTGCACTATATATGTCTAAAGCTAGGTAAGATGAATCCCATCCAATAAGTCTCTGTGCCTCTACCTGCAGGCAAGGAAGGGAATGTGAATAGTGATGGATGAGAGAAGCATTGAATTTCCTGCAAACATTCATCCACTCCTCCTGTGAACTGGCTTTGGCTGCATGCTCATGTATTTGTGCTTTCCATTAACGCTGTATGACAGTACAAAGGCTAGTGGAAGGCAAGTTTCATGCTTGCACACAGAAAACTTGTGGGAAGAAGATTGTCAATTTTGTCTCGCAGGCTTTTTGCACCAAAACTGATGGCCATATTTACATTCAGCCAGGCTATCTAGGCGAACTGCTATGAACTTCTGACCTCTTTAGGCACAATGAAAGATAACAAAGATGAAGGCTGTATATTTTCTTTGACAGAATTATGAAGGCCAGGACATAAGTCATTTAAGCAGAAAGGATTGAGCAGGCCACTGGGTGCAGTGGTTGCTGCAGAGAGAAGAGCGTCCAAAGTCGCTCTGTCAGAGCTGGTGGGTGCTGATGGCAGAAACATAGGTGCAATCTGCATAGGAACAGGAGCAGGATATTTTCTTGTTGGAGCTGGTGTGTGAGCCAGGGCCAAGCCATGCTCCTAATTCTTCCTGTCATTTCTGAAAGATTCATTTCCCGATGCCTCTGCTGGAGAAATGGGCTCCGTATCCCAGGTCTCACCTTGTCCATGAATGTATCAGGAACCGTCCCAGGGGTCAAATCCTTCTCCTGCTCACAACCCAGGCAAGCCCATCATCTCTGAGGGTCTCAAGGAAGCATTAATGAGAAAAAAAATATGGCCTCCACCACATTATCCTGCTTTTATTTTTATGGGTGACAAAAGTGTTCTTTTCACTGTGTTTTAGGTATAATTTCCACAAAGCGGAAAAATGTTCAGCTATTTCTCAGCTGCTAGCAACATTTCAAACCCTACCATCAACTATCCATACATAATAGATTTTCTTTAAATAACTCTTGGCAAATGCTTGACATCTGTTTTCTCTAATTAATTCTAGCAGTCATCATACTTCACTGCATATGTTGAAAGCTTTCAAGGATGATAAGAGCTACCTACAGCATTTCAATCATGGGAGTTCGTATTGTAAACACTACTCCAGGAGTGCTTCAGGACAGTTCGCTCTGAGAAGTTGATGAGAGGTGTTCAGACCACTGGAGAAAAAGATGAAACACCTGCCAAATGTGAAAATAATGACCAAATAAATCTGGGAGACCTATTTCAGAATGCTAGATTTTGATTTTATTGCAATTATATGCTGGATTAAAATGAGGAAACAGTTAGGAATAAAGAGCCTGAGCCTGTACTGTATACTGCAAAAATATGAACCAAAGGAAGTTCTGCTCTAAGCTAAGTTTAAAGCAAAAGGAGCTACAGGTGTATGAACACAAGGAAATGAGAAGGCAGTAATATTATCATCCCCACAGATGCCTATGCCCCATGTCACACACCACACCACAGCAGTCATACTCAGAAGAGCACCCAGAAAAGCAGGCATCAAAGGGTGCACCCCCCCGCTGCCCTTTGCTCCCAGGGGATTTGGTTGCTCACAGAATCTCAGACTCATCTAGGCTGGAAGAGACCTCCAAGATCACAGAGCCCAACCTCTGACCTAACACTAACAGTCCCCACTAAACCATATCCCTAAGCTCTACATCTAAACGTCTTTTAAAGACCTCCAGGGATGGAGACTCCACCACTTCCCTGGGCAGCCCGTTCCAGTGCCTAACAACCCTTTCGGTAAAGAAGTTCTTCCTAACATCCAACCTTAACCTCCCCTGGCGCAACTTAAGCCCATTCCCTCTCGTCCTGTCACCAGGCACGTGGGAGAACAGACCAACCCCCACCTCGCTACAGCCTCCCTTGAGGTACCTGTAGAGAGCGATAAGGTCACCCCTGAGCCTCCTCTTCTCCAGGCTGAACAAGCCCAGCTCCCTCAGCCCCTCCTCCTAAGACCTGTTCTCCAGGCCCCTCACCAACCTCGTTGCCCTTCTCTGGTGCTCTCCCCTTGTTTCCACACGTTTGCCATGGCACTCAGGTGCAGGTACATCATATTTAAAGCAGCGTGAGGAAAAGGCACAAGTTGTTAGCATTTGCTGTTTCTTTTCTTTGCAAAGTACTTATAGTGCCCACTTTCCTTTTAATAGGTTCCAAAGTGTCTTCTCAATGCTAAGTGTCCAGTAATGGAAACAAAACCCAGAAAAGATAACGTTACAAGGATACACAGTAAATCAGACAATTTAATGAATTCATAACCTTTCATTTTATTTCCTTCCTGTGTGATAATTTTAGCCAGTGTCAATGGGATTTGGAGGAAGGGGAATGAATAGTGATCCTACCTCAACCAATAAAACAAAATCCTAATTTTCTGTCTTTTATCTTTTCCCATTCTTTTGTGCGCCTCTTTGGCCTTGTCAAAACATATCGTTCAGTTAGAGACTAAAAATATTTTCCCATCGATTGGGGTTATTGATTTTTTTTAATCTGTACTTTGGCTTAGAGAGCTCGGGTGAAGGGTGAAAGTTCACCGGCTTAGTCCGCTGTTTTATCTGGACAGCAGAAGAATGTATTGGCAGCAGATTTGATTTACCTTGTTGGTCAGCTGTAGTCACTCCAAGCACTGCAGACAAGCAGCAAGCATATTTTGCTGTCTATTTTATTGTACACTGAACTTCTTGAAGGTCCAACCTCTCTATTGATTTATCTCTCAATTTCCAGTGGTCCGTGTTTCCATTCTTATTAACATAAATGTATCAGAAATCAGATTCCCTCTCAAAGATATATTGATCATTTATGAGCTTTGAAAAAAGTGTGACATGCGATGCTGTGTTTCAATCATTCACCAAGTCCATGAGACTCATATATGCTGATTAATTAACAAATAGAGGGAAAAGTGGAGTAGAACAGTATATCTCACCGTGCTGTTATCAATTGAGACTGAAATATTTCTGGTGTTAATATTTAACATTTTTTTCATACCAAATAGATTGTTGTGAATGAATGTTTGTCCAGCTCTTCAAGATTCATGGCAGAACTGTGGATTATTTTTGATCAATTTTAAAATAAATAACGATAGAAAGATAATTTTCATGATTTAATTGCTAAATATGAATTGTACCATATAGCTCAAAATACTTATCTTTTTCTGTTCTGCCTTTAGGGTGCACTGAAACATGCTAAGCCCTTTTGGCTGTATAAACATTTTATGATAAGTGTTACGTAGGTAGCTGGTATATAAATACTTCTGGGGGAAAGCTCTTGTCCTAGAAAATGATTTTTGGAAGATGTCATTAGCAAAGCTCTCGCACCCAGCCGAGGTACATACCTAGCCTAAGCTGGGCACAGCAAGTGCTGCTACTTGGCATCCTGGGGAAGGCCTGCCAGCAGGGCCAGCGAGTCTACAAGGGGGAGGGAAGGGAAGGTGTGATGGAACCACGCTCCTCTGGAGAAAAGGTTTTCTTGTGTTGGTGGAAAATATGACTGATTAAAATTATTAAACTATAGCTTCCAGGCAAGGCTGGCATGCTGAAACTGCAAACAGTAAGCTAGGACACTTAGCAGGCTCCCAGAACACTACGCGATAAATGAGTGCGGTGAATGACTGCATAGATTTGAAGGTAACTTAGATGATTTCGAGATTTCTTATACAAATTCAAATTCACTAAGTATGTAAAATATTCATAATGTAATTCTAGAATAACTTAACCACAGTGCCAATCTCCTCATTGGATTTAGCACATCTTCCAGACAATTCTTCTTCTAGGAAGAAACAAACCTTTGGCCACCAGACCCTTGGTCCGAGACTGACTTGACTGTGACTGCCTGCAGCTCCTTTTAAAGCCCTGACTGCCCTTTCTTCAGCCACCCATGTTATTGCTCCCCATATAAGTCTGCGTCTGGAGCTTCTCCTGTAGGCACAGCTCTCAAAGAACTTGTGGATGCTGTCACTGAGTGGCTACGGACATCCTTTTCTGTGGATACCGAGTCAGGGGGGCATTCCCCATTTCAAGCGCTCTCAGTCACAGACGTGAAGTCAGAAGTCCTAATCCTTTAGGGGCCAAGTGCTCTCTCTTTTGCTCTCTCTTTAATATCAGCCTCCCTCTTTCAGCTTGCCAGGCGCTTTTAGCCTGCCTGCCAGGCGAGGGCCAGGGACACTTCCCCTTGCTGTGGGAAGCGTGTGTGTGCGAGCCATGGGCTAATGCACATCCCAGTTTGCTTTGTTACAGTTCTCGTCCGGGGGGGGACAGCGGGGAGGGGTATTTTCCTCTACCCAGCCATTACCTTCTCAGAGGCAGTGAAGCAAAAGGAGCTTTCCAGTAAGGGTTTGGATGGAGAGAGCAGGGTGACCTTGCAGATGACAAGTAAATGCTCATGCAGTGAGCAATGTCAGTTCCCCATCCTCTTTGTGGCTGGAAACATCCTGGAGGGCTCTTTCAGACAAATGCATTTCCCATCGCAAACCAGCTTCCTGCATTCTGGATGGTTTCTGGCTCTGGCAGAAAATGTTCCAAATTTGTGGTGTCAGTTTTATTTTAGGTTTCACTTTTACCAACAGTGCTGTGTTCTTGAACTCGACTTTGCTCCATGGGCTAAACAAAACCACAGACTGCTTTTTCCCTCTTTCTGTCCCCCCTTGGGCTCAGGAGAACAGGGGACACCCGAATGTTGTCCTGCCCCGTTCCCTGTGGTCTTGTCTACATGACAGAGCTCACAGCAGCCAGAACCACAGCCCAGGGTTGCTTCCCTGCCCCTCAGTATCATCACTTGCTGCGTGCTTGCTTTCACGCTGGTTGTTTTCTGGTGATTTTTCTACTTACATGCAAAGGGAGCAGCTGGACAAGGCTTTTTTTTTTTGTTGTTGTTGTTTTGTTTCTTTCTCCTGTGAGTGGGGGAATCATCAATATTGCACAATCTATCTCCATTTTCAGTAAGTCTTTACCAGATAGCCATACTGGGATCCCCAGGTGACATGTAATAAAGCTCCTCTCCTTGATAGAAAGATGCCCATTAACAAATTTTACGTTTTCCTTTCTTCTGTTGCTCACCACAGAAGCAATTTCAATAAGTAAGAGCCTGACTAAGTCCGCAGGACTGGAATACATGCAGTCAAACGGAGCACTCTCAAGACCAAGGCAATGAGTTGCTGGCCATTTTCTGGCCCTGAAAATTCACTTTTGAAATCCAGGTAACTCGACACAACAGACTCTATTCCGTTCAGCAGTTGTGGCCGTGGTCCTGGCGCCCCGAAATTTGAATCCCTTTGTTACCTAGAGCAGATAAGATACAGCAATGATTGTTCAAACATACTGTATCAGAGACCTTTGCACAGGGCACTGCTACTGCAAAACCAATCAGTACCTGCAGGGGCTATTTGCTTTGCCTAGGCAACGGCAGGAGCTGGACGGGACCGCTCACACCCCGCCAGACAATGAGCCTGCCCGGTATCTCGGAAGATAGTGTATTCCATTATTGTACTATATGATCCTAAATACTGTCATAAACTGCTAATACGCTAATGTGTTCATAGCCTATTGATTGACACTGGGAATACTCTTCTGGGTTAGCCCGGCTCAGTTGTAATACTGCATATAAGCAGAATCTGTTGGAGCTCACGGCATGTGGGGAAGGGGATTCCATGCATACTTTGCCTGATCATGGGAGCACTGATGTTACAGTTTCTTTTACAGTGTAATAAAAATCATTTTATTTATAAATCTCCTTGCTCTCTTCAAGCATTTGGGACGCCATACAAAATTCCTGAAATAATTTAAAATGCATTAAAATTATATTAAAGGACACAGTCTGAAAGTTTTAATAAAAAACTAATCAGGGGTATGGGGGTAAGAGATGCTATTCATATGGGGTCAGTAACGATCAAACTGAAAACCCAGTTATAAGGCTTTGTGTGCCTTCAGGACAAGGAGACAGGGACTGAGGGAGAGCCGGGGAGGGAGAGGCGTATTACACAGAATCTCAGAATCATCTAGGCTGGAAGAGACCTCAAGATCACCGAGCCCAACCTCTGACCTAACACTAACAGTCCCCACTAAACCATATCCCTAAGCTCTACATCTAAACATCTTTTAAAGACCTCCAGGGATGGTGACTCCACCACTTCCCTGGGCAGGCCTATAGTTTCCTGGGTCAACCTTCCGGCCCTTCTTACAGATGGGCGTCACATTTGCTAGCCGCCAGTTGATTGGGACCTTCCCTGACAGGCAGGACTGCTGATAAATGGTGGGAAGCAACTTGGCCAGCTCTTCCGCCAGTTCTCTCAGTACCCTTGGGTGGATCCCATCTGGCCCCATTGACTTGCACACATCCAAGTGCTGTAGCAGGTTGCCAACCATTTCCTCGTGGATTGTGAGGGCCACATCCTGCTCCCCATCCCCTGTCACCAGCTCAGGGTACTGGGTATCCAGATAACAACTGGTCTTACCTTACTGGTAAGACTGAGGCAAAGAAGGCATTAAGCTCCTCAGAAAAGGATGGAGATTCTCCTTAGTCTTATTCTCCTTAGTCCTCCTTTTTGTGTTAATGTATTATAAAAATATTATAACATTTTAAAACGTTATCTTTAACAGCAGTATCCAGACTGAGCTCCAGATGAGCTCTGGCCTTTCTAATTTTGTCCCTACACATCCTTACAACACCCTTATAATCCTTCTGAGTGGTCTGCCCTCTTTTCCAAAGATCATAAACCCTCTTTTTTTTTTTTTCCTAAGCTCAAGCCACAGCTCTCTGTTCAGCCAGGCTGGTCTTCTTCCCCACCAGCTCATCTTTGGGCACGTGGGGACAGACCGTTCCTGCGCCATTAAGATTTCCTTCTTGAAGAGCACCCAGCCTTCCTGGGCTCTTCTGCGCTTCAGAACTGCCTCCCAAGGGACTCTACCAACCAGTGTCCTCAGCAGCACAAAGCCAGCCCTCCAGAAGTCCAGTACAGTGGTTTTACTGGTCCCCCTCCTGACTTCGCCAAGAATAGAGAACTCCACCATTTCATGGTCACTGTGCCCAAGACAGCTCCCAAACACCACATCTCCCACCAGTCCTTCTCTGTTTGTGAACAGAAGGTCCAGCAGGGCACCTCCCCTGGTAGGCTCACTAACCAGCTGCATCAGGAAACTTCCACGCTGT
The DNA here is from genome assembly GCA_011075105.1 of Heteronetta atricapilla. Classification (NCBI taxonomy): domain Eukaryota; kingdom Metazoa; phylum Chordata; class Aves; order Anseriformes; family Anatidae; genus Heteronetta; species Heteronetta atricapilla. The sequence goes on from CM021740.1 coordinate 2,512,240, forward strand.
CCAGAAACCTAGACTGCTTCCTCTGAGCTGTATTGCATGTCCAGGATATGTCTGGGAAGTTGAAGTCCCCCACGAGGACAAGAGCTGATGATTTCTCAACTTTTGCCAGCTGCCTGTAGAATTCCTCATCGGTCTCCTCATCCTGGTTTGGCGGTCTGAAACAGAACCCCACCAGGATGCCTGCCTTGTTGGCCTTCCTGCCAATCCTAACCCACAGGGACTCAACCTTGTCATTCCCAGTCTCAGCCTCGAGTTCCACAACATCGAAAGACTCTCTAATATAGAGATCCACTCCACCACCCCTTCTGTGCTGCCTGTCCCTTCTGAAGAGCTTATAGCCAGGCATTGCAGCACTCCAGTCATGGGGGTGGTCCCACCACGTCTCCGTGATGGCAACCAAGTCGTAGCCTGCCTGCTGCATGGTGGCTTCCAGCTCCTCCTGCTTGCTGCCCACGCTGCGTGCATTGGTGTAGATGCACTGACATTGTTCTCCCTGGCACACCTCTAATGAGCCTTATTCCCAGATGAAGGCTGTGCTTGAGGAGGACCCAGGGTTCCGCTCCGTGGCACGGAAGCACTCGGCATGCTCTGGGCAGGACTCTGAGAGCCCCACTGCTCCTCTTTGTTGCCAGGCTGGTGCAGGGGCACGGGACTGGGCTCGCCAGGACCCACTGCTGCTGGCTTTTGCCCTGGTTGGTGTCTTGTTGGCAGTCAAGGCCAGGCTGGGACACAGGGCAGGACACAACAGCAGTGCCCTGTCACCTATCTGGATTACCTCTGAGAAAGAGTTTGGGTTCAGGCTCAGACCTCCGGGTTAGACCAGGCACTGTCCCTGGGGAGCGGGGCAGGGTGCAGCGGGGAGCCTGTGAGCAAACGACCTGAACAACCTGCAGGTAGCAGAGAGAGTGCCCCAAACAGACACAAACCACAGCGACTGGGCCCTGTGGCCACGAGAGCACGTGCTGCTCTGTGCTGGAGGCGGCCCAGCAAACCCGTCAGGGTACGACCTGCCGAAGCCGTGCACGTTGCACAGCTTTTGAAAGCTCTGCCTCTAAGCATGGCTGCTATGCTGAGATGTTAATAAACTAAACTAAATGTTTCTACATTAGGTAACGGAAGCCAAAAAGCTAAAACCTTTTTTTTTTCTTCTTTTTTCTTTTTTTTTTTTTTCTTTCTTCTTTTTTCTTTTTTCTTTTTTCTTCTTTCTTCTTTTTTCTTTTTTCTTTTTTCTATTTTCTTTTTTCTTTTTTCTATTTTCTTTTTTCTTTTTTTCTTTTTTCTTTTTTTCTTTTGCTTGTAGCTGCTTGCAGAGCCACCAACACCAGCCACATTCTTGCTCACTGCCAGCCTTCACCCAGGGCTTCTCCGTGCCCCCAAAAGCATCAGCCACGTATATCCACCACATGCTCACGTACAAAGGCTCCAGGAAAGCAGCTCCCTTTCCACACAGAAAAGCATGAGGAAGTGAATGTGAGCAGTGTTCATGGCTCACAGCATCAGCACTCGCTCTCAGACATCACGGGTACATATGTAAATTTTGAGGTTGTGGATATAATTTACACCCCCGCTAAAATATACCATAGACGTAGCTGGTTACAGGAGAGATGAAAATGTCTTTCTGGATGGTATGTGATAAGTAATTAGGTACTGCTGGGTTTACCTCTTACTTAGCGGCTTGGATAGGCTGTAGTCGGGAGCATCAGAAGGCAGTTAAAGAGACAAGTCTTTTCTGGGAGGAGAGGCACACGCAGCAAGGGCCTGCGGAGCGGCATGCTGTCAGTCAAAATTTGCTAGCAATGTCACTGAAGGTCAGAGTCCCAATATCTCTGCAATCAAAGCTGACAATGACACATTCGCTAGAGAGATGTAGGAAGGCACTTTTCCACTCACTGTCCTGGAGTAATAAATGGACTATTAAAAGTTTTCTTGTAAATATACTGCACATATTATAACAACGTAAATTTGGATTTTCCTCAGTGAAATGAGACAGGAATGATAAAATGGAAAGTGAAGCAGCAGTAGTGCACTTGTTGCCACTGGTTTCTAAAGTTTCACAGCTGTTGAATCACACCAGGGGAAACAAGAATGACCAGGAACACAGAAGAGAAGGTAATGCAGTGGGGCAAATGTGTGCAGGTCAGGAAGCAAAGCAAAGAAAATAACATAATCTTTGACATAATCTACTGATGCAAGATTAGACCTTATTTCCTTTCTTCAGTTCACTATGTTTGCATTTATGCTAATGTTTTAATTTGGAGCACGGGTCACCTTTGAAGCTAATTTCCTAGTTGCTCCCACTTACTAAGCTTTGGTTCCACTCATTCAGCAGGCAGAGCTAAGCCAAGGGCGCTGGAGAAGTACCATCACCACAGGCTGATTGCAGCTCTAGTCACTGGGGGCTGTTGAGTCCATGGGAGCAGACTGGAGTCAGTCTGGCACAAATACCCTGAAATGCAAGGAGAGAGAGCACCAACCCCTCAGCTCCAGCTACAGATCTGTTCCCGTGTCAGTGCCTGACTTGGATGTAGGTGCACACCACACATACTTTAGCTTCCATGAGGCTAGGTGCACAAGTCACTGCCAGACACAGATCTGGAGGCAGAAGCCAGGGCCAAACCGCAGTAGCCCTAGACAAAGCATGATGAGGAGCTTGCCCAAATGTGCACGTTACTGAGAAGAAAGAGGTGCTCAGAGCAATTGTGCCACATAGTGCAAGAAACCGCTGAACGTCAGCAACATTGAAGCATTAACAGCAGCACAGAGAGATGATCCCATTACCAATTCCCAGACAACCCAGCTCCAAAAGGGAATTTTTTACATGAGATATCTTTTGAAGAGCTGGATGTAATCCATTAACTTAGGATCAAACAGCTGCTTAACACTGGATTACTGAGCTTACTTTGGACATTGCACCTAAAGTTCATGCAAATACTAACATGATGAATTTTATGCAGCAAGTGCTACTTATGTGACTCCCAGAACACTGGGATTGACCCAGGAGAGGATCCTTAATGCCTGGAGGATCAGGCATAAAGCGACTGTCATTCAGTTCCACGTGTTGGGCTAGGAAACAATTACCTGTGAGTGTAGCTGAACTGTTTGCACTACTGAGACACAAAATAGTAGCCATGACCTCTCACAACACCAACTTCAAAGCAGCACTCTTTATTCTTTTCCTTTGGAACATCACTCTGATTTTCCACCGAGGCTGGCCAAGCCCTCACCTAGGACCCAACGAGATGTTTGCTTTGGTGTCTCATCTCATCTCGGCTGCTACAAACAGCTGTGGGCACACGGCCAAGGAGCCCGTCCTCTCGCTGTGCTTGGTGGGCCCTTAGAGCCAGCTTTCATGAAGAACAAAGTCAGCCAGAAATGATTTCTTGTTCCTGAGACACAGAGCAGTCTTCCCATATGTGCAGAGTACGTGAAGGTGACAGGGCCAAAAGTTATACAGGGAAACCAGGAAAAAAATGAACAAAAGCAGAGATTGACTTCAGTCAGAAAGAGGGTCAGTAACAATGAGAGGAGGATGGGGAGAAGAGAAACAGATTAAAAAAAATATAAAAATGAGAGAGAGAAGGGAAGACTGAGTGTGAACTTTGGAGTGACTGATATACCAAAGCAGATTGTAGGGCAAAGTTACTAGACTGGGTTCCTGTACTCTATCCAAGTTCCTCCACCAATCCTATACCTATGCAGCTGTATGAATATAGGATGGACATGTTTTTTCTACATTCAGCTTGTGACTGTGTAGATATAAAAGAGCATAAACAACACAGTTGACTACAGCTGGAGATGTTCAACCAGGCACCCTAAGTGAAAGCCTAAAATGTTTTCCACTGAGAAAATACTTCTAGAAAAAGCACAGTTTCCCCTCAAAACCCAGTCCGTTGTTATTGCAATGGTGGCACTCAGCATCCAGCACCCAGGTTCAAAAGTTGCTGGCAAGAATTGCCATGTTTATTTTTCATCAAGGCAAAAGAGGAGTGCTGCTGAATATGCAGCTGCTTTGAAAGCATGGGAACGATCTCAATTGTTTTCATACAAATGAACTCTTGATAAGGGAGAGAGAAGCATTCACCAAGGAAGGAAGAAAAGAGATCAAATATCTTGCAATGATAAATTTTGCACACCCATCCTGGGAGCCTGGCACCCAAACAGAAGTTTAGAAGAGTTAAAATGGTAATATAAATCACCTGACCATTTATTATGAAGTGATTATGTGTATATTTATATATTGGAAGATGTCACATGATATAACTCCATTGATTAAAATGGAATTAATATAGGGCATCTTGCCATATTTTGCAATATATCAAAGAATAATTTGAATATAGCTTCTGTCCCTGCTATAGGGCACCTATACATATAGGGTACTGCCTACCTCAGAAACAGTAGCTGGCTTAAGCTATTGTGAGTTTCATTATCAGCAGCAGTTAATTTTGGAAGAAACATTACATTTTTAAAAAAGATAAGTAACTGATAAACAGAGAGCACTACCCTAAAAAGTATTTTGATTTTACTTTTAATTTTCACACGGTTGATAGCATTTCAATCTGGTTTTGTAGCCAAGGTCAAATTTTGGGAAGTTGTGCTTCTTAGGAGACACTGAATAATGCATGCAACTTCTTTTGTTTCAAGCAAAAAATGTGTCTTCTTTCCACCAACAGAGTGGCTCGAGGTTGCAAGTACCTTCTGCTTGCAGCACGGCTAACATTCAGAAAGGAGTGCACCACCAAATAATGAGCTGGGTTGAAAGACTGTGAAGTTCTTAAAATGAATTCCTTTGGGGAATCTTCTTATGTGCTTTTTTTTTGTTTGTTTCTAGCCCTCTAGGATTCAAGTCCTTCAGTTCTCCATTTTCAGCAAAAAGGAAGGGACAGAGAATAGCAAAAAGAAGGGTGCATCAAATATTAAAACCCTAAAATACCAAAAAAGAATTGCACCAATTACACTATGTGGGTGAAACTCTGACAGCACTGCTTGGTCTGTGACAACAGAAAGACATCACCAGCAAAGAGCTTCATTAGAATAAGGAAAACAGTATGATCCCCTCAGCTGCACTACCTCTCTCCCCAGTTCACCAGGAAATTCTGCTAGAGGTACCCTCTGCAGGGAGGCGGTGGAGCCCTGTGTGCTTCCCCAGCTGCTAAGTATTCAGGAGCCACTTCTGGAGTCCCAGCAGTGTGCGCGCTCTTATTTCCAATGCTGCCAGCACTGCTTTCATAGATACCGTTTTCCTTGCTGCCCTTAAATATTCTGCCAGGTTGCTGGAAGAGACAAATTCTGCTCTGAGATGAGCACAGCAGTTTCTGCTTAGGGAAATGGGAGCCACACTCACGTGCATCTGATGGCTCAGTTTGGCTTTCAGCCCAGGAGGGAATTTTTCCTTAGATGATTTCAGAAATCAGTCCCACTGTCTGAATATGATTTTATTTACAGCAAAGAGACCAACCCCCCCTAAACCTAGAGACCTGATTAGGATGCTATGTAACCACTGTAACAGTCAGAACAGCTTCTATTTATTTATAAAATGAATGCTTGTATTGCTGTGTAGGGTTTGCAGCGAGGTAGTACCTAAGGAGCAGCACCTCATGGTGCCTGGCGCTGCACAACTGCATATTTCAAAAGGGGAGCTTCTCCCAAAGAATTTGCAGCTGCAGCAGGTGACTTGTGCACTTTTTGCTACGTGATCTAAGCCACTAAGGCCTGGCCTATACACAAAGGCACGGAGAGCATTGCTTGGTACTGATTTAATTAAACTGGAGCAAGTTTTGCATGGGAGTATTCACACACTGCTTTAATTTGTGTTGATGAATTCACAGGCATGAACAAAATTTGCATAATGAGTCTTAGGCTGACGTGAAAGAGTACAAGCCGCAGTTAGCTAAATGGATATAAATTAACCCTGCAGCCCTTTCTGGGCAGGAGGAAGCCTTGGAAACAGTATACATCTGCAGAGAAAAGCATCCAGCCAGAACAATTCTATTTATTATTGAAGGATTAATAACATAACATTAAAAAGATGCAAAACCAATCCAGAAGTTTTCCAAGGCTACCGTGTGCTGAAAATGATCTGTTTAAGAAGTGGCACCTTTCACACGCAGATCCTGCAGCTGCCGGTCAGCTCGGGCTGGCCCTGCGGCAGGAGCCCCGGGGCTGGCGAAGGCCGTGCCCGGCTCCCCGCGGCCCCCACAGCACCCCAGGCACCGTGCCAGGGGTCTTGCTGCCCCCCGGGACACGGGGCTGCAGAGGGGAGGCCGTTCTCCCGCCTGGTGGCCACTGCATCGTCCATCCTGGCAGTAACGGGGCGACGCTGTTGGATCAGGTGTGCGCACAAATGCTGGGACTCTGCATTTGGTAGAGCCATGTAGCCATGCAGGTTTTATACTAGTTAAAAGCCAGAATCCCAACGTAACAACATCACCAGCCAGACCCAAAGGGACAGTATAAAGCAACAGCAGGACAAAAATTGAGAGCGGGACTATTACAATATTTAGATGGCAGAGAAAGATGTAAATTGCAAATAACGAAGGAGAAGCATTGCAGAGATCTATAATCTCCGTATGAAGATCAACAACAGGCTTTTGAAATGCCAAAAAATTACACCCATGGCAAGGCAATGTCACAGTGGGAGAGGAATGATAGTGACAAACAGTTTGTCAGAAAGGTAAGAAGCATTTGATTCTGTTTCCAGCTGAGGCATTGGATAGTCTTTATATCATCGTAGTTTTCAAGGCACTGATGGAGCTGGGCAACTGCTAAAAAGTGTAGATCTACAAGAGTTGTTCAAATTAAAGAAGAGAAGTGGGCTTTGGCTGTACCATACATTTTATCTTGCGCAGTTGTCCTCGGAATTGCACAAGGGTATTTTGTTTCTGTGCTAATGGAAAATAAAAAACCTTTTAATAATCATCTGAATGCGTTTAGTTGGAACTTCAAGATGAAAACATTTGTACACTCATCTTGATTTTTTTTTTTTTTACCTTTCTGCTTGATGTTTTCAGATATTTGATCAGAGAAGATCAGGAAGAATATTCTATGGCAACGTGGAGCACGCAGGCACCGTTAACAGCTTAGGAAACAATGAGTACTCACTGCTTAGTCAAAGAGGAAAGAACAAGTTGTAGGCTAAAATAACTGGTGCAGTTGTCAAAACAAGACTGTTGACAAATAGAAAAAGAGAAATAAAGGTACTCCATCATTTGCTATGAAAAGTTATGCCCTCTACTTAATTAAAAAAGCCAAATAAAACCAAACACTTCCATACTGAATGAGTCTAAAGAACAAAATGAGCAGCTTCAGAGCTGAGGTAATATGTTTTGTTACCTGCACAATACTGCATTTTTGCTCTGAATGTAAATGTTTTGGATTGAGAATCTTTGAAACCACAGAAAAAAAAAACCACCACCAACAACAAAAAACAACAACAACAAAAAAAAAAAGAACAAAACCCACCAGAGATTCCCAACACAGAGTAAGGGCTGTTTGCACAGACTTCCCAGGGCCTCAGTTTTCACAAGGCACAAAACTCCTGCTGACGGCACCGACCCTGGCTCAGCTGGTGCCCCAGCACCCACCAGCAGCCTGGTGCCAGCGCTGCCACCAATGTGTGCGAGCGATTCAGCGATCAAGGTGTGCAAGAAACTGGATCCAGACACTGTTCATTTCACACATGCCACCAAACTATCACGGGAGTAATCAATGTCTATACCAGGTTAGCTACGTCCCCTGAAGTTCTGCTTCTTAATGCTGATCCCCAAACCTTTCAGTTCTCTTCAAGGATACTTTAAAAATGTATCCAATACCTTGGAAAACATTGCTGGCCAGGCACTCGGACTGAAGACAGTACGTTTATTTTACAATTGAACTTGCTTTTGCTGAATATTCTGAGCTCTTTCTTCCAGCTGAGAGAGTTCATGGTCTCTGTTCCCCAACCGTTGACATTTACCTGCCCTTTCTTTCACACCCAGCTCTCTTTCTGTCACTCACAGCTCTGATTCCAGAGTGACCTATTACCATTTGTCTTTTATTCCTGCGCACTTTAGGAATGACATCTTTTATGTTGATATATGGATTTACCTACCTTTTACATTCCTCTAAACCCTTAGGCAGCCTTCCCTACTCTCCACACGGGGAAGCAGCTCCTCAGGGCAGCTACCTCGGCCTCCCCACGCAGCCTCCTTGACGGTGGGCAGGGCCCCTCTGCCAGACCCACGGCCAGCCCTGACAAAGGACAGCGCAGATCGGATGCTGAGCTGGCAGCGGGACGAGGTCAGGGCTCGCTTTTCTGCCTGTGGGCCGGGGACTGGCTTGGCCCCGCAGAGCTGTACGGTGTGCAGCAGTGCTAGTAGCTGGGGCCATCGCTCTTACTACAGGCATCCTAAGGAAAGAAGCCCTGCCTGCGCTGCCCTCTCAGAAAGGAGAAAGGGGACTTGGGACAGCCTGGCCCCCTCTTCAGGCAGCCCTGCTGCACAGAAACACCTAAGGTGGTTTAAAGGAGGCTGCCGAACGTGGGTGGATGCCATCCAGGGCTGCAGACCGTGGGGATGCTGGGGGACAAGGGAAGAGTCCCTTCACTTAGTACAGATTTCAGTCTAGGGCTGGGGCAAATGGAGGGTGGGAATGCATTAGGTAAGCTTACAAGTTTGTTTGACTCAGGTAATCAATAACTAAGCAAAGAAGGCTATCCATGGAGAAGGCACATTTATTCACTTGCAAAGGAATTGGGAGACACTTCCAATCCTTTGTATACAAATGTCTTTGGAGCTTGCTGTCCGGTTTAAATAATGTTCTTAACATTAAATTATACACTGATAATCTCAGCATAGTAACCTATGCCAGCCTTCTCTGTGCTTAGTTAAAACGGAGCAGATAGTCCAAGTAAATGAGCTAAGCTGCTCAGAGCACACTTCTGCACCTGCTCTCAGGTAGCATTTTCTGCACAGCTCGTTAGCTGTCTAGCAGTGCAAACTGTGGGTACGCTCCATTCCCATTACAGGTTTAATTGAGAGCTTATGACGCAGCACTACACGGGGAACATTTTCAACAGCCTTTCCCCATGGCTGCATGGGGTATATTTTTTGTCCTCACAAAATCTATGCCTTTTTTTTTTTTTTTTTTTTTTTTTTTTTTTTTTTTTTTTTTTTTTGAGTTTTGATACACGGCTCTCCAAGGCTTAATATCTTCATGTCCCTTTTACAGAACAGGAAAATCAGTCAAAGACTAAGTAATCTGCCTAAGATCACAGAGGAAGGCTGTGGCAGCATCACACCGAGACCTGAGGTCTCCAGAATCCTATTAGTACACTCTAACCCCCAAACCATCCTGCCTTTCTTAAAAGCTTTACTATTACATCCAGGCATATAGAGACTCAGATGGAAACAAAACCAGAAGGCATAAACAAACTCAGCTCCTCAGTGACTGCTGCTACTTTGAAACAATAGAAGAGCAAATATATCAAGTCAGACCACTCTGATCCAAATCTAGGAAGAAAACTCTAGTGTAATCCAGTTACATCTATTTTACAATTACTAGTTCATTAATCAATGTACTAAAATATTCCTGAACACGTGTGTGCTCATTAATACATGGTGGTGCATATTTCTCTTTTGTGAGTTATTTTGAATGTGGTTTGTGCTCATGATCTTATATGTAAAATCTGCTGCAAATAAGAATAACCCTCTCTTAAAGATACTCCCTCTCCCCCAGGCTGTGCAAAGTCTGCCCATCGCCAAAGACCTGATAAAAGGGCAAAAGCAAAGGTCACCGACACTACGACTTACATTGTCTTGCAGCAGAAATGGCTGTGGAAACACGTGAAGTTATTCTCTACCTTGTCATTCCCGTCATGGGCAGACATTGCAAAAACTAACCACACCGTGCGGGAGGATTGTGGCAACGAAAAAGCAGAGCTCCTGCTCATTGGGAACTCACTCGCCTATTCGTTTTATAGAGATTAAAAAAACCAAACAAACATACGTGAGCTGTTTAGCAATGTTGCAGACACCTTATTTGAACTCCCCACCTTCCTGATGCACGGGCTCAGGCGGTTCAGCAGAGGCAGTTCGGTAACATGACTTTATCTCACCTGCAATCCCCACTCTCGGTGGAGCCAGGAGGATGCAGAGGATTTCCCAGTGTGGGCGGCAGTGGGAAGTTAAGTAAAGAACAGGAGGGAATAAAAAGGCATAATAAAAAGATAAAAGAGAGCCTTTGGGGAAGCTCACAACACATTTGCTTGAGTACCTCTGGAAAACTTCCTGCCACTTCCAAGTGCCCAGAATAGTAGGTAAAGTCCGAAGTCCAACCAAGGCATTTCACAGTGTAATCAAGTAGTGACCTTAGAATATATTTAGTTAAGAGACTGTTTGCTTTATATACGCCTGCTATGCTATCTTATTTATCATGCCCAGAAGGCTCTGCATGACTTACTACCTACCTATCATCATAATTCATCCTCCGTTGAGGTGACTATCATGAAAAAAAAGAAAGATTCCCCGAACAAGGCAACTTGTCACCACCAGCTCCGGGTCTGGGCGGCACTTGCAGGAGCAGGGGCTGTTACACAGGCTGTGAGCCAGGCACGGCCGTCCCGTTGTTCTGCACACTAAAGGAGAAAGCACGGCTCGTGCTTTATATGTTTCGTGGTTGAGGCTGGTCTTACATTTAGGGAAGTAAAGGAAATTGAAGCTTGAGCTTCTTTAGATCATAATATGAATTGTATTGAGTTTCAGGGAATAATCTTTTTGTGTGACTAATATGTGTGCATTTGACTGTTCTTTGGAATTGAAGGCAGGGCACGGAGATGTTATTGTACTGCTAAGTGCAGTAAGAGCTGCAGAGCAAGTAGCTAAATACCCTGAGGAAAGCAAACACACAGCTAATTACACAGAGCAACTGCTCTACTATGAGGATTTACTGGGGCAAACAGTTAAAACCAGGAGTATATGACAGTGAGCGGCTTGATCAGCTTCAAATGCGCCTAATCCTGTAACATTTACCTAAAAGAGCAATTCTGTCTCATGAATGGTGCCTCATCAACTTAACTGGGAACACAGAGGGAAATTAGAAATGCTGGGCTGAATAAGGGTTTGTTTGTGGGAGTGACGTGGTGCCTGTGAAAAGACCAAAGCACTGGGTAAATAGTCTCAGTCTTTTTTTCTATATGGTAGTTTACTGTCCTGCATTTGTTTCAAGGTTTACCAGCGGTTTGAATTAAATCCATCCAAACGAAGACTTGATATTCAAGGCTGCCCCTCGGCAAAGTGGGGTTTTGCATTCATTAATATTGCCTTGGGATGAAGGAAGGAACAGAAGAGCCCTGATTGACCTTGGACATTTATAAAGGTAATCTAATTTGTGCTCGTTTGCTACTTTTTCATTAAAGCCACTCCTGGAACGTTTCTTATCATGAGTTGTGCTTCCCTTGAGAAAAGTTTTAACAAATAGACCAAGCCCAGCACAGAGCTGGCCCAGCAACTGCGCTCTTTAACGTGATGTGGAAATGCATATTGGAAGACGTCTGCAATCTGACCTGCAAAATTAGGAAGTGCTGTAAAAGCCACTGGTGTAGTTTACAGCTTGCTGAAGGTGAAGTCAAAAGTAGGAAAGCCTATGGTCAAACAAGTCAACCTGTGGCCAGTGCGTGGCTCATATTGCGTTCACATGCAACTGACTACGGCCCGTCGAGGACTGAATGAACCTGCTCTGCTCGCAGAGGTGAGCTGCCCATTTTGCAGCTGGCACGTACCAACAGCCGCTGTCGGCTCATGTCCACACCGAGGGAACAGCGGCAAATCTGGTCCTTAGCACAAAGATTTCTCACAGCCATACGGCTCAAGACATAATTCCAAAAAGCCCCTCTCCAAGAAACAGCTGAAGCTAACGATGAAAAGAAATGGTGCAGTTCTCAGAAACATTACCAGTACTGGGCAGGAACTTTCTTTGTTTCCCTGACTTAAAGTATATTTGTTATACCACAGATTAACTGCATCCATTTAGGGAAGAGGTGGTCTTGAATCATTGTTTCATCTTAGGAACCACAGGTGATGTTGTACACGGTCTGTTTAAAACCTCAGGGGTTAGTGAAAATGAAACCAAACTAAGAAAATGCAGACCATTGACCAGAACGAGACCTGCCAACATTTCCTTCTTTAATCTCTTAACCAAACAATACAACACATGACAGTGCAATGGTGAGGATGAGGTTTCACAGCCTGTTGAGAATGCCGATTTTGGGTCAAAAATAACAAAAAGAATATTTTGCTTATCTGATTTACATATTGCATGTCAAATAAGCCATGCAAGGTACCATGCTTCAAAACAGACTTATTTTTTAAGAAATGTAGATTAATAATCCTCCTTGCTTAAAAAATGAGCTTCAATATTTGTGCGAATCGTAGAGTGAAAAAAATCAATGTGCTATCGACTGCTGGGGATGATCACATTCATTTTGCCCTTTGTGGTTGGTGAAATCCATGCTGCAATTACAGAGACAGGCTGGCAGCAAAGAGCCTCAGTTGGGCTTTCAGCTCCACATTAATCCAAAACTCACCATTTTAATGCAGATATAGATTGCCACGAGTCAATAGCTGACTACTTGAATTGTGAAGTAGCAGTTCCATGCTATATTGGCAGTGCTGGCTGTTACAGTATCTTCAAGTATTTTGAGATTTCAAAGCGTTACTCCATGAAAGTGAAGAGCGTAACTGACACCACACTGGGAGAGGACTGCAGTGTTAACGCTGTTACCATAAACAGGGGAGTCTAGAATAAACATAGGATGCATTGAATTCTTGAAGTAGATCAGAAGTAGACTTTTCATGGGATAAAATACGTATGTACCTTAGCTCATGTTTTAATGCCCTAATGCATTATCTCATAAAGTGTCCCCGTGCTGAATTTTTATAATGTAGATCCCATTTCTCTCATTTCCACTGTTCCAGGCACAGATGACTTCACCAAAGTCAGAGGAATTGCTCTGCATTTATAATCTGGCAAGTGAGGTCAGAATTTGGCTTTGAGCAGTAATTTCCTTTTCAGCAATCAGTTTGTAAGGAAGGACTGAATTCTGCCACTAAATTTGTGTGAAGAATTGGAGGATCTACTGAACAGTCAACATCTCTCCTATATCGCATTAGATGCAGGGTGCCCTCAGAACTTTATTTTATGTACGATAACTATATCCTTGCATACCTTTATGATATTCTTGCTAACACCACTAACTGGCCTCCTCATGAAATGGTGAAATGTGTGCTAACAGATCACGGAGGCAGAGCGTTACAGCTGCCACTGATGGCGCATGAAGCAAGCTCCACTCCAAACCTGCTGAGCCCCATGGCAATGCTCCCGCTGCCTGTGCTGAGCTCTGTACGTGTGAAGGCAGGCAGCTTCACCGCATGGGCAAGCCCCAAACCTGTGCTCAGGAGGAGCTGGCTGCAGCCGCCCGGCCGCTGGTGTGCCAGGGTTAGCGCTTGGCAGCGTGGAGGCCATGCTGTGCCGTGCCGTGCCGTGCTGGGATGTCAGGCTCTGCCCCATGTGTGCTGCAGCGTGTCTGCACATCCAGGAGCCACCAGGCTATTTGGCTGTGGCTATCTTTCCTGTTAATTGCAGAACTGATCAAATATTGACATGTTTTCCAGCCGCCGCGTGATGGTGGGTTCCATGCACCCTGTCAGGTCTGACGGCGATCGCCTTTGCCTCCTCCGCGCACGTGCCCATTTTGTGTGCTAGAGGCAGGGACGAGAGAGGGGCTGCTGGGGTGGAGCAGCAAACTCAGCTGTGCCAGAAGTGCGCAGTCACTTTTGCCACCGCAGCAACCCGTGAACTCAGGGAGATCCGTCAGCCCATGTAGTGCTACCAACAAAAAATAATAAAATGGGTAACATATAGGGAGTAGGCCGAGATATTTTGCTGCAAGATCAGATGTCTACAATCGAAAGAAGCCATTTGCCTTTGTTCATGTCTGAAATATAGACTCATTTGATGTTGGTAAGCCTTCATGGGGTTTTAGACTCCTAATGATGAGTCCTGTGCAGACTGTGCACCTTTAAGGCTTTGTAGAGGATTTATAAAGGAAAGAGGATTCACCGTGGTGTTATGTATTGCTGTTCTGTGTAGCTTTCCTTAGTATGCCTAATACACCTTAACAGTCTACCTTAAAAACATCACGAGATTGGAGCAAAGATCTTAACTTTGCCTGCAGAAAAAAATAATGGTTCTTGCTGCTGACCTGAAGCTGATGGGTTCTTGTGTCTGAAAGTCTCATTAAGTTCAAAATTTGATATAGTGTGGAAATGAAGACATAAGTATCTGTTATAAACGGAGCCCCATTACATTTGGAAACAAACATCCACAGGTTTGCAGGTTTTGGTTGCTTACAAAAATAGAAGTGAGGTTTGAAATGTTTTGCATGTGATTTCCTGAGCCAAATGCAAGGTTACCTAAACAATTACAGTTTATCTCAATTATGTAGGTAAGGTAACAGACATTTTGTTAGTAGCAAGAATCAGTGTAGCTGTGATGCAGGTCTCTCCGAACTTAGTGGGAGAGAAGGACGCTCATTTACATGAAGAGGCCAAGGGGCTTCCACAGGAAGGCTTCCACCAGCTGAGGCTGCGCAGGGTCCTGTCCTGGTGAAGCTGCTGTGATTTAACACGCCAGGTAGAGACAGCTCACAGCCACAACCATTTGACACCTATTAGCATATTAATAAGTAAATGGAAAAAATACTTCAAAACACCACAAAGAATTTTTTCACCTTGACCTTGCTACCTGAGTAGTTTTCATTAATTATTAGGAACTGGCCTTATTATGAAGTGCTTAATGATAGCTGTTATGCTGAGACCATAAATTTAGACCCTGTTTTTTACAGCCTGCAAAAACAAACTGGAGACAAAACCTGTCACAAGAAGCCCCAAATCTTAACAGAAAGTGCAGACAAAAAGAAGAGGGTGCTGAATGCACCACTGAATGACATCCCAGCACCCGGGGGCGGTCACCCCCCGGGTCTCAGGGAAGCGAGGCAGCTGCGAGGGCACACCGAGCCGGAGGGGCACAGCGTGCTGCGGGGAGGGAGCTGCAGCGGGGTCACCACTCACGGAGCGGCAAAGCAGCAGTGGAGAGGGCGAGCTGTACAGGGCAGAGAACACCCACAGTGAGTGAGCTCTCCCTTCCTTCCCCCCTGGTTGTGTTGCTTCAGCAGGGATGCTCTCAGACCTTCCAGCTTCAGGCCGATTCTAAAACACTGAAACTTTCTACTCCAAGAAAGTTAATTTCGAGCAGTTCAGGAGAAGTAAGAGTGCCTTTAACAACCTCCACCTGGAATAAGAAAACGTAATAAATTCTTCATGTTTACTGCGTTTACACAAGGCCCCAGACTATGGATTACCTTTTTATTACTCCTTGTTGTAAGTTTTTTTTTCCCTCTATTATTAGTTTTTTTTTTTTTTTTTTTTTTTTTTTTTTTTTAACAAAACAGTGGCAAGAGGAGAAAATTGTTATCTTCCCTGTGGACATTTACAGGCTTTTGAATGAAAGTTTGGTTACAGATGTGTACTCTATGGAAGCATGAAATAGTTTTCCCTTACAGAGCTGGTCTGCCCCATATCTCAACAGAAAAACTTTCTGAATAACCCAGCAATACCTATCTGACAGCATTAGATAAATGGCAGATGGTATTGAAATATCTTCTTCACTGCTGAAAAAAAAAAACAAACAAGGAAAAAATGGACACACAAACACATATTCCTACAGAGGAGGCCCCGTGTGCACTTTTTCATAGACAAAAAACCCAGGCAGTGGCTTTTTATTCACTCCTTATAGCTGCAAAAATCTATTCTCTTTCCAGCAGCGAGTGGAATTTTCCAGTGCTGCTTAATGTTGAAATAATGAACTTTGGCAAATCTAAATCAACTTAGAGCAAACTACAAATATGAGAACCGGTAGCTTAGGGGGCAGTGTGTGTCATTTCATCATTGGAGCTGAGCCATCCTTAGACCACTGAGTACAGCGGGATAAATCCGGCTGCACTCAAGGGTCATAATCCAGTTCCTCTCCTGCTTCGCCCACTTTGTAGCACCATCCTGCACCCTCCTCAGCATTTCAAAGGTGGAATAAAATCAGCCAGGGAAAAGCAGAGTGTGGGGAGGGAAACTACAGCAACCCTTTATCACTGTTTTAAAAAAGCAAACGAATAGGGAGCTTAGTTCACGCCGTCTGCACGTTGCTGCACAAGCAAGAGGAGGTACAAGGGGAGGTACAAGAGCAGGTACAAGAGGACATCATGCTGTGGACTGGCAAATCAGTTCTTTGTGCCACATCGGGCATTTTGGAAGCTGAGAAATTAGGCTTTAGACTTCCTACCAATATTTCTCATTCCAATGGACATTTCCATCTAAGCATACGGATCAGCAAAATTTACCAACCCAATGAACAATAAACAAATCTTAAATGCAGTAAAAGCAATTGCCTGAGGTTTTAAATCAAGTGAACTTGTTACAGGTGCCAAAATCTATCACTCAACTGAAAAAAAACCAACCTCCCGAAATTCATTGGCGTACTTTGTGGTTTGTATCAGAAGAGGTGACACCTTGCTCCGCAGTGCCTTACTCCCCAGAGTATCGGTGGGTGCAGTGGCAGCAACAGCAGGAGTAAGGGAACAGACACCTGCACGGACCCTTCATTGCTATGTTTGATTGTTCTTTAGCTTCAGCGACCCAGCCCTGTTCTTCAGCAAATGTCACAACATGTCCAGACTGAGTTCTAGCACCCAAACTGTGGGGCCATGTTTTTAGGCTCAGTGGCATACGATGATGATGAAGATGGAAGGCAGCAGATGTGGTTAGCAGTTGGAAGGGCTGCAGAAAGGGTTCCTGCATGGAGGTGAACTTGCAAAGTAACAAATTCAATTAACACATCCTTTTAATTTAAACTTGAGTCTGGCCAATGCAAAAGACTGGATGGAACAAAGAGCACAGAATCAATCTCAAAGGTTAATCCTCATCTAATTAATGCATGTATTGAAATCTAGCTGCTTTTTACTATTTTGTCTAAAACTAGCATTTCCAGAGTCGATTGACCCACATTTTTATCAGTACCCATCACCAAGTTCTTCAAAGACGGCATTAGAATACACCCCATACACTGACTGCCCATAAAATTCCTATGTTAAATGTGACATTTTATTATTCACTTAAAAGCACTTAGTGGCCCCAGCCCTGTACTCCTGACAGAATCGCTGTCCCCATTTGCCCTCGGCCCCTCTCCGTGCTCAGGACTGGCGGCTGGCTGGAGGCCATCTCCAGTCGGAGGGGAAGAGCCTGCAGTAACAAATTTTTGTGTTTATGTCCGCCCATAAGTCTTTGACTAAGCAATTTAGGACTAAAACTGTGGGTGTTTACCACTGTTTCTTATTTAGGCAAAGTGAAATGGGTCTAGGTAGCATGGTCTGGCTCTAGAGCCAAATTTCTCTGGAGCCTGGAAGATGTAGACTCAAGGTCTGATTTCAAGTCACCCACAAACCGGTAGTCACAAACAAAGCAGAAGGCACAGGCACACAAATTTATGCCCTGTTCTTTGCTCCCAGGCAACAGGATACAAGGTAGAGAATACCTGAATTCCCTCCCAGCATGAAACCTTGTGCATGGACATAGCTATTGCTCTCGACCATCTCCTGACCTCCAAAGAGTCGAAACGAAGGGGCTGCTGGTCACCGGCCCAGACAGCAGAAGCTGTTTCAGCACTTACCTGTGCTCCTACAGAGCACACTAAACCTGGTCCTGAACTTGCAGAGATCTTCCTTTTGCTGGCAGACCCGGTCCGACCACGTGACAGGAGCAGCGCGAGGCACTGCCAAACCAAGTCCTTCCCGGGTTTGCATAAGCGATGGAAATTAAAATAGTAAAGGCATCTGTTGTCTGTATATAGCAGAGCAGCTAGATTTTGAAAACCAAGCACCGTGTTTTACAAAACACTGCTCTTCCAACAAAGTAAAAGCCAATTCTAATTTTAAATAAATTGCAGCCCTCGAATGATTGCACTTTCAATGTTATGTCTTAACACTTCAGAAATAAAAGGTAGAAACTTTTTTACTTATCAGTCCACAAACAACCTCATCATCTGTAGAGAATTGTTAAGTGGAAAAACTTCTTTCTCCAGTATTAGGAAGATCCACACTTTACAATACAATTACACTTTACAATACAATTATTACAAATCTTAAAAGAAGCCCTGGCTAAAAAAATGCCAGCATCACAATACTCCTAGTTCAATTGCTACTGAGCCTCCTAATGTGATGATAAGTAGCTCCATTAGGTAACGGTTTTTTGCTTCTTAAATGAGGTGTGATGGAAGTGCAGAGATAAATAACAATATTTCTGACTGAGTATATAAAATGAGTTAAATACATCTGCACTGGAACTCAATATGAAGTAGTTGTCCCACCGTAAGGACATTTTCAGTATGTCAGATACTACTTGCATTCTAAATGAGAATGAATAGACAAACATTTTTTGAACCAAAAACTTAAGAAAAATTTCAGTTTATGTAAGAGTATTTTGCTTTGTTAAGTTCAAAACTCATTTTACTCTTATACTTTGACTTATCTTTGGTATATATTACATTTCCAAAGAAAACGTAATCTAACTGAACTTTTGGGAAATTATGCAAAATTCTGTACAAACAAAGTGCAACTTTTCAAAGCATTTTATACGTTAAAGGTAGCCTGTTGCAGCAAATTATTTCACACTTGACAAATCCACACATTTTGGAAAAAATAGATTTTGTCAAGTTATTTTCTCTCAACCCTCTCTGATATCAATATGTCACGTCAGTGAAACATCAGACTGTGTGAAGCTATTACAAATACCGCATGTGTAAATAAGTATCTCCATCTAAATTACTTCGTACTTTTTCACACAAGAAATATAAATGCAACAATAGATCAATCTGACTGTAAATATCTAAATATGTTCTTTAAAAGCCAAAGGAATGTCAGATACGATTTATTTTCAGCCCGTGCAAACTGAGACATTAAGTGGCAATTCTACTTCCATTAGCTAAATCTGGCAAATATGCAACTGTTTAAAGGCATTGTCAATAGCCATTGCACAATTAAGTATTTGTACTGATGCCTTATTAAATTACCCTTTTCAAGTAGGCATAATAAACTAGGAGTTCACTGTACAGATTTTCATGGTGAAAGTCCAGATCACTGGAAAATTTATTTAAAGAGAATGCAGTCCACTGAGTAATGAAGTAAATGTCAAATGGTTTTGGGCAAATAAACCTGAGTTGCCTTAAAACTTTTTTGGCAGATAGAGCTAAAGAAGACATTGGTAATAGGAAGCCTTCAGCGTAATGGTTTTGATTTCCTGAGTTCCCAAATAGACTTGCAGATGCCATGCATCTCCAGCAGCAAAACCTACGTGGTGTGGCATGGAGATCAGTACCACAGGCAGCCCAAAATGGCACGACAGAGCTCGCACCTCTGTTGGCTTAGCCATAGCTGATGCTACGGGGACCTCGAAAGAGCCCCAGGAGCTGCGGGAAGAGATGGCTGTCAGGAGCGCATGGCTCAGGGTACCATGTGGGAAGGAAGTAAAGTAAAATTGTTTTGCTCCAGTGAATTACTACTTCCCACTGGCAAGGTACATTTTTGAGGGTCAGTGTCTCTTAGGATGGGCTGTCCTTGTGGTCTCAAGGTTGCTTTCCTCAGCGCTCCCCTCCCCGACCAGCTGTAGGAAAGGCAAGCCCCATCTGTGGTGCAGGGCAAAGACATGAGAAGCCTCGGCACAGAGCAAACGCCCCACACCAGGAGGATGCCAGCGAGCCCCTTGTGCTGGCTGTCAGGCTGATGGCCAACGCAACCACGTCTGGCTCCATGGGTATGTCACCCTGTCCCTCATGCCTACGTGGCACGTCAGCACCTCAGCTGCGCTTTTTTCCCCCCAAGGACTTTGTCCTGCTAGCTCTTCCACATGAGGAGCAGTGGTTTTACCCACGTGCTACGTTTTGGAAGGCTCCTTGCATCATTTCTTTTTTAGCATTGTCTGCTGCCACAAGGTTTGGAGATTTACCATCAGAGCCTCACCCTCCTGCTGATTTGCCACTGCTGAAATGAAAGAGTGATGGCCACAGAATGACAAGATGTTTCCCGTTGGTAAATTGGAATTTTGTCTTTCCAGACAGATGCTGGGCTGGGCTGCCAGTTTCTTTATACACAGCGCAAACGAGCCAGGCATGTGTCCTCCCAGGCCGCAGCTGTGTGCCGGGCTGCAAGTGACCTCAAAGGAAGACAGGCATCGACATTTGCTAGCAGATTTTGGGCTGTTGCAACACAAAAGATTCTTCTTAAATGCAACATCAAACCACTTCCACCATCCATCATTTCCTCTGATATATCATATAATCTTTAAATATTTTCTCACTGAAAGTACGAAGAGTTTCTTCTCTAAAAGTCTTTATCCTCTTAGCCTCAGCCTGACGCTTCTAAGAATGGCAAAGTTGCCACATCCAAACTGTTACACACAGGGTTGGGAATTTATTCTTTTAAATTATGGCTTAGTATATTTAGTCAGTTTGTTTTATATCAAGCATTTATTTAAGTGGTTTTCATTGTATTGACATTTTATAATGCCCTCCTAATATTCTTATTATAGATTTTAATACTGCAATGGTATTATTCATGGTGACACCTATTGGAAAGCAAGCTTCAATTATATCAATAGATGCTATTATTATAACATTGATAACATTAATATTTGATAGTGGCATAAAATGTGATGCATTGGCAATTAACTCATTAATGTAGATATCATTAACCAAAAATGTCAGAGTTGTTTTAATGATTTTTCCGTTCCTCTCTTTTAACAAATTCTCTAATCACTGGCTCGCTTTTGTATTTTTGGAGGCATATTCACCACGGAAGTTGTTCTGACAGCTAAATAACCTCGTCCCCATGAAACAGGAATGGGCAGGCTCTCACGGCTTGGAGGGTGCGCTGGGTCCTGAACCAGCAGCATTAGCAGGAGAGCCAGGAGGTGCACCTGCAGCACGCGATAGTCCAAAATAACAGATTTACCAAAACAGAGCCTTTTTGCTTGTTGCTTAGCAACCAGAATTGATCCAGCAAAAAGTCACCTGACTCGGGGATCGCTGGTGGCAATATTACTCCATCATTTTTCTTTTTCCCACTAAACTGATGAAGGTTCTATCTGAAGCAGCTATTAATTGTTTCTTTCTTTTCTCCCCAGCCCTTTAATTATACGGTGGAAGCAGTCCTGTCGCTGCCACCGATAGGAAGGGAACGTTGGAAAGCTTAAAAATTTAACAGACTTATTCAAATCCGGCTCGATCTAAAAGAGCAAATATTGCAAGCCACAGCTCACTGTCAGCGCTGCCATCCCAAAATAAGAAATGCAGCGAGCTGCTCATGTAGCAACAGAATAACCATTTTTACCACACCTGCGCTGATGGGCAATTTGCAGTCATCTTTTAAAAACCACAGACTAAGAATACTCGTTGTTTTGATGACTCAGTTGGAATTCACCACCACATTTGTCTTGCTTTCATCATTTCTAAACATTAGCATTTTCATCTGTTGACCGAAAGCACTTCTGGTCCTCTATAACATATATATAAACCACTTTTGATCTTTTAAAATCCTCCTGTCAACCTGGAATCACACAGCCTCTTACATTACCTTGTTCTTGTCCTTAATGGTGACCCGCAGTGAACTCTGCACTCCCTACTTTCAGATGTTCAACATCCTTCCTTTGTTAAGAGCTGCTGATCAAAAAGGAACATTGTGCTCTCTGTGTTTTCCTCTGTAGCCCCTCACAACCGTTTACAGGAATTACACTAAAACACAGGGTATGGACAGTGCAGTCTCATTTAACCACATACCTTTTTTTGTTTTGCTTTCTGTAAGACTTAATTCCTTAAGTAAATATGAGAAGAAAATGCATCTTTGTACTCATCCCCTTGGCCCATCATGGGCAGTCAAATACAATATCACGACCAGGAGTGGCAAAAGATGAATCCGCAAACACCTAAATTGCCTTTATTTCCTTTGAAATGAACGCTGTGTATAAGCTCGGATGACATTTGTCCTTTTAAGAAGTGAAGACATGTTACCTAAATAAAGCATATATCCAGTTTCACTTTTCCTCTGTATCATATTCAGATCTGGTAGATGGGATTTGAGGCTGTTTCCCATAATGCCCCCATGGCTTTTTCTGTAAAAGCTTAACAAGGACACAGCATCAGAGAGTCTTTAGTGGCTAATACCTGACCCCTTTCTCTCACATTACAGCTCCAAGTGACCATTTTCATGGCAAAAGGTCACCACCATCCCCATCCCCATGGAACCAATGTGCATCAACCTTCTAACCTTTGCCACTGAGAGATGATAGCTATTTGGGCTGCAATCCCTTCATTACAGATGGTCCATATTTTATATTTAGTGTGGAAGGTCAAATTTAGGAAAGCAATTTCTCTTAAAGCTAAGAGTTCCAATAATCCAAGATCTTCTATTGGCTTATGGGTGAGTGGACAGTAATGGGCTTATGGGCAGCTCCAGATTTTTTCTCTTCACCGGGGAGGGAATTTCGTCGATCTAAATTTTTAGGATTGGGTGGCCACCATTGTTTATTATTCAATGAGCTCTTATTAGATTGTATCTGAGCACACTGCAGCAGGCAGAGAGTATTCTTACAAGCAGGCTCCCAGGCTGGATCAATATCTCAAGGCATTTACAATCTTCTTGAAACAGATTAAACAATGCCATTTTTTAATTCTGTTTCAAAGATTATATGCGGTCATACAGTTTTGATAGTGACAAAAGCATTCACCCATTATCATTATTAATCAAAATGGCTAATCATCTGTTCAAACACTTTGCATTTTAATCCTAAGAACAGCTTTGGTGGAAATAACCTAGCACTTTGCGGCAAGTCACAACAGGTCTGAGCGAATCCTGAAACCAACGATAAAATACAGAAGATCAAACTCCAAAATGTTAGTTAAAATATATCTGCTCTAACTGCATTGAAAGGGGAACATTATGATTCCACTTTTGTTTCCATTTTGTATCCACTTTTGTAAACCAACCCAATTATGATAGCCCGACTATTGCAAATATTTATGCACATGCTTAAATACGCAAACCAAGTCCTGAGCCAGCAAAACCTTTAAGAGCTTTGCTATGCCCGCTTCCACTCAGGACAGCATCCAAGCATGTGCTTTGCTTTCTGGTAAATGACAGATCACACGTTGCTTTTGGTGTTTAAGGCAATAGCTTATAATCCATGACACTGCTGAACGATTCTAGCTCTTGATGGCCATTGCAGTCTGCCTCACCTGGCTAACATCTTTCTTGGTCTTGCAAAACTATTTCAAGACACAAAAGCAGTTTTGAAGCTGTCTGGGAATAAGCAATTTAAATGTTATTTTCTATTGTCTGTATGATCATGTTCTGTGTTAGCCACAAATATTCACAGCTACACTAGTGAAAGCTGAATTTGTCCAAGGCAGCTTTGAGCAAAGCTCCCTGTTAAAAACAAAGCCTGCTACAGTCAGGGAACAGAAGCAAGTCCAGGTCCCCACGCCATGAAGAGCAAAGAGCCACTCTTCCTAGTGGCTTCTGGCTGCTGTGCAAAGCATCATTAGCTTAAATCCGTACCCTTTACACAATTTACAGCAGTACTTTTCAAGTTTCCAGCTTTCTCCTTTAATAACAGATCCATAGATTAGAAAAGGAGAGCCTTAGGCTAAAAGCTCAGGTTATCTGACAGACACTGCAAAAAATGAATGCTATTTATGGTGAAAACCCTAGGCCTGAGACAGGATCACACCTGATTTATGGGACTAAATTTCTCAAATGTTTATGAGCACCTACTTTTGTCCTCACCACTTGCTGAAACCTTTCAAACAGGATTTCAAACATGCGTACCTATTCTGCTGGAGAGCTGGCCACGGCTGCACGCTGATCAAGTGTGGGGCTGGAGCCAGCCAGCCCTGCCCTCACCTCGTGCCACAAGGGACCCAACACCTGGCGGCACACAGGGCTTGTGAGAAGGAAGGGCAAACGCGTACATGCATTTGAGTGTCCAAAGACACAGTGTTAATGCTAGCAAGGTTTTAAAATAGCACCCAGCCTCTGCTGCCAGGCACCTGAGCATTGGGAAGAGTCTGCAAACTTACTAGACCCTCCATGCATCACAGAGCGGGCAAATGAAAAGCACATGCTAAACGCCTTCTTCAGACCATCTTGATCTGTTAACGGAAAAGCTGCAAGGAGCCTGTGCCACATGTTCACCTTGACAGGGCCTGGAAACACCTGCAGCTTCAGCCCGGACATTTGGAGCACATGAGGTGGGAACTGGTGGTGATAATGGTGGTGGTAACTCTGGAAATAACACCGGGCCAATCTGACCCTTCATGTAATCCTGCTCTGATCAATGGGGTTATCAGGATATTTTGAAAGGGAAACCTGGCCAGTTTTGCACTGCAGTTTTATAGTGGTGCAAAGAGAGTCAGTTTCTTCAGTCTTTTTTAAAACATCCTCCATCATCCTTTTACTCAGGTAAAGATGCGCCTGCACAAAGCAGCCCTTGTGTACATGGAAGCCAAACTCACTGAGAGGCTCTGAAGGAAAGGAAGGGATGAGAACTGCCTTGCCTTTGTCAATGCTTCTCTGATGTTATGTTTTTCCTCCTTTATTAGGCTCAAATATTGCAGCTTTGATAATATTTGGGTACGACGCTTCTGTTATTCGAAGCAAATGTAACACAGCAAATTCCTATAGATTTTCCCTTCGGTATTCTGTTACCCAGAAATGAAAATGCTGTTCCTCACCCAAATGCAACCTGTGGTCGGTGCCCTTAGCTATGCCTGCATCAAACTTAATAAATGCATGATGGAGGTTTTAGGGCTCCAACTTATGCTTCTGTTGCCAGCAGCTGGGTACGTTACTTGTACTGTGGGGCCCTGGACGCAGGCACTGCCAGGACACATCGCACGCTTACCCAGCCCTGGCTGCGTGGTGCAGGCACAGCCGGGGCTGCACACTGCGCTCGAGGCTGTCTGCTGGCACAGGAGGGGGCTTTCCATTTTTTTCCCACTATTACGTGCTATTTGCACAAAATATTCAAGTGATGTGGAATACTTTATTCTCTTTGAACATAATCGCAGAACTAAAATTTACTTCTGTGCACTTTGTGGGATGGAGCTGGTCGCGGTGTTTGAACCGGCACAGGACCTAACACAGCAGCGTCCCAGCTCCCGACGGGTCTCTCGTCGGTTCGGATATGGTACGGCAATTTCTTTTTTTGGTCTGTTATTCTTATGGTCAGCGAACATTCTCTGAAAAAGCTGTACTGTGAAACTGAAACCATCTGCCCTGTGCTTACAGACACATTCTTGTTTTGGAGCCTGCACTGTAATCTATCATAGGTTGTAGCGGTTAATATTAAAATGCTGCCCTGAGAAGGTACGATGGGTGTGGACAGAACCAATTTGTTTATACAATTGTGTTTTGCCACAGAGTAAATTAAGTTACGGGGTATTCATCAAAATTGAATTACCACAGTGCGAGCTAACAATTTTCCAAAGGCGCTGTGACATGAGCACAAAGCAGCCCATGTCAGCCACAGGGAATCACTGACGTTTTGCGGGCTGCAGCTGAACTACTTACCAAAACGATTAGACAAAGGCAATCCTCAGAAAGCTGGAAGTTGCCAACCAGTGGAAAACAGTGACAAGTCTACGAGAGCGTTACTTCCTACTTAGAGGAGCGAGGAGAAAGGAGATAGACGTGCCGTGGGTGGGACTCCAGTGGAAGCAGGCACAGGAGACATCTCAGGGCGAGGAGGGTCAGCGTCCTTGGGGGCAGGCAGCTCTCCTGTCCTGAAACATTTCTGGAAAATCAGACTCTTGGTTGACTGTTTACTGATCATTTTTATTTTCAGAACTTCTATAATGAAGTGGAGAAAGACACATCACACTTCTTTGCATGAAACACAGAGGGAAGTGATGAAATGATTGTGTTTGAGCAAAGGAAATCTAGGAAGGGCATATGGCAAGTGCAACTCATAAGATTTTTTAGCCCTTTACTCATTTTTCCTTCATTTACATCTTTACTCAAAGAAGATGATTCTGGAAACTAAATAAAAGCATGTGCAGGGAGAAATCACCTTCTAATTTAATATTTTCCTGGAATAGAATGTTTTGTTAGTTATCCTCAACTGAAAGAAAAATGCAGCATAGAAAAACCTGCTTCATTGGAACTGTAGGTAACTAAAAAAAGGAATTCCAGGAGTAAAAGAATTTAAAGAGCCCTGAAAAGTTGCTTTTGGAAAAAACAAACCAACAAACAAAAGTTGAGGGCCTAGTATCTCTCCCCCTTAACCTATTTCTTTTTAATAGTAATCCTATGACACCTTACACTATTCTAAGAAAGCATAAAATGAAAAAAAATTGCAAAAGGAGAGATGTTTCCCTATGCTTTCAAAGCAATAGAAGATTCTCAAATATTTGTCAGAAATCTTTCTCTTAAAAAAATACAAGATGTTGTTTTGTAATTCAGTCTCTAATAAAAGCCACACCTCTGGCTGCAAAGCTGCCTTGGTGGAAAGTACTGCAGCCAGCTCCCCGTGGGCAGCCGGGTCTGCGCAGGCACTGGGCTTGGGGCAGAGCAACGATTGCGCCGGGCTGCCTTGGGGTGACAGCGACCCCGCAGGCACACGGACGTCCCCACTCACTGACAGCTGTGTTGGGCTTTGGTAAGACTCTTCATTGCAACAAAGCATTTTTTTATTTTATTTTTTTCATTTCAGTGGGCTGAGCAGGATTGCTTCTTCACTCTGATGGAGATGGCTTACACTGCACAGTAACTGTTACCGGGTGCCATGCAGGTGCCTCAGGAGATGTTGACTGTGCATATTTACATAAATCTAAAAATAAATAAATATACTCACAAACCTCCTCAATCAAAATATGCCAAAGACAACTAAAAGATCTTGAATGAAATATTAATGTTAGAGATTTCTCCAGCCATTTTGTAAAGCTTCCAGCTACCTTTATTACACAGTGTATAATGCACTGTCTTATTTTAGTCCCGAGCTATCAGCAGTATTCTCTTTTTGATGGCCTTGAACTGGCTTAATAAAACTGTTCCCCCTCTGAGCGCCCAGGCACGAGCACTTAAGATGGAGACGTGCTAGCGCCTGCCTGCTGTGGCTGTCGTGGCCAGGAGCTGCCAGCCAGGAAAGGCCTGTTCCTTTGGCACGGGTAAGTCCCCCGTCACTTGCCCCATCCTGAGATGTAGGTGAGAGGGCTGTGAATGCTTTCCGCTGTATCAGAGATTTGTCCTCAACTGACACTGGCACACACCATGCCTGTCTGCTTTTTCACTCACAAGTTTTTTTTTTTTCTTTCTTTCTTTCTTTCTTTCTTTCTTTCTTTCTTTCTTTCTTTCTTT
>CM021740.1:2539730-2590366 GCA_011075105.1 Heteronetta atricapilla
TTTCTTTCTTTCTTTCTTTCTTTCTTTCTTTCTTTCTTTCTTTCTTTGTGCCTTCTGCAGTTTCCCCACTATTAACCGTACCGTGTAGTTGCCTCTTTGCGGCATGGTGTCCTTTCTGCTGCATTGCTGTAAAGCTCCGTGCCTCATGGAGAGCTCTCAGAGTTGCGTTTTCTAAATAAAAGAGGCTGTGATAAGATACTCAGTGGCAGTGACCACAAGAGAAAACGAATCTGTTTAGAAAGAATCCCATGCAATTCCCTTGCAAATATGAGATTTGCGACATCACTATGGGAACAAACCCAAGTCACTGGGCTTTCTAAATTTAATGAGGTTCAAATGTCCAAGGGCACCAGCTTTCAGGGGGAGAAGCAATGTCAGAGCGTGCAGAGAAAGGATAGTGTTTCCTTAAGCAAAGGAAAGGAAATATCTTGAAAGAGGTTCACCCCTTGAAGTGAATCAGGTGAAAGTTAGTAGTAAAGAGTGAAAAGCAGGCCGCTGGGAATGTTCAGAGGGGATTAGATTCTTCCACAGATCGTGACTTTTAAGTTCAATCACTGCAATATTATTTACGACAGTTCTAGGCCTACATGGCAGTATATCAAGAAGGAGAGTGATTCATCAATTCCAACACTGCTTCTTCCAGAGACGGAGCTGCAATGCAGCACATCACGGGCCACAACGTCATGTTGGATGCAAGAAATCTAACAGAGAATGGTGTAAAGGCTTTTCAACCAGCTTAAAAAATCCCATTGCTTCCAGTGAGCTTTGGAGATGGGCTAGTAAGGAGGCTACTGACAACAGCTGAATTTTCCAGAACCTCCCTCTGCTGAAGATGGCATCTCTGCTGTATTACTAAGACCGAAGGAACAACCACTGACACCTCAGAGCTGTTCAGAGCTCCCCCCCAGCTCAGCCCCTGGGGCTGCAGAGTTTTCTCATCACCCTGTGGCCAGGGCAGGCTGAAGCTAAAGCCTCCTCCAGCCTGACTTCAATTCATATTGAGTGCTTGCAGCTATGCCAGCTGCTTCGGTGGTAGTATACAAACACAAATCTAGACACTGCCCCTCAGGCAATAGCCAGGCAATATTGCTTCCTTCAGCAAACATCCAAACTTCCTTCTGTGCTTGCCTATGCCCTTCCCACCTGTGACAAGATAGAAGTGGAGCTCTTTGCAAGCTCCTCGTGTATGCAGATGGAATTTACCATAAAGCTCTAGCCTGGGCTGAGTCTTAGACTCAATGCGTTACCCACACAACACTTAGGACCTCTGAAGAGCAAGACACTGCTGGAAATCACACGGTGTCCTCTGAGAAAGATACACCAATACAGAACATAATACAGATATAAATACAGAACATTTAAATAAATATTTATAAATAAATATTTGCTAAGGTAAGTTCATACCTTCAGTTTTATAGTAAAAGTGAATGCGCAGTCACCACTGTCCTTATGCTCTACCATTTCTTCTCTCAATAGCTAAGCTTCTGTTTTCTGTTTGGTGCATAATGCACAGCACTGCAAAGTAAATACGTGAACGTAGCACCTTGCTTGAATACCTCTACCTTCTGCTAGATAGCAGCAGATGATCCGGTCTCTACAGACCATTTGTCAGCAAAGGTGATGTGATGACATGTTTGCAGGTTCTATCGGAACGCCTGGTGTTCACACGATCACATTTGCTCCAGAACAGAGGTGCCACAGCGGTACCTGGGGCAACCCCCCAGGAACCTCAGCCCAGTTGCTCCCCGTGTTCCCAGCAGTCAGAGAAGTGCACCACACTGGGCCCAGACAGAACCAGTTCTCTTGAGCTCGCAGAGCCGTTTCTATCCTCATTGACCGCTCTGTACCAAATGCTTAAGCATGAATTGATAATAAATCTTCCCCAAACTGGTCATTTGCTCCCACACACACAAAAGAAATGTGTAATAGTGACATCTGGTGATGCCTATTTTGCTTATACACACACTCCTCATTTCCAAACAGATTGAGTTTCACTGAAAACTCCCAACCTATGCTGATCAATGACAGAACTATAAAACTGAACATTCAAGCATAAAAAAAATAGATTGAGGTCTTATTCTTTGCTTTTGCCCCCTTTTTTGATACTTCTAATCCTCATCAAATGGTTAACTCACTGCTGTCATGTTCAAGGAGTTGCATCAGATACTGCATGGTCCACCTGGAAAAGGAATTTGTATCTAGATGCTAATATAAAATGAAAAGTGAATTGTGCTGCCACCAATTACTGCCTGCTTCTGTGGTACACATTACCAGAGCTAAGAGCCTCATATTCCTTGCAATGAGTTCCACAACTCAATGGTAGAAGACGCAAAGATATTCTGGTTTAAAAAACCAGAACACCCAAGCCTCCAAATTTCTGGTAAAGTTTCTCCGCCAAAGGAGTCTCAGAATGACCTTGTTTTTGTCTTAAATGAAAAAAGCCAGATGTGTCAGGAGGATGCCAATAATAACCAATGCTATTAGACATTGATCCCCACCTTCCCAAAGTATTGGCTGGGAAGTGCAGGGATTATCATCAGATACTGCGATGTTCCGGTTCTGTAAGTTATCATTTGTGTCCATTATTAAATTAGCTCACCACTGGGGTGGAAATCACTGCTTCTTTGGTAACTGCACTATGAGTCAACTAGGGCATGGACTGTATAAAGTCCTATTGGAAAATCCTATAAAAATTAGGTGGTACAAAATAAACACACCTTTCTGACTCAAAGGGGAGCGCTGTGGAAGGGGAACTAGTTTGGAATTTTTATTTATATATGTTCATGAAAGAGTGTGGGGAAAAAATACCATGTTTTTTTAGCGGGGCACCGCTGGTGGGTGCTCAGGGCACTGCTCCGGTGGGCAAAGCTGTGCTCTCAGAGCACGGCGGATGTCGTAAAGATGGGCTTCTAGTTGAAGAGCAATGGAGAAGTCACCCTGAATGCCTATTGCAAAGAAGAGCTGAGACAGGGTCATTAATGACAATTAATCATTAATTAAACTCGGCATGATACACTGGAAACAGCATGCCAACTAGTCTGTTCTCTGGGCAGTCTCCTTTAACTGGCTCACACAGAGGTTGTGCTTCCAGTTTGAAAGACATGTCACATAGTATGATCCCAAGCCACTCAGTGAAGTTGTGGAAGCAACAATCTTTTGGTTGATCGAATTTTCACTTAATTTAATTTTATTGGAAATCACAGATGGTGTCATCCAGTAGCTAGAGGCTAAAAAGGGGCGCTTTACAAACTGAATGAAAAACTTATTAAGTTATAATAAGCAGCCAAAGCAAATGGAGGTGGAAACTTTAGTGCAAACATGCTTACTCTACATTCAGTGATATTAAAATGGAATTTATTTTTATTTTAAACTTTACTTATGCTCATGGAAAATAATATGATGCAAAACCTGGTTTCTGATAAAAGAGACTGGAAATTGATATAAGGAGCATAATAATGCTACAATGCAGATAGGTTAGAATGGCTTGAATGTAAAAAGTTTACTTAAAACATTTTTTTTTTTTTTAACCAGTCTTTCACCATCTCTTAGTGAAGCACTCCCCAAGTCCAAGTGGCCAGCTCAAAAGGCACTGACAAGTGACCCCTGGCACATGCGCGGCAGAGGACATTTTGTCAGCCTGGCGTCCGGGTGTTGTGTAACTCTTCTGCCTTTCCAGTATCAGCCGACCATTCGTTATCAAAATGACATAGTAATTACTCAAGGACACTGTGTGCTAATCACCGTGCGTATTAGCTGGGATACAGCATGTCTGTCAGGGAAAATTTGAAGGGACAAACTGATGCTTACTTTTTCCACTGTGTAAACTGGAAAGTGAACATCTACCGACATTGGAAATGGAGAAAATTTTTTCTTGTGATTGAAGAGAGCATGGTTGCCCCTCCTCTGATTTTCTACATCATCATTTTTGGAGAAAGGAATCATAAATTTTAAGATAATCCCTGCTCAGAGATGTGTTATTTATTCACCCTGTTAACAGCCATTTCCTGTAATCAGTATAAACTGATCAATCTGCCATAATGAGAATGGAGCCAGCAGCTTCCTGGCCAGGGATGAGTCTGTGTCTCTTCTGATCTGTAGACATAACATATTGGAAGAGAAGACCACTGAATTCCCACATGCTCAGCAGTGAGAACACAGCAGCTTTCCCCTCTGCAGGTAGGTTGCTAAAAATAAGGCGCTAGAAGACAATAGTTCTCAGGTCACATGTATTATTCCTGATGGAAGAAAAGAGAAAGTTTTCTAATATATGCTTGAATAATTTATTAAATAATTCTGACACTAAAGAAGTGTTTTTCAGCCTCCACTATAATGTACCTGCTACCACGAATGGATAATGCTCAAAAGCGGATCCACAAATGTATTAAGAGCAATGATTTTTGACCTTTCATAGAAAAATGCTCTTATTAGTGCTGTAAATACCTCTGCTGAACACGCGGACGGGGGTAAAGTACTGAGCAAATGAGATTTAGTGAAAAAAAAATGGGATCAAATGGTGCTTTGTTCCCACTGAAGAGTAAGCCAGTAAATAAAGCAACAAAAAATCCTGCCCCTTGCTTCCAGGAGGCTCCGTGGGCTGCCCTCCTGCAGTGGCACACCAGCTGGGGGGCACAGAAATCATGCTCTTTTAATGAGTGATGCGTGATTCAAAGTAGGCCAAGACGTGGCTGAAATAAGTGCTGAAAAGAAGATACTTCCCTAGCAATATGTTGAAAGCTGGAATTGTTGTATCTTTAATGCAGATTTCGGCTTGATGGAAGCACAGCAAATGAAGACCTCTGGGCCACTCATCAGCTTCTCTGGTTTTATTTATGAAACAAACCCACATTTCTCTCTGCCTTCTTTTCTGGATTCACTATGTGGGCTTTGAAATATAAGGGGCTGAGAGAGTGCCTACAGTCATAACGTTTCTTATTTAAAAGTATGAATTACACACCTACAGGAAGTCTTCCCCACCACCCCAGGAAATGCACAGGGTTTTTACATTGCTGTTGCTTAGATGCTGATATTTTACTCTTTAGAAGTTGTTTCTTGTCTGTTGCCCAGAGACATCATGGTGCAAAATGTAAAGCATTTCCATCCAAACAGTGATGCAGCAGCCACCTCCAAACAAAAAAGATGTAAATTTTAATTGATTCCTTTAAAATGCTAAGGGCTTGATGCTGCAAGGAGTTTTGCAGGTGTTTGTATTTAATATTCTGACTTGTTTTGCTGCAGTCAATGGGCTTTGTGGATAACTGGCATGAAGTGTGTATGTATTTGCCAGAGCAAACTTTTAGGAAAGCAAACAGTAGTGGTAAGTGAATAAAGTTCAATACTACCAGCTTCTTTTTCACTCAGAATTTAAAATAAAAAAGAAAACTGAATGCCTACAATACCATGCTGATGCAGGGTTAATACAACTGCATAATCAATTACCAGAAACGAGAATGCAAAGCTGTGAGAATCATGGTTACTGTGGCTGCAGTGCGCCGTTTGGCCATGAAGCAGGACGGTGAATATGCAGCTTCGTTTCTCACGCGTGCCCTGTAAAAATGGGAAAATAGACAAACTAGATGAATTAAGTTTTGCATTAAAACCTCTACTTTTGTATTAGGTTTTTCTTTTTGTGACACCAGTACAGCCACAACATTGTAACAACATAGCTAATTGTGAGTTTTGCGCAATACAATAATTGTTTCATCTGTGCTAACTGCAAGTTTCATCTAATTCAATGGATACAGAGAGACTTATCTACTCCTTAATGCTAAAGCAGAACTCCTCGTTGTTGACCGCAATGTCCACTAAAATCGTGTCAGAAGTTACGTGACTGATTTTTTGCTGACAGAAATCCGCAGTAGCACGCTAGGTGTAGTGCTTACAGCCTGGAACTGCTGGGTGGGTGTCAGGGAGTCTGGGAAGGACCGGGTTGTTTCAGGTGTCTGCACCAGGGCTGCCGAGGAGCAGACGCTGCATATCACGGCTGCCCCGTCAGCTTGCCCTCACCTCTGTTTCTATGCACAGATGTGCCCTGAGTTTCTAGGCTGAAAAGTGCCATGAGAATGAGAAGAATTATTAATATTGAAATTGCGAGCCAAATAATTTATATGCTGATTTTTCATCAGTATCTTGCAAAATGTCCCCAGCAGCAAATGTTAGAAGTCATGACATTAAATGTTTGCAGAGTACGCTCTCTTTCTGACAAATAAGACTGTCTCAAAAGTCACTGACAAAAACTCCAGCACACCCGAAAGGGGCAGGATATGCCCGTTAGTTTTGAGAATGTGCTTCTTTTCAGCTGTGCTACCCTTGATGAAATCTCCTGTGATAAATCACAGAGGCCAGACACGTTTCACTTGTTTGCCAATGAATTTGAAAGAGGACTTACAGCAGTTGGGAGTGTAAACACAGTTTGATTTTAAAATTATTCAGGAATCATTTTAGAGTTCCCCTGAGGTTTCTGAGTTAACCCAAATGGATTTTGCTTTTTGTCAGAAATCAGCTGCTTCTAGAAAAGCTTTGAGGGGGCTACAGGTAAGGTGGCACCTGGTCCTATGTGAGCATTTGTGCAAAGACCTACACTATAACCCCACTGTCAACATCAAATGTGCTTTTAAGATAATGAAAAACATACTCCAAGTAGTTTTTTAAGTCTCTGTCACACCTACATTACAAGTCTGCTTGAGTTCGCTATAAATATCCCCCACCTTCAGACCGACAGCCTCGGTCTCGCTCTGCACTCCTGCGGCCGGCACCCGCTCCGAGGCTCTGACCCGCGCGCTGGGTCCCGCCGTGTCAGTGCCTTCCGAGGTCGCTGTGGGAAGAGGCCAGGGGTTAATTCTTTTCCTGATAAGATGTAGCTGTTGGATCCTCGAGACTAGGTTAGGCTAAAGTTAGAAGCACGCAGGAAGGTTTTTTTTTTTTTAAAAAAAAAAAGCAGCCTTCCCACCCCTGTCCAGTCCACCTCCTCATCCCCCTGGGGTGGTCTGGGCTGTCTGCACAAAGCCTGTTGTGACAAAGGTGGCACCTCCCCGCTTCCCACCTCCCCGGCCATATCCAGCAGCAGTCAAAACGTGACAGGAAACCTACACAGAAACTAGTTGCCACTGATTAGCAGTGCACACATTCTTCATAAGGGGTTTTCCTTTTCCTTTTTTCTTTTTCTTTCTTTCAGTTTTTTTTTTGTTTTTTTTTTTTTTTTTTGCTAATCATGTTTGGAGACATTTCCCCACAGAGAACCGCTATTTCCTAGTAATGAATAAGCTCAGCACTCGTG
Source organism: Heteronetta atricapilla (assembly GCA_011075105.1). Taxonomy (NCBI): domain Eukaryota; kingdom Metazoa; phylum Chordata; class Aves; order Anseriformes; family Anatidae; genus Heteronetta; species Heteronetta atricapilla. The sequence goes on from CM021740.1 coordinate 2,547,004, forward strand.
AGTTCAAGCTGGCAAATTGCCACTAAACATTTATTATCTCTCAACTGCTGCATGAAGAGTCCAATGGCACAGCTCAAGCAAGAAAACCAGGAAAGGAACGTGGGTACCAAGTTTTGAACTTCTGAAGGAAAGAGAAGCCTTTGAAGGACCTTTAATTTACAAAAATTAGGTACGGTTTCTTTTGGCTCTTGCTGGCTTTTAGGGTCAAGCCCTCGATCTATTCAGGCTGATCCTACAAACTGGGGTGCTGCCGTTGCCTTTGACAAAGCTGTAGCAGTGCTCTCCCACGAAGCTGGTGAAGGACATGCCTGCTGGCAACCCCTCCGCTCTCCCATGTCCAGCTGAGCCCCGAGGGACAAAGGCTGCAGCCTGGCGGGCAGAGAGCTGCTGGCTGCCCTAGCACCAAGCACTCCTGAGAGGAGGGGTCCTTGAGATGGCCAGAAGCATCAACAAATCCCCTGCACAATTAGTAAAAAGAAAAAAAAAAAAAAAAAAAAATTGTCTTTCTCACCCAAATGCAAGAACTGATCTCGATGGAGGTCTCTCACATTGTTGCTCTCTACAAATTTCCAATTGCTTATGCCAAATCTTGGTCTAAATTCAGGTGTAAGGGAGCGCTCACCTTCTGCAATTTTTTATTAAATCCACACTTCAAAGGGATTCCAGTTGTGGCCTGTCCCTAAGGAAAAGATAATCTAACACAGCCCTTCACCATAATCCACAAAGAAGAACGTGTGGGAATAATGTGTTCACAGAGTACTGACACCAGGATCAGATCTTGCACTGCGTTTGGGCAGCACCCATCAGCAGTGTCCTGACCCGGGATTTAGGCCTCCAGACAATGTGGATGAGCCCAGGCTGGCCTCCTGCAGCATCACAGCAGCTTTTCGGAAGATAAAGAAAATAGGAAAAGGTTCTTTTCAGAAACTAACTGCTGGAGGATTGTTTTTGAGTAGCTAGGGATGAGCAGCCCAGATACCAGCTGACAAATATTTACTGCAGAACTTCCACGAGTTAAAAGCTCATTTCTCTTAAGTAGCTGGACGTGGTATGTCTTCTGATTTTTTCTCATATGCTCTCTCTTCACCCCCATACAAGATACCCTGGGAATGTTACCAGCCTTAACCTCTTGTTTCCCCACAGCTCTACCCCAGATAGGTGTTGACCTTTGCTAAGTGTTTGAGCTGCCTTTAATGAGGAAGGATGCGTGTTGTATATAGATCTTCCCAAAAATCCATGGAAAAAGGCAGTTGCCCAGTAACAAAGGGCCCAGTTCAGCTTCTCTTGCTCATGATAAGCAACATCCCCTCTTTCAGACGGTCCCGCTGCTCCCCTCCTCCTCCCTGAGTAAGTAAATATGAGGGAACACGGCTGAAGCACCAGGCAGGGCAGGGCTCTCTGCGGATGGTCTCTGCAAGGGAGAGGGACCACAGGGCTCTCCAGCAGACCTTGTTTACTGGGTAGCTGATTTTCCTGGTATTTTCCTACAGTCGTCTTTGCTGAACAGTGACATATGAGGCAGACACTTGACCTATGCCAGCTATTTAATTAAATGCACTTCTCCACCTTTCTTCTTTGCGTCTGTGTCATGAACCGTGTAAGGATAGACAAAATACAGTGTTGTTAATAGGCAAAACTTATGAAGCTTAAATGGAAGATTTGGCTGGTTATCTTTAATTAAATGGGCATTAATACCATGCAACATCCTAACTCTGAATGTGAAGGCATTAAAATAATTAACTGGTCTAATCTAGGTTTAAGAGGCTTGAAAAATATCTTGAAAATAGGTGCCAGCGTGATAGTATATCCCTGTGAAGGTGACCTAATGCTGCACATGGAAGAAACATGCAAGCATCCAGTCCTTTTGGAATGTTTAGCACATGAATACGTGCTGTCCCTGCAGTCCTACACCCACACATCACACCTCCAGGAGAGCTTTGATGCGAAGGCAGGTAATACGACAGCTAGTGCTAAGTGAGGATTTGTGCATTTTCACAAGCCCTAGGCTGATCCGATGGTTTGTACACGTTAGGTGCATGTCTGATAAACATCTTTTGGTGAGATAAAATTATTTCTTCTTAGACCACAAAATTAAGGCAGACTGTAGAAAGCTGCTCAGGTCTTTCCCCACAGCTTTGGGTAGCAATCTCGGAGAAATGGTATTATTACACTGAAATGTGCTTTCCCCTAGAGACCTGTATCGTGCTATTACTAGACCACAGTATTTGCACCCACTGAGCATATACATTTTAGACTTTTGGGAAAAAAAAAAAAGATCCATTGTTTATCAACCTAAAGAGAATAACAAGAAGAACAAGCATGGCTGGTTGATTTTACCCACCCTCCCCGAAGAAGACCATGCAGCACGCATCCGTTCAGGCTGGAAGGTCATCAGCGAGCACTAAGATCTAGTAAATTTTCTGTAAATGGAAGCTTAAATTCTGAGTAAATTAAACTGTGTCCATGCAAATCACGCTGCTGTTAAACAACAAATCCTAAATTATGGTGCATAAAATCAGTCATTAATGCCTGGAAGCTCTGATCGCAGTATTAACTCTGGGATGGAAAAAATCCAAACCACTACAGCTAAAATAGAAAGGAAAGGAAAGTGCATCTCTAAACCCTGTTGCAATCTCGGCTGCCCAGTACAGTGGCAATCTGCAGGATTTTTGTCTTTATTTATCGGACTGCATAATCTAATTATCTCTCATTAGTCCAAAGCTGATTATTTCATTTATCTTTGTATATGTGACAACAAAAGGCTCTCTTTAATTAAGCAGATCAGCAATTAGCTGTTGTTTTATAGGCAGTTTTAAACATCCCTGTACAAATAGCATGCAGCATGATTGTAATCAGATGCTCAGGGAAGAATTGTAGATGAGGACATTTTGATTTACAGCCCCATTTAGTTTAAAGCTGCGCTGGCAAGTCTAACTCCAAAAGCACAGGCTTATGAGATATGGCCAAGTTGCCAAGCAGGCTCGGTGGAACAAAGCCGAACTGAGATCTGCCAGCGAAATTTAGGAGATCTGCAGAAGAGACTGTCGTGGGCTGACACGGATGAATACGGGAACTCGGTTTCCACCAGACAGGACTGTTCACAAACTCCACGGTGAAACAGCAAGAGGCATGTTTGACTGCGTAGAGCTCTGTTCAGCCAGAGCCATCAGGAGTGTCTGTGCTTAACTGAGAGAATCACTTCCCGTTTGTGATGATGTTGTTGACAGCAGTGGATGATGCAAGAAACACGACAGCAATTTGATTTAGTCCGTGAAGTATCCAAAAATTCAGAGCAGCAAAAAGGCTGGAGTTCAGATATCCTTCCAAAAATATTGGGGTGAGTTCCACCAGCAGCCATTCCCTCATCTCCTCTGAAAAACGCATCTCCCACTGGGGGCCAGTTCTCCTTGTTCCTGGAAGAGGAGTGTGTAGTCACCGCCTTCCAGTCCTGCACCACGGATATCACAGCTGAGCCAAAATGTCAGAGCAAGATTTTGTTTAACCATCACAAAATTCTGCATTCATTTTATCAGCAAACATTTCCTTGCATCTGGCAAATATGTATGTGTCAGTACGGCTCGGGGTCTGGAGAGAAAACAAATGCAGAAAAGAAAGAAAAGCAGGATTTTCTTTCCTTACAGTAATTTGTGAACCTCATGAAGTTTTAATTTTAAGACATAAGTGCTGCATTAAGCACAAAGAAATTAAATAGGATGTCTCTGGTAGTATAGAGAGAAAGAACAATGGATTGGAATGCAAACCTCCACACAAACTCATATTTGTAAGCACGGCTATTGTCCATTACTTGAGAGTAGCTCAATTTAAATAATCAATTTGCAAGAGAAAACTGCTGGTGCATTTAATATACTGAACTTCCCCCACTGGACTGTGCTTGTGACCTACTCTGCTTAAAATATGGAGAAATTAGATTAAACAAACTAGAACAAAACAGATGCTCCTTTCTTGACTTCATTTTGCAATTTCTTGTTTCTCAAAAATCCCCTGGAAAATTATGCTTATTTATGTTGACACAATTTTCAAAATACTTTTTTTTTTCCTTTGCCTAAAGACAATTATTTTTTATCCTTTCTGCCCTTACCTTTGGATGGAGACATTATGAGATTTTTAATTTATTTTTTTTAAACAGGAATAACTGATATTCCAGCTAAATGTGTGGGTTGCTCTCAAACCTACAAGGAGGTATTGGAAACTCTGGAAGAAACTGGAAGGTCTTTCAATGCCCTTTGGCCCTCTTTCTGCTAATAGAAAAGAGATTTCTCTGCACAGGACTCCTTTGCAAAGTGTAATAAGCTTGGAGCAATGCAGTGTTATGAAGCTATTTACCTGCTGGTAATTGGCAATTAAGCCCAGTATAAAAGGCTAATGGCAATTCTCGTCTGCTTGCAGGGTAAGAGGTACAGATCTTGCTTGAACAAACTGAAGACATCTGTGAAACTCCCTGAAGTGAGTCATGAAAAGGACATAACCTCTCAACCACTTGCCATGAATTTTAAGGGCAGGGTCCCTAAAAACCATAGATGAAATCATGAATCTAGGGCATCTTATAGCACAGAGGGAATTCCCGTTGATTTGTATGGATGAGGTAGGAGCAGTCCTCATCTAAGTGTGGGGAAAAAGGTAAGCTGGGCCCAGGCTCCTGCAGTCCTGATGCAACCCCACCACTGCCTACAAACGTCGCTGGGAGCCTTGGATGACCCTCCCTGAACAAGGTTTTTATTTAGAAGAAACAAACCACATCCAGTAGCGCTGCTCTCAACACTGACAGCAGGGACAGAAAAGGCTAACAAAAGACTGACCAAAAAAGTGCTGGAAGTGATTACTGAGTGGCTGATGAACACACAGCCTGGTGAATAAGAAAAGGCCTTCTGCAGGATGTTTGTGACCAAAGGACACTGCTGCTGGACACCTCCTAGAAAGAGCAAAAGAGATGTGACCCCAGCTCTTGGCCCCTACACAAAAAGATGCTGGAGAATACTGTAATGAAATGCTGTTAACCCCCTTAAAAAGTATTTTCCTCTTTGTACTATTAAACATTGGTCAATATTCAGGCAAAAAAAAATCCCCGACTGCACTATGAAGTCAATATGAATTTGAACTCACCAACCACAAGAACAGCTTTAAATTAAGGCAGAAGAGAGAGTAGATTGAGCCGAGGGTTGTAACAGCTGAAAACCATCTATGCAACAAGAACAACAAAGGTAGCGTCTTCTCCTATCCCCCAAACTAGATAAAAAGTTCTGAATGATGTCGGATCTCACTGGACATCTTGGGATGGAATCCAGGGGTCTGTAATACCTATCACAAAGCCTTTTGCTCCACTGGCTTTTGCTTCCGAGCCAAGGAGGTAGAAGCAAAACCTGGAGTCAAACCAGTGGTGTGGGGCTGCTGGGGGAGCCGCTGCCTTGCTGCTCCCTCAGCTGACCCGGGAACCAGAGCTTGGTCCATACTTGGCCACCCCATGAACCCACGGCTCCTGCACCTGGCTGGAGAAGACAGCCAACCGCATTTAAAACAGCTTTCAGTGCTGGATACCCCATCAGAAGTGAGCTTCATCTGAAGGGAAAGAGTATAGCTGTGAATTCCTTGAGGCAAAGTATTTTGATGCCAAGAACGGCACCACCAGCTAACTAAGTTCTGAAGCCTGCCTGCCCTTCTTTTTCAACTTCGGACCACTCGCTGGCTTTTACACTTCTGAGGTACTTCTGTCTCATAAAATGCAAATGAGGAGCCTTTCTGAGGCACTAAATGTGTTACTCTAGTCCCCTGGACCATAGCCCAAACTTTCACTGCAACACAGGTTTGCCACCGCTACAGCCACGTGTTTCTTATGCTTCATTTACATTTTGTAATTCTCACAGGCTCTGAGTAAAAAGCAAACAAACTGGCCAACAGCTCTAGGACAATTCAATTTTTATTTATTTATTTATTTTCCTTAAAAAAAGCAAAATGTTAAGCACATTGGCTTATTTCTGATAAATATATATTGCGGCATATAGTTTTTAGGACCTGAAAAACCTGTGGCAACATGCAAGAACATTTTGCAGGTTAGGACTTTACATTTGTACTTTTGCAATAACACGGGCAACTCTTCTGCTTCCCCTTTTGCAGATGAAGAAGCTGAGCGGGTCATTTTATGACCTTGTCTTTATGCTACAGTAAGAGACTAGCAGAATGAGAAAAGAAGCCAGATTGCTTTCTCTGCATTCCTTTCCCTCCTTCCTAAAACACTCTGGTCCCAGTTTTATCATTAAAATAAAGTAAATAACAGAAACCTCACATACATGCGACCGACACATTTTGGCCTTTTCTCTGACCCCATTCAGACTCACCCACCTGGATGGGAGGCGCAGAGCCGGACTATGGCTTGATCCTGGAGGAGGCTAGCAGAGAGCTCTGGGGGATTTAATGGCCATTCGGTGGCCACCAGCAGGCCTCGGCTGGTGCAGGTGCTGGGAACGCTGGTCAGGGATTTGCTTCTGCCCTTATCAGTTGGCCTAAATTTATCTTGGCAACTTTTAAGAGCTCTACTTCAATGGAAAAAAACTATTTTATCCAACACTGCCTCCATGTTTTATCCTGGATTTCACATGAGTTTTGTTTGTAACATAAGCTACTTTCAGCACAGGGCTAATTTTTAGGTGGCGCGTGGGACTTCCAAAGATAGAAATCCCCCTGTCTCCTATTTTTTTTCTTCTGTTGCTCATGCCCTCCTTACTCCAAAATTACAAACATCCATGTGCCAAAAAACTCAAACCTCTTACATACCTACTTCTTCAGAGAAAAACCTGCAAGCTTGGCACCGTAAGAAAAGCCCACAGTGAAGAGGAACGGAGAAAAACTGTTGCCCTCAGCCAGGAGGCTTTATCCTTAAAAGGTGGCTTTCATTTGTCAGTTGTCTGGGACAAGCCGCACAAGTGTGCCATGAACAGCTTTTTGCACTGTTCAACATTTCCTAAGGCTTTCCTAACTTTGTTTTTCGTGCAATTAATGACTCTATGTTACATCTGATTTTTCTCATAGCTGATTATTCAAAAGGTAGATAAGGGAAAACAAGAAAGTGCAATACACCGTAGAAATCTACTTCTCTGGTAAGCAAAGGTGAATCTTTAAACTTCTGTATTTCTTTTTCACAAAATCAAGTTAATTTACTTTTCTGGAAGTAAGCCGAGCTCAGTGTTGCAATGACACTCACTGTATTGATTTCTAGCTCCCATATCTGTAAGCTGAGCAACATGTGTCCCGGCCTGTGATAGCTGCTGCTGCCAAACAACACAAACCAAAACAGCTGCCCTTCCAGTTAATAATTATTCTTATTATCAAACAGCAGACCTAGAGGAAAACAGCTGGATAATAATAATGTAGCCCCAAATGAGCCTAAATCTTGTTTTGTTGCTGTAAAGACAGTATTAACAGTTAGCTGTAAAAAGAGCTATGATTTCCATGCTTCAAGCATCTTATAGGTATAGTCTTTTTTTTTTTTTTTTTCAGAACAGAGGCTTCTGACAACATTACAAAGAAGACAGAAACACATACGCAGAGAATGAGAGACATGTCAGAGCAGAAGAGCCCCTGAAAGAAGACCTATTAGCTAAACAGCAAAGATGGAAAAAGCCGCACACATCCTCAAAACTATTAAAACCAAACTTTTTTCATTACTGCTACTTATTTATTTGAACTAGAACTTTGTAGAGCACTATGGTTACAGGTCCCACTTGCAAGGGACTGAGCTTCTGAGCCGCAGAGCTAGGTTCTCCATCGAACTTAAAAACCCGGAGGAGGTGAGCAACAAAAAGCTCCTGAACAGATCTAGACCTTCTACCCATGCTTTACACTACAGAGATTCTCAAAAATGCTTTCATCGAAGATGCTGAAGAAGAACTAGTACCTATCTCCTTTCTGGCTCCTGTTTTCCAAACGCACAGGCCTATCAACCAAATCAGCAATGCTTCTTCTGCATATTTTTCAGTGTCTTGCAGTGACTGTTTGAAGGGCAGATAAACATTCAGTTTCCTATCACCACTGCCTATGTCTAGCTTGCTCACTTGGCTGGAATTCACTGCTGCCCCCAAACTGTTATTTTATTCTTTTTTTCCCCTAAGGAGAAAGGATAGAAATAAGTGCTTTTGAGAGGGATGGGACTTGACAGTGTGTTATTACGATGACCCTCAAGTACCTGAATGCATTGGCCAGGTACGGCGCAGATTAGTTGTGGTGCTTGCAGCTCCATGTGGCAAGCTGGGACCTAGAAAAGCCACCCTTTCCTGCGGTGAGCTGGTAATTAAAGCTCCACTCCTTCAACCTTTCTGTCTCTTGAAAGCTAAGGAAACAAAGAGCAGGGAGAGGCTGCGTGGTACAAACTCGCACTAACCGAGTGACAGCAAGCCCCTACAAACTCAAGCAAAGGGTGTCTTGCAGGTTTCATATGAAATAACACAACACAGACGGGGGGGCTGCTCTCAGGGCAGAGAACAGGAACTCCTTTGTATTTATCGTTAGTCAAAATACAGAAAAATGTCCTCTCCCCCAAGCACTGAAAATGTATGACATTTTCAATACAAAAATCAGCTTAGGTCTTGGGAGTCAGCACTAGAGCATCTTAAATACAGATGTACCTTTTATTAGAAAATACGTGGTTTATTGAATTAAAACAATGTTAAATTAAATTCCTCTGTTCTGAAAACCATGTGCTATGTTTAGTTGCAATTTGAGCTTCAGAGTTCTAAACCTAAAACTTGGAGATTTCATTATGGGAAGTGCTGCACAGCAGTACTGAAACATTCAACCATCTTAATTGTACCAGCTATTATCTTAACTTGCACAGTGTTTTGTATACTCTATCTGTTCCAGTATTGTGTCTCCCAAAAGACAGGGCAAGTACACAGGGCGGGATGCATTCACTTGAAAGCTGTATTTTTCAACCATGTGTTTCTTTAGAAATGGTGTGTTTGGTATTATTGTGGAGCGCATCCTGCATAGCAACACCGTAGATTATTGATTCCATTGAATTGTGCAAGACAAATTCTAAACCGTGTTTTTTTTTTTTGCATTGATCCTTAAACCGTATCATTAAAATAAAACTCAATGATGTTTTGAATACACTGATCCTAATAATTTTAGTGCTTGCAATGTTCCATTACTGCACCGATGATTAACAGCTCCTGAAGAAATAAATAAAAATCCTCCTGAAACACAATTGTGTCCAAGCTATTTGAAAGCTACAGAAAACAATTACAGTAAAATTCTGTGTTCTCAGTCAGGCTCCATAAAAAACACTCTAGCACGACGAGATGCTGGATTATTTATCGTGGGAAGTTACTGAATGCTTAACTATGCAGATGAAATTCTGCTCATTCTTTTATACAAGGCAGCAAAATAAATAACTTAACAGCTCACAGTTCCCAAGGTAGACTTGTTAATCGGTCCAATATTGTTCTAATTCTCCTCGTAGCTAACTGAATTGGAGCATGTAACTGGATAAAATGTGTCTTTAGATACCATGTACTTATTCCGATTACTATTTGGTTGATTGATGACTTTCTGATTTTTTGAAACAATGCCAGCACAGTGGCCTCTTGGTAGCTGAACACATGACTGCTGTTTGTTGTGCTTTGGGGGGACTGCAGAGCGAGGTCTGGCTCAGTCATTTTTAAAATCAATACTTGCTCTCTGAGCACGGGATAATTTAGAGAACATAATTCAGAATTCTACCTTTCAGCATGTATCCTCCATCAAAGGGGGATTTTTGTCCAGAGTCAGCACAAAGGCTACATGACCCAAGAATGCACAGATAAGGTTAAAAAGAAAGGAAAAGTATATATTTTTTCCAACCAAAGCATCACTAGCCACATGTTTAGATAAATGTGTCTTATGTATGTGCACATAGAACATATGGATACCTCCGTGAATACCAGCTGGAAAGAGACGCTTTGAATAAACTCCAGTTTTTGCTTAGTCCCATGCAGTTTTTTATTATTATTATTTTAAATGTTTTGATAATTTGTGTAAAATCTCAGAGGTTTTGAAGCAAGGTCCTACTTCACTGCAGATTGAAGTATCTCCAAAGGACTAGCTAAAAATGGGACCCCAAAAGCCTGTGACCAGCTGTCTTTCAGCCTTCCTAACGCTGGAGTTCTGAAATAGCTGAAGAATTTCCCTCCCGGGTATTAGTCATATTCTGCTCAGCACAGGTATTAGTTGCATTCTGCTTTCGGCAGCAGAGATTTGAACCAAATTTGCCACATTAAATCAGTGCAGTTCTGCCAGTGCAAATGGAGAATAACTGAGATCCTAATCACATCCACTGCTGTTTGAGTGTTGACTGAACTCCAGTGTTAGGCTATTTATTCCTTTTGGGTTTATTTTCACATTTAAACATTGTGGGCCTATATTAGGCTTCCAATTCATCTTCCATATCTCTTCCATTAATGAAAAAAATATTTCCCCAGCTTCTTCAGACCTTAATGGCCTTCTAGATCCTCTTGCTGCCATTACATTATAAAGTCCTCTTTGCACTTTCTCTTCCTGCTTTCTCCAAGCTGCTGCTGAGCGACAGACCCCAGAGCTCCCTGTGTCCCTTGCAGCAGCCCAGACACACTACTGGACCTCATTCCTCCCTGGTTTCCCTCGCTCCTCCCAGATCTAAACCTCTCAGTCCTCTTATGTTTTGACACAACCTGTTGAAGTCAACAGAACCTTGTTTGTATTTAAAATGTCCCTTATTTGTTAAAACGTGCATGTATCTTAACAACTTCTCAGTATAAAATTGCTCAGGCACAGTCCTTCTGCCCGGAACCTCCCAGCCTCGAGGACTGGGAGCCCCTCCACAAGCTGCCATTTTCATTCCAGTTCTGCTTCTGCCTCCTTCAAAAGGAGAAACTTCCAGGTGTATTTGAACAGAGCTCACAGCTTCTCCGTGTTGTTAGAGGATCCTGAGAAAGGAAGGAAGGACATACCCCAAAAGCACAAAGCCATCTAACGCTTAGACATTTTCTCATGATAGTAGCATGAAAAGTGGTATGTGAAATTTCTGGCGGACTGGGAAAAAAAAGAGTGTAAAACAAGGAAAAGCCCGACTCTTTACTTAAAGGCTACTTGCTGTTTTCAAACATCGCATCCTCATCCAGATTTTCTACACGTAAAGTATTTGTCTTAATTCATTACAAAACTCAAATGAGTTCCACATGAAAAGCCATAGATGGCAGCAAATTATCTTTAGCAAGCTGAGTTTTGCCATCTTTCTCATTTTCGTATAGTTCTTTTAACAGAAATAGAACTAGATAGGAAACAAAATAGTGGGGAAGAGTTAGAACAGCAACTTAGGCATTTCAACTGACTAAAGACTACGAAAACCATAATTTCTCTTACTTCCCTACTTATGCTCAGTCAGTTAATGTGTGCTCAGCCCCTTTTTATAGTATGGACCAAAAGAAAAACCCACTCAGGATACAAAAGCTTCAAACCCTGCATCCATTCTAAATATTTGTGAGGATTATTTGTGCTATTTCCTTCTACGTAGTTTACTGGACATCTGTATCACCAGCTACAGCACTGGAGCTGTGCAGTTTCCCATTTTAACTGTTTTCCACAGCTCTCTGAAAACAGCATCCTTTGGGATAAAGTTTCTAGAGCCTATAAACAATTATTGTGAAATAATTATTAAATATGAGATTTACACCTCATTCATTTTTTAAATCAGGGGATGAACTACATTTCTTGTTACTCTTTTCCATGGAAGAACATGACATGAACACCCAGGTATTTCATAAAAATGTGCATGTTCTGAATCATTAAACTCAAGACATTGTATTCTAGGGTAGACATCAGCCCAGGTTTGGCTGATATTTTCTGCAGCAAGATAGATGTTTGACCTGCAGATTTCCACCCAGCCAAACCTCAAAGTAAAGCAATGAAAGAACAGAAGCAGGTGCCTGGCTACACCCAGAGAAATGGGTTTGAAACGCTGGGTTCTGTGCCATTGAGGCATCTTTTTGCTTCACACTGTGCAGCCTGGGTGCTCTTGGTACCACTTCTCAGGTGAGGTTTGCTCTCTTTCACCACAGAAGAAATGGTGAGTGATATATACAAATGATCCCCTGGAATACATGGATATTAAAGGCGAGCTGATGGATTTTGCTGCACTTCATTTGACTTAGTGAAACACAATAGGATACAAGAAAGCCTTTTTAAAAAAATTGTCTATGGCATGATATGATACAAAAGCTATATTTGCATTACAGCAGCCTGAAAAAGTAACCAAATGCTTTCCTTTGTTCATTAGGTAAGTTGATAAAGCTAACAAATCACAAGGAGGGACAGCAGAGGACCTGGAAGAAACCCAAGTTCTCAGCTTTGCACCTGAGGACCCCTGGGCAATTCTGGCACAGGAGGGAAGGGAAGCACATGGATGTGCCCGCCCGGACAGGAAGGAAAACAGGAGGGCACACTGGAAGTCTGTGATGCTTTGTGCTTCCCAGTATTTCGCAGAAATGGGAAAAAAAGAAATGCATGTAGGTATACCACAGCCAATATAGCATTTTTTCTCCGAGTGAAAATTAAAAAGAGATCACAGAACAGTTATGTCAGAAGTGAACTGCTAGGACAAAAATCACTTGCCATCCCTATATCTGTAGGTTTTACCCTTATATGCACCCTGACATGAAAGATTCTATAACCAGAGTCTGATTACAGTGTTATTTTATGGTACGTGATTTCAGATGTATGAAAGGGACATTGACTTTTTTCCCTTTACCTGCCTTGTATTTTCTGCTCTTGTCCTTGATTTTCAGGTACAAATTAAGATACCTTCATATCCAACTTCTCAGTAAAGGAAAAAATACTCAGACGTGCACCTGCAATACAATTTTCTGTCCTCAAGCTACAAGGATAAATTATATGACTGAAAGGTGGGGAGATTACAGGTTTATGACAAGATTTTATTTAGAATATATATGATTATGCACATATCATTCTGAGTTAGAGATCATCTCATCTGTGAGAAAATAACACCTCTGGCATCGCTGAATATAAAACAAAGGTTTTGTCATGGTGGCTTCACCAAAAGGCGCATTTAGGAAATTGCAATATCTTCAACAGTAGGGTTGTTGAAAATTCTGAAACAGTTAATTCTAAGATATTTTAAAATATCACAATTGTGATGTCAATACCATAATTTTATAAGCCATGTAAAACCATTCTTTGTGCCAGCTATGTTCGCAATGCTCTAAATAGGAGAAAAAAGACTGACTGTAAACTGGCATTTCTTCATCCTCTGTGTCACTTTATTTTCTCCACCGTAACCCATTGCCTTTATTTTCTGTGGCATGGGCAGCTGGGCTGCTCATTCAGCTTATTCAACAAGAGTCAACCAAATGATTATTTACCCTTATTTGCTGAGCCTGGAACCAGACTTTCCTTTGCCACACTGCCCTTGCCTCCTCTCCCTTTGAGTCTTTCACCGTGCAGATTCATCTCCCCAAATTTTGGATGCCTGAGTGCCAACTTCAGGACCTCAGCAGATCCAAATACCAGCTATGTTTTTTCTTTCCTCTTTGCAAGGTCAGAGAAATAGTCATCTCATGAACCTGTTCCTGTTCTACACAGCCATACAACAACAACAAGGTCTTGCAGTTGCCCAGTGGCCTACGGCACACGAAGGACGTAGCAGTAATGCAGCCAGCGTGGTATTTTCTGCAACCTTTCAGGTACAGAAAAATCCCAGTTAAGCTGGGATTTTTAAAACACTCCATCAAAATTTACTTTCGGTATGGGCCTTTAATTAGAGATGTTTGGGCAGAATTAACTCCCCCAGTGTGCTGAGGGCAGGGTTCTGCAGAGCACTCAGAGAGTGCTTCTGACATTGAAGCTAGGTACAAGTCCTTACTGTCTCTGCTGTAAGACTAGAAATAGGTAGCTTATGTCTTAAGGAAGAGAAGAGCAGACTGCTAATGTGTAAATGGATATTATTCCAAGAGTGCCTTTGGACTTGCTGTGCTCCAGATTTTGGGTCTGGAACAGAAAGCGCCCTCAGGAGAGTATTGGTATCTGCACATCCATGAAATTGGAGAATCCAGTCCTAGCTTTTAAAAGAGCCAGTGATAACATGGTCCTGACATCCTTGAATTTATTTTCAAAGTCAAGAAATAGAAGGGGATTCACATTTTGCGGGTGTGATCTTCCTTTAAGATAGGGGGTTAAACTGAACCAGCCTCTGGACCAAAACACTTCTGAGCTTTGATTCTATTGTTTTTGAGCCCTGTGCCTTTGGATGTCCATTAAGAGCAGGTTGACAACCTAAATACACATGAGTTATTAATGAGAGGAATGCAGATGTTACAGAAAGCAATGTTTTCAGCTCTTCCTAATCAGATGAAATATTGTTGAACAACATTTGTTTCCCTGCCAGATTTGCTGGCACAATTAATTCCTTCACAGAAATAAAATCTGCAGGAATTTTAATTGTTTTATAAAAAGTCAGGTCCCCTTTAAAGAATTGATTTCCATAGCTCTATTTCATTAGAATTGTTTTCCCTTAAGTAATTTCATAATTCTGTGTTAATGAGCGAGTGAAGACTGTTTCTGACTAAATAGCATGTGATGCCTGAACCACCAATCGCTTCCCTGGACCTCCTATCCCTCGAACCACCTGCTAATCACAACAATTGCTAATTTAAGACCTTTTAGCCATTTCGGGTGTTGGTGACAATGGCATAGCGTGCAGTGGCCATTTGGCCAGCCTCCCACCCACCTCAGCAACTGCGGCTGCTGCTGCCCATTTTGGGCTCTATTGTTCTCCCGCCTCTGCTGACCACGAGCAATTCCTCCTTGCCTGGTCCCGGGGGAATCTCTGCCTTCACAATGGGGGCAGGGCCATTTGCTTTGTGTGCAAGATAATCTTTTATAGAATTGTTCTCACACACACTCAAGCACACACTAGCCTGCTTGTGCTCCCTTTCTGCTTCTGAAAGGCTGACAAACAGCAGTGGGAAGGTTTAAAAAGCGGATAGGAAATGTTAACTGTCCCTGGCTAGTCACTCCTGTATTGATGTGCACTTAAAAATACATATAGATACAGCTAAATATAGAAATACACGATTTACATAATCATTGCTGTTTTCACACTCCTACTAAGAGCAGATCTGGCAGTGCTTTGCATACACCTTGCAGATAAAAGCTGATAACAGATAAACAGAGAGCCCACTGGATTTGGATTTCATAAATACCCATGTGTAAAAACCATATCGAGATGGAACAAGCGTTTCCCACAGTCCTGCAAAAGAGAATGGAAAATCTAAGGTGATCTGTTAAGAGAAGCAGAACTGACAGCCCCTGTGCTCAGCATGGTATCTTCCTGCCTCATGGATGCTCCTCTTCCCCAGCCAGCTCTGAATAGAAAATAAAATTTACTTGATTTCTCTGTCTGAGCTGCTGAAATATGACTTTGTACTGGGCTTTACCTTTAAGTCCTCCGCTCTGAAGGATTTAAAGCTGGTCATTATATTACAAAGCAGGGCGCAGTAGAAAAATAAAATAAAGGTAGACTGTACTGACCAACTGCTTTAACCAGGGTAGGAAATCTGTAAATATTACAGCAGCCCGCACTACAACGCAAAAAAGCGTAGAAGTATCCCCATTGCTATGACAGGGGCGACAATTTGGGGTATTTCCTCCAGCTTTTATCATGGCTTTTCTGCTTTATTTCCAGCCCTTTGCCTGAGCAGGCTATCGAAGCATCCACAAAAGCTGCATCCAGCAGACATTTCCTCCTGAACATCCTCCCGCTCGGCCCTGCTAACGGGGCAGAGGCAGATGCAGCCAGCCCCGGCGCGGTCATTGTGCCGTGTCCGGCCGGCCGCGCTCTGCCTCGTACATGGCTCCCTCTAGGCTTGGCTGCCTCGCACGGCAGGAGGAAACGCTGCTGGATCCATAACCTGACCCTACGTCTGCCCGTGGCCAAAATCACAAAGCAGCAGCAAACCTGCAGGAATATCCTGTCCAGCTAAAGGAAACCCATCGCCGCTGCTGCTGCACAAGGATCGCGGTCGGGTGAAAACCAGACTCACCCCTGCGAGCAACAGGGATGTCACGAACGCTTTGGAATATCTTCTGGCACAAGTGCTAGAATTGGGGGCGTGTGGAAAACCAAATCTAACAATTCTGTCTGTCGCCTGGGACCCAGGCTGCTTGCCCCAGTAGCATGGGATCCGTACTTTGCAGCGGGGGCTGTAGTCACTTGGTGCTTTGTTGTGCTGCTGCCTTTCATTACTCTCTGCTCTAGCCAGGTGGTGAGGGCCATGCTCTGAAAAGCTCCCTGGGGCCCATGTTGTCTAATAAGTATGGATGTTGCCCGGGGCCGTTGGCTAGGCCCCTGCATCTAAGGCCCAACAAACTCAGCATTATAATGATTGGCAGATTTGGGGTTGAAGCGTGGCTTCTGACATGACATCGTAATTCATTCCACGGTGCTCTTTAACGTGTAAATTACCTGGGATATGAGGGACTACTTTACTTTTAACCCTTGTATGCCTGTGTTTAATTTCATTTTCCAGCCGTGTCAGCGGGCCTCTCTGGCGAGGTCGTGCAGGTGCAGGACGAATGTGGCGGAGGCCCTAGGTGGCATGTTGCGTTATGTATTTTCGCTGTACGACACACTGCAGCCAAGAACTTCAACCGTTTCAGTCAAGCTCAACAGAATGTTACAGATGTCGCATGAATGTCATACCTCCAACCTGGTATTTAATCACTTGGTTCGAAAGTAGCAGTCGTGCAGTGGTTTCTGTAGTGTAACAAGGTGCAAGCACCTCACAGTCACAAAACAATCCTTTTCAGCACAGCATCTATTGACTCATGCACCTTTGTATTGCTTCCTCTACTGATCTCAGCTCTGATAAGGAGCTGTAGGTACTGCTGTGTACATAAACATAATGATGTACACACGCCGGCACAGGGCATGCTACCCCTTGGTGGCTGCCGCAACTTTCACTAGGAACCAGCAGTAAGGCAAAATTAAGAGTAGCAAAAAAAAGCTCTTAGCTGGTTTAGAGAAAATGATGGATATGATTAATTTGATGCTAGGAAAGGAGGCTAGGTATTTCATACATATACTTGAGTTTTATTGGAGCCTGATGTATTTTATATAAATTATCAGCATGCAAACCCTCCAACTTTTGTTATTGCTAAGTTTCAAACCTTGTACGAAATAGCAAAAATGTGCTCTAAAATACTGTTTGCAATTATGATGTCAGAAGACGTTGTGTGAACAGCTTCAGCCATGTAGCCTGATTTTGCCTACACGCAGACGTGAGCAGAAGGGATTGGGCTCCGTGCGCCTCTTCCCGGCTGAGAGCCCCTGGGTGCTGGCGCCGCTGACCTGAGGAGCTGTGGCAACCAAATCAGCTTCAGGGTAGACCAGCTACCCTGTTTATAGTTGCCTTAGATCCTGCTCAGCTGCAGAATAGTGGGAAGGTCCTGTGTTTTCAGTAATTACTACGAAGCAGCTGATATTTACAACCTGTAGCTGCAGATAGATAGGTTTTCAAGACACCCATTATCAGCCAGCCTGGCAACCATTTAATTCAATACTGAGAGCTATGAAAAATATTTCCAGAGCATCGACTGTCCTTGAGTTTCTCTGAAATCACAGAACCTGGAGGGATTTATCATCCTGAAGGCGGTGGCTAGCAAATGGAAAGGTGTGACTCACAAGCCAAAGAAAAGTAACTGGGCCCTGTTTCAGGCACTTCTAGAAAGCTGCATCACTGCAAAGATTTTTGGCCATCTTCATAGTGGTGTAAGACTGCTGCCAACATACACAAATGCCTTTATCTCATGCTTCAGCAAGAAGTTTTTGGCCCAGATGTTACTGAGTTAGCTTTATTTTTAACCCTCTCCCCGAGTCACAAATGCTCTCATCCCCTGGTTCCCTGCCACTAAACCCAGACTCACTTTTGCCTCTTCTCAGTCCCTGTGGAAGTCAAACATTTATAACAGAAACCAAAACGAATGCCAACTGTATGCAGGTTTCGTTAGAAAACTTTACACAGACCTCGCTTGGAAACACCCTGCCCAGTGAAACACCTCCTCAACAGGGAACGCCTCGGCTCTGTAGGGAGCTGGGGCTTTGCCACCGTCTCTGCTCAGCGCAAGAGGCTGTGCGAAGCAGTCCTCTGTGAGCTCCAAGAACAGCAGTGCCCGTCAAGATCCCATTTTAATTTGGGGACAGTTCCACAAGTTCCTACAAGTTCCAGGTATCCCATGCATTGCACTGTCATGTGTCAATACGGGATTTAAAAAAAAGTAAGAGAAGATTTGATCTGAAAAAGGAGATATAATTGATATGTTCCTAAGACCAACAGACTCTTGGTTTTGTCAGTACTAAATGCTGGACCAAATTATTTTATTTTTTTTTAGTCTGCATTACACCTAAACTAATTGCACCAGCAGTTTATTTGGCCATGGATTAAAAACAATGCACAGGATCTCCTATCACCATGCCCTGCTCCATATCAGGGACTCAGGTAAGTACAGAAGACATCCCATCCCTCATTTCCATTTTTCAGCGAAAACCAGCTTTAGGGCTGTTTTTAAGATGCTGAGGTAATTGCTGCAGAAGCCCATTTTCCCTTTGTGACAAGTCCAGCCTTGCAAGATGCTGAGCTCCCTCAGCTTTGGCAAACCAGATGCTCAGCGTTCACAGGAAGGATTCCCAGCACAAGCCTGTCAGGAGGCTGTGGGGGGACTTTTCCCCTGCCCACACCTCAAATCCTACAACACTGCATTTTCATGAGTTTTCATGCATAGAAAACGTGTTGTTTTTTAGCTACCTCGAGTTTTCATTTTCACAAGGCACACTCTATATTGCAGTGAGGCTAGAAAGGCCGCTGGAGCTGCGGTGGCTCAATACCTGGTGGTACGAAGCGGAGGGAGTTAATCAGTGCTGAGCCAATATTTCAATGGAATGTTTGCAGGCTTGGTGCTAGTGAGGCACTATTTTTAGCCTCTCTGCCAGCTGCTCTCATTGTAGTTCCTGTGGCTATTTCTGACAGAGGGGGAATGCTCTCTCCGGTCTGGTTCTTATTCTGACATTTTCCCGCTCCATGCTGAAACCACTTGATTACACCTACAGAGTAAGTGCGTTTCTGTTCCTTCTGCTGTAGCACACAGCGATGCAGTGCTTCAGGAGCAGCCGACATACCTTTCTTCCACACGTAACTGCTGCCTAGGGTGACTGCACCCAGCGCACTGTCTGTGGGACCCGTGCGGGCGGGCAGACCCCTGCGTACCACCGCGTTTCTGTGCTCCACCAGCCCTGCTGGCCCGTGAGGTTCCTGCAGTGAGATCCAAGCAGACTCCCACCTGGTCCCCTCTGCCTACTTGGGTTATAAACTCCTCGGGAGAGCAGCTTGTCTCCTTGTGCACCCAGTCTGCTGCTACACACAGTGCCAGCGCTTGGGAAAGAACAAGGTATTCTTTTGTGCTCCTTGCCTTTGTGGTGTGCCCCAGCCTAGCGGGACGTGGCCGTTCTGCGCGGGGTTGGAGGGCTTTGGTTTCTCCAGACGCAAGCCTGAGCCCTCAAAGGTGAACACACAGCTGATGCTTGAGTTATGTGAGAAAGCTGAAACTGCCCGTGCTTGTGTGGTTATTAGGACACTGGATGTAAAGTCCTATAGCATTTTCAAGGTAAAATTTCAAGCCTGCTATCTTAGGCACTGGTTTAGTAGAGCGTACTGCGTTAAGCAGAATAGGTTTCAGATTTAAGCATACCCTAGCTCCATTACAATCTTGCTACCAAATGCTTTTAAAAGCAAAATCCAAAGGACTCTGTTTTTAACTCAGACCATCTCACCTAATAGAAAAACCCATCTGACTGTGAAGTGTCGCTATCTTTCTCCTGCTGTCTCCATCTTCCTTTCATGCCACAATACAGGCGTACTACAACAGAAGATGTCGTACATCCTCTGCCTCCTTCCCTTTTAGTGCTAGGGCCACTTCTTTTATCTGAGGGATCAGCCACCTAAGGCTCTTTTCCAGCACTGGAGTATGTGCGCTCTTCCCTCCCTACTTTGAAGGACAGCAGTGAGTGCTGTGCTCACAGGTACACAGAGCTCCAAGATACCTATTTGAGGAAAAAATGTTCTGTAAATCTGTCAGCCACGTACAAAAGGAAAGCATTTAATTGCAATTTAACTGCAGAGGCATTTCATGTGTTTTAACTGCTACAAAGAGGAAAACTTTCATTATCAGGTTCTGGGATTCAGCTGTGCATCTTTCCTTAACACTAATAGGAGACTCTGTGCTGTTTCTGCCCACCTAACACTGAAAAATTACTCAATAAAAGTTACTTGTCTGGTACAATTACACCCTCATCTTTCAATTAGCATTCTCCCTAGTAGTTAGGGTGGGCTTTAGGAGCCCTGTAAGAGATATTTCTTGGCTGAACAAAGTCATCTTCTTACCAAGTAGATTGGTTAGTGTCAGCCTGCTACCCCTTGCAATGAGCACAGGATCCTGAAAGCATTTCATCCTCATTACTGAATCACGGGGCTGCTGGTGAAGTGTGAATGTGAATGCTTTGGTCTTCTGGGAAAGCGGAGCTTAATAATGAATAAACAGCTATCTGGGGAGAGGCAGGAGTCTAGAAGAAGCTTCTGGGGCAGAAAAGGGCTAGAGCCCTAAAATATTTTTATTGGTATAATTTTTCTTTTAAAAGGGAGTGAGCCACTTAAGTGTTTCCTTTGATTTGTATTGGGCTGACTGAATTATTGTTAGAGAGAAGGAAATGCCTGTAATGCAATCCAAAGTATATATCACGTAGAAAAAAATATTGGGGTCCGTAAAATGGATAATGATCACAGAGCAAGGTTCGCATATGCGAATCCGTTTTTGACACACTGTGTTTAACCATTTATTAAAATAGCACCACAATTCTTTTTACATTACATCTTTTACTCCCATTTTCAAAAAAATCAGGCTGAGTGAAATGTTTCTTTTGACCAGAAACAAAATCTTTCTTTCCCTGGCATTCAGAACAAGAAGGCCTTAGAGAAAAAGAAGTCAGGCGGGCGGGTGAGATGGCAAGCAGGGGCAGCTCCCCGCGTGAATGCGGCACCACAGAACTGCCCCGGAAAGCCACCAAGTTGGTCTCACAGGGTCTTTTCAAGTGAGGTTCGTGATCCCACCTTTCAAAACATTTTTCTCCTGTATAAATAAGCATACATTAAGCCATACAGAGGAATTTCTGTCCCCTAACACAGGTGAGGGTCCTACTTACCTGGCTCCAAAATTATTCTCACTTGTCCTGCGGCCAGATGAATGCTCAGTTATTTTTCGAAGCAGTGACCGACATTACCGTCGAAGTTTTGAAACATGAGGGAGCACTTCCATCCTTTATGATCTGTTTATTATTGAGAGAAAGCATTTAGAAGCCAAAGAAGACAGTATAAACCTCGATTTACAACACAGTTAGGAACACTGCCATAAAACTTTTCATCAATTCAAGGTTTTTTTTTTTTTTTTTTTTTTTTTTTTTTTTTTTTTCCCTTCCCATTGTTAATTACCAGGTAATGAAGGAGACTATGGCATGGGAATGTATTTTTTTCCAGTAAACCCTGATATAAGGAAGAACTTTAAAATGTCCTCGCTAAAAGATTTCCCAATTTTACAAAGAAATATCTCTAACATCAGATTAAACTCAAGCTGTCATTTTACCACTTATTGTGCTTCTCTAGAAGGTCACAAAAAAGAGGCACGGAGATCTGGCCCTGCTCTGAATGAGAATTGCTTTCCCCAACATCAGATAAGCCGTTTGATGCAGGAAGAGAGTAGTGCTGGATCAGCCCAACAGAGGGCAATGGGATACATTGACTCGGAGCTGCTCCATAGCCCCTGGAAGATGGCAAGGCTGGTCACAGCCTGCACACTTACAGCCGCCTCCACTTGCCACAGCGGTACTGCCAAACCCGAGGCAAGAAGGAAGGGGCAAAAAGCAGGACTGAGCGAGAGCAGTGCAGTCAGAGTGCTTCATGGGGTACTCACATAGCTGCACGTTGGCTCCTGTGTTTTTGAAAGGATTTTACAATTTTTTAATTCATGGCCGGCAGTTGTTTTTAGATCTGCAAACTGAGTCTTAAGAAAGGCTAATCTGGCAGGCACATCTGACACGGGGTCAGGTGCTGGGGCAGGAACATCAGGGCTGCTTAGCCGGGTAATCAGCAGGTTACGTGCTTTGCACAGGGGCCTCCTGGTCACCTCCGTCTTGGGAACGTGGCCAGCCTGCGCAGGGTAAGATGAGCTCTGTTATACTCAGCCTATTTTAATAGCTGGGTGGGCTGTAATAAGTATGTACATGCAGAAGAAATGCATTTTGGATGCTTTTCATTTTACCTTTTGTCTGAGATGTCTGGGAGCAGGAGGATCGCAGCAAGATTAAAATAGGATATTCTTAAAGAAGTCACATCAAGATGGAACCAAGAATCTGGGAGTTATCAGCAAAGGCCTATTCTTTAGAGTTCAGCCTGCCAGCTCACCTCCCAGGCATGCTCAGACAGGATTTCTATAAGCAAAAATACTTCCCAGTATTTATCTGAACAGAGCATCCAGATACTACAAGAGATTCAGAGACACATCGTTAATACATTGTGGCCTTTTCTCTGCATAAGAGTATTAACGGACTGGATTATTTTAGAAATTACCCGGCGTTCTTACATACTGAAATACAACGGCAGGAAAGCTCTAGACTCAAAATACATACACTGAAATCTATTGTTAGTATGTGATGCTTTACTCAATTGGTAGTAGGTGAATTTCAGAGGAGTCTAGTTTTTCTTTTGTTGTATGTTTCTCTCAAAATCAGTGTGGGGGAACATGTGAATTAACAAGCATCTGTACAGTGGGAGGATGACCACACAGCGATTTCAGAATCATGTTCTCATTACTTCTAAAAATATAGTTTGTTATTCCAAGAAGGGATGTAACACCTCTGTAATTAGGGACTGCTCTGACCTCAGGGGAATCCTAATAAAGCAAATTTCATACATTGATGTGCTTCCCATTGCTTCATTTCTTTGTTCTATCACCCTGTTGTTAATAACACCCTGCAGCAAAAAATGTTCATGAAGCCAAGAGCTGTCCAGATAAGAGAAAAGGTCATGATCCCCCTAGTGCGCGTTCATCAGTGAATGGACACCAATCTGAAAATAAGAGGATGCCTGTCAATATGGAATGGAAGGCAGCAGCATAACATCAAATTAAAGCCAACGAATGCTCATACAGTTGTACTGGGCTCCAACCTTAACCAAAAATCAATAGTCAACAAAGTATTACAATATGAAGTGACTGAATCACTGGGGAAGGAGGTAGCAGAGGGAGGAAGTGCATGAAAGCTTTTCAACCATTATTATACTTATATTCACATACACACACAGATGATGGAGAAGATGATGCTCCGTTGCCTCTAAATTTTAGCACGAAACAGAGCCTTAGCTACCAGGTGTGGGAAATACACCATGCCCGCGTTACTAATGGGGGATGCAGCAGGTACACCCCTACTCATAGTCAGATGCAAGGTCCTGAAACCAATAAAATGTGTTACGTAAAACCTTCATGTCTTATCACAGCCCCAAATACTAAGGGTGACTTCTGGCCATAATTCATGTATATTTTATGGCGATTCCTTTGAATAATCACAGTAGCAGTAAAAATTTCATGGAACAAGCAATGCCTGATGGCAATGTAGGAAACAGGGATTTTGCAAACAATATTCATTTTGTACAATGGAAATACCTGTTTGCCTTTGATGCTTTTTTGTAGGGCATGTTCGTGGGGAAAAACACCACGTGACTACTTTATATATAAGACATGACCCAGATCCCAAAGAGTTTGTCTTAAAAACATCTACATTTATCAGTAAATTTGTGAACAACAATAAAGCTGTAAATTTCCATCGCCAAGTCTAACATTCAGCTAAGCATTTCATTTTAGGCCACTGACAGCTCATTCCAAAACCTCTCTCAAGCATTAGGAAACTCTCAACAGCATCAGTGAAATTTGGTCCAGGTACTGGACACCCAAGGGACTGCTGTTCTGTTACCCCACGTCAAGCTGAAAATACTGATTGCATTTAAAAGTCTTTATTTTCCCTGATCGTTTCACAAAATAATTCCAAATGACAAAATGACTAAAAAAATTAAAAGCACATAGCCAATACACTGCAGGCATATCTGTTTCCTCTCTGAGCAAATGAGAAGGCAGAGAAAGAACCAAAGAATTTCATATTTATACGTTATTATTTGGTTAAACCAAAATAATTTAAGCAGTGAGATGTTTTGGCACTCTTCATTTTGCCCCACTGAATGAACAAGATTAATTTTGCTGCCTGAAGGCTGCCCTGCATATAATTGAGCCTGATGTTAGAAAATGACCTTAATTTTTATCCATCAGTTTTGCACCCACAGTAAGTACAGGAGCATTTTACAGCCCTTAGACATCTGATGACCAGATTAAACATGCAGATCAGATAGTTGGGCATCTAAGCCTGATTAAATTAATCAGCCATTACTTCAATCTATAAATCTGCACAAATATTTTAAAGTTTCCCATTATTTCTAAAGATAAAGTACATCAACAAACTCAGAGGCCACTTCTGGGCTCTTCTAAAATTCCCCAAACACATGTCTTGAGCTTATCAGAGAAGCAAGCCTGCATTTTAGCCTTCCATACTGTCAAGTTTCCTCTGGGCTTTTCAGGATGAACTACTGAAGAAAGCCCGTAGAAGGAATTAATTAGGATAGGTCCAGTCGTTTCCTGCCACTGTACAAACCATGCCATGATCACCTTGATCAGACTATGAATTAAAGAGAATAAGCTACACAAATAAATGATAGGAAAAAGGGAGACTGCAAGGGAGACATCCTCCAAAGGGTAGATGGGGTACAAAGTAGATCAGACTCACTAGATTCTGTAATTATAGTGGTTTCTTTCTTTCCTTCCCTTGAAAAATTATTTGTATTAGGTATTTTTGTAAGGCAATCGAGACTCCACATTTACCCTTCTACTTAAATGCAAGATAGAAGGAAGAAGGAAGAAGAAAAAGAGAAGTTGGTCTTTTTTTTCCACAGCAGTAAGTGTACCTACGCCTGGGCATGAACTTTGTTATCTGACCTCCACATTCACTCGGTGCATTACACGAGAACTATGTTGTAGCCTTTTCCTATTACCCAAGCCATAAATTTATAGGACAATTATGGTCTGCAAGCTACAATGCAGTGTCAGTTCCAGTAACCCAGGGACTCTCATCAACCAATTTTTTGTTTGGTTTGTTTCTTTCAGGAACCTTGTGTTCCTTCTCATTTTCCGGGCAAACTCTACCTGGAGCATATGGTGCCTCAACAGCTGCATCATAAGCAAATCTTTAGGTTTATTACCTTGTTAATTAGGGTCATTGCCCACCAATAATTTAGCCAATAATAGGATATTTTTTAATCAGCCAGTCATTGCATTTATTATTTCCTTTGGATGAAACTGTAATAAACACTATGAAATACCTTAATTTATGATACTTCTGCCTGTCATAAAAGCATTTAACTTGGCCCTAAATTTTCTTTAATGGTAGCCTTCATTTCTATTATTTCAGATCTTTTAAGACTGTGTAACACGTGCTCTGGTAGGTGGCCTTCACTGCCTTTAGTGCATTAGCCTTGCTAGCCAAAGTCATTCCTGAATAAAGGTATTTCCTTCTCTTGCTAACGAGGACAACGGCAGAAAAAACATCCTGTTACTAGATGGGATTACTACAGGCTGTTTCATTGTATGAGGGCAGGCTGAGCATAGCCTGTGGAGGATTCTGTCCCACCACATGGGGCTTTCTGACGTCCTACAAGACGCTCGTTCAGAAACAAGAGCAGGTTTACAGCCGTGGGACCTATTCCCTGGTCTGGCCCTGCTCCCGGGGTCCATTCACCCTGGGATGGTGCTGGTGGAGGAGATTACAGCATCTGTGGTGCTCACCATGGCCTGTGAGCCTCAAGCGCTTCCCTGAGCATCTTCAGTCTTCTCAGCTGAGAGCCTCAGCAACACTTCCCTGACAAAATAGATAAACCCAATGCTAACAGCTGTACTGTTTTAATTCTGCTGTTAAAGGAAGGGTTTGTGTAAACCTCTTAAAGATGACCAGGTAAAGGGGAGAAGAAGAGGGAGCTGGTGTTACAGTGCCACGTTAAAGAAAAGCTGCTGTACGTGCTCAGAAGCGAGAAAAGGAGAATGCACTTTTCAAAAACAGCAACTCTCTAAAAACGGGCACAGGTTGGAGAAATAAATTCCAGGACTAACTGTAGGTTTCCTTGAGTATAACGAAGCTGTGATGTATGCAGGATATAATGCCAGCAGTTCATCCTGACACGCGGAGAGGGGCAGAAAAGCAGAGTAATGTCCCTTTCGTGGGGGAGGAGTATTAACCATGAAGACGTTTTTCCACACTAGCAGGACTGAATGCATTAGGATTAGGACCAGAGATGAGCAAAGCAAATCCTGAGAGGTAAGGAGCTTGTCAGCACAATATTGATGTCACAAGTCATGCTGATGCCCAGGTAGTAATAGCACTACTTTTTGTAGATGTTATTTGTATTAAAGTAGCTGAGATTAGGATCTCTTTGTGTTAAGCCTTTAAGCAATGGAAAGTCTAACCCCAAAGAGAATGCAGTCATCAATAATAAGACAAGCAAAAGCTGGGAACAAGGCACTGTTATTATTCCCATTTTATATCCAGAGAACTGAGACACTGAGATTAAATGACTTGTCACACAAAAAATCTTTGGCAGAGTTGTGACACAGAGCCACTTCTCCGGGGTCCGCAGCCTCTGCCTCAACCACGAGATCAGCCCTCCCTTCTCTTACATACAAATGGCAATAGTAGGTAAATAACACACTACCCCTCACCTAAAAATCTCAGACCACTTAACAAACACTAATAGAGCCTAATGATGACTTTGGAAGAACAGTAAGTATCCTCTTAAGTGTTCTCTTGATCTAAACAGGCAGGCTCTGCCGTCCCTTGTTGCAATAATGCACATTATATCAAGGATGCCAAATTCCCATCCTGGCATTGAAAGTAGCATTCTAATTCACACTCAGGATGTAGAAAAGGAAAAAAAAAGTGACATACAAATGAAGGTCTGTAAAATTGTTAAGTACTCTGTCACTTTTACTGGATTAGTAAAAGTCACTGCTTGTGGAGTGAGGCCACAATACATATATCTCGGCTCAAATCCCTGCCAGCAGCAGAGGAATACTGCAAAATATTACCCAAAACAGCAGCCACGAAAGAAAAGGGTGACAAAGCACAGGGAGCATTAGAGCTGTGGGTCCTGTAACCCTTGATGCCATAAGGCAGTGTCCCCAGAAATGGGGAGGGCTGCAGGGCTGGATGCTGTGGGGGGCTGGAACTTCAGCCTCAGCCATCCAAGGCAGATGCTGCGATGAAAAACCTCAAGCAGGTTTTTCTTCTGTGGGTTAGGGTAGGCTTCTGGTTATAGCTAAAATTACACCTTAATTTCTGGCTTTATTTGTCCGAGCAACGTGGGGTTAATATCCCGTCTGAGGAAAAGCGATATTGCCTTTATTAGCACAGTCTCTTAATGCAGAGTTACATCTGTGGCAACGACTAACGCTACAGGGCGGTATTGCAAGCCCTCCTAATTTAATGCATCACAGCATTTATTTTACACAATACCTCTCAGTTAGCCCTAAGAATCAACATGCTGCATATTAGAGGCAAAGATCTAGGTGCAACTCTCATGGCTTTGTTTCTTCCAGATGGTAAATTCAGCAAGACAGAGAGGACAACACTGCAGCGCTGAGCCTGTTGTTACTCAGCAGGCTCTGGAGGAGCAGAGCACAGCGAAGCACGAGGACAGGTCCAACAGGAGCTCAGCTCCAGACCGATCACACGTTGGTTCGATGAGCTACAGCACCAAGGCTTTCCACAGGCTGATATTCCTCAGCCTGGGAAATCAGAGCTGCAGAAGCATGGTTGTGCAGCAGCTGGGTTGTTGAGTACCCTGAGGGCGATGGCAATGCAGCGCAGGATGCAGGGAACGCTTCCAACAGCTGTGAACTAACAGCCCTTCTGCATGCAGGATCAGGAAACGCACATACAGATGGCTCATGGATAGCATGCCACAACAGCTAGTGATGCTCATCACAATAAAGCAGCTTAAATAAAACCTAGAGATGAGCTAGACAGCACTATAATTCTACTAGACACTCTGCAACTCAGAACAAATTTGGTTGGTATGTTCTAAAAAGCATCTGAGTATTCCCCAACTAAACATATTTATTTTTCTGTCCAGAAGAGAAAAATGAAACATTTGTTTTCTGGTTCGATGTAGAAATAATGATCTGCCACCTTGATGGGGGTATGTTGAATGAACAGAAAAGATTTAGTGAAATTTGATATTATAATAAATTTAAGAGCTCTTAAAATACTAATTGCTTGACAGTGAAGCACACATTGCTACAATCAGCCAAACTATACGTTATAGGAAGAATTATCACCCACCACCTCCAGCTACATTACTCAGACCTAGACTGTCACCCTCTGTGCATTGTGAAGACAGCAAGAACTCATTTGGCAATTAGCATCAGTGGAAAGCGCTGCACCACGTAAGCAGTGCTCTACATAACAACAACATAGCTTGATAACAAGCTTAGCATGTTTAAGCATAATTGCTTGGAGAAATCAATCCTCTTCTCCGGTGTAATGGTTGTGTGTGCAATGAGAAATAGGAGTGAAGCCGAGGGAGCTCTGCTATGTGCCTCCTTCTGCTGCGGGCTCACGTTTTGGTGCAAGTACTCAGGAATGTGCTCAGAAATCAAGCACGGATGGCAAGGAAGAATGTTTCTTCACCTATTTCTGGGCAGACCATAAACAGTAATTGCAGTGAAAGGTGATTTCTCCCATCATGCCCTGTGCTCTATTGAGCTCACTCAAGATGTAATTGGAAAACAAATACAGCAACACCATCATCAGGACAGACACGAGTGCTTGTCTCGGGAGCGAGTCGTTGTATAATGTGATAGGTCTTATTTCCACTGACACTCTTTATTCTTATCTAATAAAATACTCTGCCACAGTCTTTGCAACCCTAGAGTAACAATTAAGTCTCATACATATGTATTGGTGCCCTGTGTAGATTCAAAAGGGATATTCTAATAACTATTAAATGTTAAGAACTGGCCTCTGGAAAGTGGAATCTAATTCATCACCAAATTGTCTGGTTAATGCAACATCCTCCTCCTCTCACACACGTAAGAAGATTGTAAATAGGAGCTAATGCAAGTGCATCCTAGTAAACAAATGCTTTTGCTAGAAACAGAGTATGGCACTGCACAGTTACACTTATTTTTAACCTTTCTGCATCAATAAAATTACTATGAAGTCCATAACCTGTACAAAGAAAGAAAAAGCAATTACCGGTGAGAAATGCCACACTTGTTAAAAATACCAGCCAAAACATAAGAAGCTATATTTGATGCGATTGCACATTTGATGACTCATTTGTTCGATGGTTTTAGCTTTAACAGACCCATGGCTGAACCTGAAAGGATAATTTCAAAATAAATGTACAGCTATTAGCTTCTGGACACCACAGAAGTTGTACCAGAATAGAGTTGCAAAGTCAAACAAACTAAAGATATTTTGAGAGACACGGTGACACTGCCGGTGACTGCAGACAAGAAGCTTTTTATCTGCTTGGGATAGAGTAAGATTTAGTCTTGAAAGCATTTCTTGGCTCCCTCAAAAATACTTTTTCTTTCCTTTTTTCTTTTTTTTTTTTTTTTTTTTTTAAATAAAAATCTGCAAGCCTGTAAGCACATGTAACATAGTGCTGGCCCAGGAACCCCCTGTAATTTGGCATTATTCCCAGCCATACCTGATATGACAGTGCCATTACACCACACCCACTAGCTAACAAGGGACCACAGAGATGTTTCATGTAGATGAGTTTAAAACTGCGCGGTAATTGTAAATGAACTGAAATACTGATACCACTGACAACGTACCTCTCTTACCAATGTTCATGCCACAAAGGCTCCGCTCCATCACCCCTCTGCTGATAAACAGAAATCTTAATATTTCCTCCAGGAAGTACCAACACACAGGACTTGTCAAGTAGTATTTAGCCCCGCTTACACTACCACAATTACGTGGTTACCTTCTCCAGTCTGCTTCCTGTCTGCTAAGTGTGATGCTTTTTTTTCCTTTTTTTTTTTTTTTTTTCTGCCTAATATCCTGTGAAGATGCCAATTACCCTGCTGCTTATCAGCTGAAAACTATGCTTTGTGCAGGGGGAGCATCAATTATTTGTGAGCAGAGAGCAAAGCCTGTTTGAATCATAATGATAGGATGCTGGGCTTCCAGCAAATAGAAGGTATCAAAAGGTAACATAAATCTAATAAAGTGTAGGTCATAAGGGATCATCTCAGAACTCCACACTTCAATCTTTAATTGTTAAAATTATGTTAGTTTTGCAAAAGGCAGCCCGTGAGTGTGTAAGAGCTTACTGTAGCTTAGTAATGGGGAAAAAAACAACCACTCACAGCACAAAATATTTTCTTCAAGCGATACGGTCTTTAAATGCATCATTTCTTCCACTCAGCTCATTTGAATCATTAGGCTTTCTACATTTGTGCTGTTGTTCATGCCTTGGTTCTGTACTGATAAGCATTTTGCAACCTCCTTGGTCTCAGCCAGATATAAGCATGCTGCAAACCTGTAATCCTCTGCAGATTGCAGAGAGAGGCTGTAAAATGATTTTGTGGGGACACCGTTCTCTTTATTTGGTATCGACATTGCCTTACAGCCTCCCCCTAGCCCCCCCTTCAATTTCAGGCAAGCTTTTGTACATGGGGGGATATGGGACAGAAAGATTAGGTTATTCCTTGAACTACCTCTGTAAGGTCAGCTCTTTATATGCTTTTGAAACCCAATTTGAAGGGCTTGTCCTACTTTTTCCTCAAGGATTGTGATTCACAAGGGTTACTACCAGAGACCATTATCTTATCATAACACCTGCTCGAAGTGGTGGGACTGCCGGGTAGCTCCTGCAAACCAGCTTCTTTTATATTGCAAAACTGCTTACCTGCTGCCAGACACAGCCTCATTCAAATGATGCACAAGCGTGTCCCGACCATTTGTAGGGTTATTGTGCTCCTCTTTCCTGAGGCTGGTATCCCCCAGTCCCAGCTTGGGTCAGAAATCATGTGATGGTGCTTCTCTGAAAGGCCTGACTACTCAGAGCTGCAATACGTAAGGAATAAATAGCCCCCTCCTTCCTACACCCATGGCACATGGGACTCTGGTTTTGGGTTGTTACCTTGTTACTGTCTTAGGATAATGTTAAACCAGTGCAGAATATTACTTTTAGGCCTTTGAGCCCTAGGCAAAAAGCTACCATTCTTGCTTCCTAAAGAGTGCACAGAATATTGCACTGGCATTGAGAGAGAAAAACAATGGTGTCACAGTCTGAAAGGAGTCGTCTCAAACACTACAGCATTAACAAAACGCATATGCACACGGATGTAAAGGTCAGCCCCTAGTGAGGGCCACCTCTGGCAGTAGCTGTCATACGATGGTCGGAGGTGTGGGAGAAGCCCCAACAACCCCAGGCAGCAGACGTGACACAAAGAATGATGGAGAGAGAGAGAAACAGAACGAGGCAGCTGAGGCGCGGTGCCTTTTCCTGCCTCATCTCTGCACCTCTCAGAGCAGCCTACGATGTTCTGTGATCAATTATTATATCTGCAGGCCTGCTTAGGGATCTGAAGAAATTCAATATTTTCAGCTGCAGTTTTCTGCCCTGCACTTGCAGGCGCCTAGCTTCCAGAAAACCACTCCCAGCAGTTTGCGCCCCCCTGCCCCCCTCAGCTCAGGGCACGAGGGCACTCCTGGTGCTAAGGGAAAACACCGGCGCTGACACCCGCTCATCGCCAGTGCTCTTCAAGAGAAGCGATGGAGCAGTCCCTTCCCCGTGTGACTCACTTCAGTGGGCACCTACTGTCTTCCGTTCCCAGTGCTTCTGCACTGGGAACTGGTGTTCTGCCCCGCCAGAGTACAATGATTCCCTGACCTTTGCCCAGGAGTCGGTTGTTCCTCCGCTCTAGCACAGCACTTGGCAGCCAGCCGTCGCTGCCAGCGACGTGCCTTCCTCTCTGCTTCTCTACCTTGCTTTTGGGGAATTTACCAGGACATGGGATTGCCTCCTGCTAAAATCCTGAAACCACAGCTTGTAACTTGACGAAATGGCCCCTGAAGTTAAAATGTGGCCTGTCCTATAAGCCTATGCAGGAGAGTAAAGTGTGCTGCTCTGGCTCTTGTACTGGCTTCCCCCCCATGTAATGTTTGTGTGGCCCCAGAGAACCTGAGCTCTCTCATTTTGGGAAGGATTGGTGGGGCTCATGCCAGCAAGCTCATGGCTGTTGTTTCCTAGAAATGAGCTTCTTTAAAGCCCTGGATTATTTCTGCTGCCCTGCAGATAAAAGACGAGGAGTTTCTCTGCATTTCTGTCACTGCCCTCTCTCCGACGTGCCATAAGGACTGCTCAATTCCTTGCAGCCCCTTGTCCCAGGCAGGCTGCAAAGCAAGAACCTGTATCACAAGGCAACCTGGCCATAAGGCAAGCTACTGAAGCCAAGGTTTCTCGGGCAGCGCTACCCAAAGCGATATTCAAGCTATTTCTGAACAGTACACAAATACCCAGTGGACAGCTGACTGCTTTCTCCTGGCATTTATGCAGCTTGGCCCAGGCCCAGCACTAGCAGTTATTGTTGCCGCAAGTAGGGATAGCCAAGCAAGCTAGTTAATATAAATAATAAAGATACAAATTAGTATCAACAGTGAAAAACCACAATCTTATCAGAGAAACAATTCTTTCAACTTACACAGCCTTATTCGATTCACAATTTCTGGGAAAGGACAGAAGATGAGGCAGACCTTGCTGTGACCATCAAAGTCAGCAAATCTGAAGGAAAGGGGGACTTCCACCACTCTCCTGCTGTGATGAGGCTCCTAAGGCTGCATCTAGGCTGCTGCAGGGACCCTGGAATTTGAGGATAAACTTGGTGCTCTTGGCTGCTGGTTGGTACAATCTGCTGCCCCAGACTGACACCAAATGTTTATTAGGTTTAAAATATTCTGATTCTTCTGCTAATTCTAAGGTACAGTGAGGAGAAGTTTCATGCAATTTTGCTCTATCTGAAAGTTAATCTAAAGACAAAAAATATAAGAGGGAAGGACTAACCATTTTCTAGCTGTATCCCAGAGTTAAACCTTTCTGGCTTCCTGCAAAGAAGATGATACATCCCCCTCACCAGGCTTACACCTTCGATTCTGCTGACATGCCTTTAGGCAGCCCTGTGGCCCTGGAAAGCACACGGAGACAATTCTTTTTCCCTTCCAACACCATTAGGAATAAACAAAACCTTTGTCATGCCTACTGGATGAGACAGGAAGGGGAATGTAGACACTTGGCTGCATTTCACTGTTCCATAATAATTCTTGCAGAATACCACCGGTTGGAAACAAAGCCACCAGGAGAGAAGGGTTGCTTTGCTGTTCATCTGACCTCTCCCAAGATTTCTGCTCTTAGTGATGATCACACTGCCTCTGCTCTGTCTCAGTGCTCCAGACTTTTAAAGAGCCCTAGCCACCCAGACATTTATTATGGTTTCTTTTGAAAAAAGATGTCTATGTAAAACAGAAGATCCAACAGAAGACATATAAAATGGAACGTAGTGTATTTCTCTTTTCTCCCCCCCCCATCTACACGTGACAGCAGTTACCATGAAGCTGCAGCGTCTGTCTTGCACGTAAATCTAGACCAGGGATTGTATTTGTACAGGGCATCACACAATCACTACACCTATGCAAGCAAACAGAGGGCCAGAGGCTGTCCTCTGGGCTTTAAGCAGGATGGAATAGAACACCTTTCATCCATGCAGCCATGCTCTCCCTTGATGTCTCCCCCATAGCAGGTGAAGCCTGGCTTTGATTTTTTGGAGGAGCACAACTTGGTCCAGGCCAAAACATTTCCAGGGATCGCATCATAAATTCATGCCTAGGTAATTGCAGGCCAGTGCCAGAGCCTCAGCTTTGCCCCTGGTTAGATTACTAGCACAGACATGCTAGCGAGGAAGCCCAAGCTGTGTTCTGTCTTTTTATACACTACTGCACCGAACGCATGTGTGAGTTATAGCAGCACTTTATTCTTATTAAGCAGGTCTTACTGGGAAGACCAAAGAAATCTTTGTTCTGTCTTTACAGAAGACAACCATTTTTAGGCACCCCAAAAATACACAAATGGGACAAGAAAAATCTTTGGAGTCTGCGATGCTTGGTGACCCAGTGCCCTTTGCTTTGTTAACCAAACTTGTATTTTGCTTTGGCTGACTGGCCCTTTGACTCTGCTCGGGAAGCATGCTGCTGCCCAGCACTTGTTAGGACTGTTTCCTCTCTTGTGAGCTGGCAATTTATTAGGACAGATTTATGGAGGAATATTTAATAAGGTACAGATACTTCAAAATATGATTTGTAACTGCGTCACTTTCAAGTGCCAATCTTTAATACACAGATCCATCATGCTCCTATCCACGTATCAAGTACTAAATGTTTTAACCAGCCTGAAAGTGCTAACATTTGTTTGGGAACTCAAAAGGCGATCAAGAGAACATGTCCAGGTTAGGAAAGTCGTTTTCCTGACATGCTGTTCTTTCTCATGGATTCTGGTGACCCTAAGCTAATCGCTACTTAGAGTAAGAGCAGCATATTTGGCTAACCATTGAAAATAGAAACTTTAAACTTTATAGAGTTTGCAGACAGTCCCTGGAGTATTACAGGCCACTAAGGATGAATGCCAAAGAGGAATTTTTTATCTCTCCTTTTTCCCTTCTTCCACTCTGAAACAATCATCAATTACCCTTATCCACTAGCACCATCTCATCTAAGTTCATTTTCAAGATGAAGTTTCCTCGTTGGATGGTGGCTGTCCAATCCTCTTTCTGTCCATCATGGACTGCTTTAGCGCTGTCCCCAGATTGACAGCCTGAGAGCGAATCAATAATAATTATCAGACTGCAACCACAGCGAGCTGTGTAATTCTGTGATGGGATAGCACTGAACAAACAGCCCCACATCTACTGCACAGCTTTAAATATGTGGTCCGGGGCTGTCCATTTAACTGCTCTGATCATGTGGTTAGTAGTTAGCTGTTGGCCTTTTTTTCCATCTCAAACATAAAATGGCTAAAAATTGTTTGCTACTCTAACACATCCATGCCATCTCCTGCATTTTGCTATGTAAAAACTATTTGCCTGCAGATGTTAAGTAAGCCCATGGAACAAAACAATACATAACCGAAGAGGAGAAAAAGGTTATTTTTTGAGGCTGTTGTTTTCCCCTATGAGCCCTGAGTGTGATAAAGAAAAACAACAACAACAACAACAACAACAACAAAAAAACAGCTAATCTATCACATGCAAATAGGTGTGAGCACATGCACTGCACATCATGCAAACAGGTGTGAGCACGTGCACTGCACATTAGAAGTGATGTGAATTGTACATACTGGGTGACTGACAATGTCTGTGGGTTTTCCCAGGTAGCGACAATGTTGCTGACTCAGAGGGGATACTAGAATCATCTTAATCTCATTGGATGTACATGCACATCACAGGGCTTTTCCAATTGCCTTGGTAACTGTGAGAAAAATCTCAAATAATTTTCAGACAGGATCTTCTGTGAAGCTATTTTATTCGCGATTGCAATGGTGGTGTCCTGTCAGTCAGGAGCGCATTTTGGTAAACACATCATAACCTTTTGTTCCCTATTACCCGACGCCTGATCACCTCACTGCCTGAGTACTACAGGTTCACAAGCTCCTCGACGCTCCTCTATACCATATCTGTACAATTTTTCTGTTTTTCAACCCTTTAATTTATCCTTTGTTATGTTTTGAGAACTTGTGATCGTTGTTTTACTGTCCTCACACTGCTCATCCTCTTTTTCTCAAGCTTCTGCCTTACTTTGAAGCAGTGAGGCCTTCTACTGTCCACTTCCCTCCTTAGCATTTCTCCTTATTATGACTACACAGCTACCTTGGAATACAGAAAAGTAAATCTCTACTGCAAAAACACAACTTTGTTTCTCAATATTCCCATCTCTTCTTTTCTTACTCCTACTGTTGTTTTTGCACCTCTTCACATACCGCACTGGAGTTTTTCCAACATTAAGGTGCAATATTCTTCTTCGGATGTCACAGGGGATGACAGATATACAATGCCATTATTATTACAATACCAACAAATAGTTGTTTGAGCCAATTCTATGCAGGTAACCACAAAGTTAGTTTCTCCCAAATGTTTCTAAATCCCCAGGAATTGTCATCTTGAGTTACTCTATGTAGCATCTTGTTTTTTTTTTTTTTTTTTTTTTTTTTTTTCCCCAAAT
The DNA here is from genome assembly GCA_011075105.1 of Heteronetta atricapilla. Taxonomy (NCBI): domain Eukaryota; kingdom Metazoa; phylum Chordata; class Aves; order Anseriformes; family Anatidae; genus Heteronetta; species Heteronetta atricapilla. Next base: position 2,583,515 of record CM021740.1, read on the forward strand.
ATTTTTGAGATCAGTCAAGTTTGTCCCATTTGATCTACATATATACAGCAACTAGTGTTAATTACAGTGCACGCTCCTCTTTATGAGGTTATTAGTAAATCTATTTGATTCTAGAGTACTATTTTTGCAAACTTATCAAACTTATGTTCTAGTTCTTCAATTATAGCTGAGATATTTACAATGGCATTTTCTAATTCACACACCATTCATTTTTTCCCCCCAGGTTTACTAATTTTTCAGGTATCTACATAAAGCAGAATTAATTTTCATTTTCAAAGTAGTAAATCTCAATGTCAGTTGGATATTAGAAAACAGATATTTAGAAAATAAATACTAATATTTATTAAATCAATTATTAGATATTAATAAAATATTAATAATAGATAATAGATTATAGATAATAATATATAAGAAAGAGCAGTCAGGCACCAGAATGGGTTGCCCAGGTGGAGTCACCTGGTTGACAGTGGAGTCCCTGTCCCTGGGGTCGTTCAAGGAAAGGTTGGACGGGGTGCCTGGGGACATGGGTTATTGGGTGACACTGGTGGTAGGGGGGTGGTTGGACCAGATGATCCTGGAGGTGTTTTCCAACCTTAATGTTTCTGTGATTCCATGTTACACTGATGAGAGGCTAGAGCCTGAGCTGGAAAATGTCGTGTGGAACACAGGAGGTGCAGGGCAGTCCCCGTGGTCAAGGGGCTGCCTTTCTCTCAGGCAAGCCAAATGGCCCGGGGAGCCAGCCCCAGAAAAGGAGCCCTCAGCCCCCCAGCCCTGTTCCTTCCCCCATGTGAGGACATCTCCCAGGCCTCTCCCAACACAGCCACCTTTGGCCACACGTGGGCCACTTCGTCACAGAGGCTTGCTGAGGTCACAGTGGCCACCACTGCCTTGTGGGCCCTATAAAGCAGGCCCCCCTGCTGCTGGCCCGCCACTTGCTGAGCTAACAGGGGACTAGAGGCAGCAAGGCAGAAGCAGCTCTGCCTGGTGTGCGAGGACAGCCATGCTGTCCAGAGCAGCACCAAGAAGGAAGGCAGCTGGCAAGGAAACGTGTCGTGGGCAGAGAGGGAGTGCCGGCAGCACCAGGTACAGCAGTGCTCGAGGGACATCTGGTGCGCAGCCCACAGACACATACCAGCAACATCACTGGCACTGCAGGCATGAACATCAAGCTGACAGCGGCATGGGACCTCAGGGTGGAACAGGTCAACCCCCTGGTGCAGCACCCTGGCCAGAAAACATGCCAAGTCGAAGGCATCCTGTTTGGGCAGTCCCGGGCAAAGACTGGCTCACCTTCCTGCCCAACACCGTGGAGCCCATGGAGCTGGATCCACCAGAAGATACGGAGGAGGCAATGGAAGTGGATCCACCTCAGCCAGAAGGGACCTGGGACTGCCCTGGCACGTTTTCACTGTGTGCCATCAGAAAGAACAAACTGCAGTACAGGAGTGCCAGGCCAGCTCCCTACTCGTTGCTCAGGCCCCATCCCAAGCATTAGCTTGGAGCCCCCAAATCTTACGAACGTCCCGCAGGCTTGCCTGCAGGATGTCCCGGCAATAAACAACTCTTGTCAGTTCTCAGGGGTTGTGTGAGTGCTTCTTTCCCATCCCAGCCCTCGTGCGACAGGTGGCATCTCCTGCACAGAGCCTCGAGGAAGAGCACAAGAGAGGACACAGCTCCCTTCAGATGCCGGAGGAGTCCCCGAGGGCCACCTGCACCTTTAACATGTGTGAAAATAGACTGAGGGGTGAAAATAGGAATGTGTGAGTGATTATAGGTGGCTAATTTGTTATATTAGTAGTGAGTTTCTACATCTGAATAATTGGTAACGACAGACAGAGAAGGCTGAGGTACTCAGCAACTTCTTTGCCTCCGTCTGCACTGGCAGATGGCTTCCCAAGTCTTTCATTTCCCTGAACCCGTAGATGGAGGCTGTGGGATCAAAGTCCCACCTGCTGTAAGTGAAGAGCAGGTTTGACACCACCTGATGAATCTAAACAGGTACAAGTCTATGGGATCTGATGACATGAATCCCAGGGTCCTGAGGGAACATCTCAGCTTCTCCAGAAAGAGAAGAACGTGTGGCATGTGATTAGGCTGTGAAGAGCAGCTGCCAGTGGAAGGACTTGGAAGTTGCCTAATGCAAACCAACAACTGTGCAAGAAAGAGGACTTCACGGAGAAACTTTAGAAGCAACTTAGCTTCTAAACATAGCAACATATCAGTGGAATCCTTATCAACAAGACAAGGTAAGGTAGTTGGTCTCAGCAGATGACAGGTGCTAATAGATCTTTTCTCTACAGACAGGATTAAGAAGTATGATTTTACTCATTATTCTCATCAGTACTTTCTTGGTCCAGGGTTTATTAAAATGTAGGATAAAGCTGCCACTACCTCCCTTCTTACAGAACCAGGAACACAGTGACAAAGTAGAAACATTTTACTAATGGATTGAGAAAAATTACATTGAGTAAAAACATGCCAGTGAGAAACATAAATCCTTACTTTAAGTATTTATGGTGATTATTATGAATTCATCAAATGGATTAGGAAGAGCTCCAGTGCATGGGGAACAATAAATAGCTTAACAAAAATAAAACAGAATTCAAACAGTAGTGCAAATCCCCTCTGGCTGGATTTCTGGCTTTATGCCTTGCTGAAATTCCCCGTTTCTATGATCAAGTGAGAAGCTAGCAGAATTGTTGCCTGGTTAGCAATCAGAATAAAAACAAAGGCTGAGAAAAAGCTTCATTCTTCACAAGGATGCAAGGACAGTGAAAAAATGGCCTAGTCAGTCATAGAGCTGAAGGTCAGGGTATGGTCTTGAGCGTTATCTACCATTGCTAGATATTGGAAATCCTTATAAGGAGTCAGAAAGTTGTTGCATATTATGTGAGAGGTTTAACAGCAGTAAAGCTATTATTGCTGGAGCAATTTCTGAAAGCCTAACAGAAAATCTCACTCTTTAGTTCCAAACACAAAACAAGCTTATCATGCTTACTGTTGAATTCCCACTGGAAGCTCCCCAAATTCTTCCTTCTCATGTGTATGTGCTTTTTTTTTTTTTTTTTTTTTAAGTGATTTTCTTTTCTTCAGAGAACTGCTTACTGCATTTAAACATACATTGCTCCTTACTTTCTACTGGCAAGGAAAAAATTAAATGAAACAAGCCAGAGGCAGGATATTAATGCAGAGTGCATTAAAAGAAAAAAAAAGATGGCATGAACAGGGTAGTGACTGATTTATAAAATCAGTCACATAGTTTTGGTTCGATGTCATGTTATAAAAAGAAAAATAACCCTGTTTACATGAACAGGATGATTAATCACTCTTTTCCTGCTACTTAAGATAGGCATTTTCTATTTTCTTTTTTTTCTTTCATATTATTTGTGGGCAGTAACATAGTTTTATAATATAAACCTAATAATCGTGTTCTGATTATCGAGAATCTAATGTCCTTCTGTAGTTAAAAGATCTGTCAGCAGCAATACTGAAATAAACTTTCAGGCATTTCTAAGTAGTCATAAAAATTCAATATCAGATGAAACTTGACTTTTATGAAGTTTTATCAAAGAAGAAAATATTACAAGCAGGGGGTCATAACATCTGTAGATCACATTGTATAGTACTAGATTTCCAGGCAAGCATTTGGAGCTGGATTGTTCTGTGATGATTTTTCCTTTTTACATGTGTGGAAACAAATTGGCAAGACTGCGAGTAATTTAAAATGTGACTGCTTAGGATGCAGCTGTTAATTTTAAATTTGCAAAAGTTTATTACCAGTGTAAAAGAAGATTCTTTTTATACTTTACCAACTCTGGGAATTGCGAAAGAACACCCATTATTGAAGTTTCAAATCAATTTTTAAGCAATTCTACATTTTGGCAGTCAGTAAGTCTGTACAAAATGTCACAGCTAACACACCTTTACCTCCAAGCACATGTCAGAATTTTAGAGGTCCTGCCATACCGTTGCCGTAATTATCAGCTGATAAAGGACATTTTCCACCAGTCTAGAAATGTGTACCTGCACCAGTGCAGAGATGCCCAAGGCTGTGAATATGCAGTATAGCTCTTTTGCATATTTTTTTCCAAAAACCACAAAGGATTATATTCTTGAAGAGGAGGCTGCAGAAATGTAAAAACTAAAATCACAGAACTTTGAAAGGAAACATGTCCAAGGAAAACTATCAAGAACTCAGAATTTGGTACTGTGGTCCCTTCTTCTTGGGTTTGTGATTCTTACAAGGAAAAGAAATCCATCAACTAGTCTGCACTAGTTTGATGGACTTTCAAACACATAAAAGGAAGCTAGCTCCTGAGGATCTTGTAGATGAAGACAAATTCCATGAAATCCATTTCTCCAAAGAACAGGAAGTGCTGAAACTCCCTCTACAGTTGGTTCAGATTAGAGAGATGCAAATATTTAGCATTAACAGCAAAAAAAGACCTAGAATGTGGACTGCAGGAAACCATGCAGAGACATGAAGGGAGTCTGAGAAGTTAGCCTTTCCTTTATTTTCCTGAAGGACTCTTGGGTGAGAACCTTGCAGAGTGCAGGGGAGAACAAGGCTCCAAACTGCTGCTAAAGTAGAGCCAGCCTATTAACCTAGTCATAACAGCAGACAGGTTGGAAATGAAGTAAATCATCACATATGCCTGTATAGCACTGGTCATTGTAGAGGCAATATTCTAAAACCATTTTAAAAGTATTTTACACAATTTGGGAGAAGATACTGCCAGAAATCATCTTTTTTATTATTATTTTCAAAGATGAAATATGATTTATCAAAATAATCAAGTGACATGATTTCATAATGAAAAGTATTATTCACATAAAATGTGATCTTCATAGAAATGCTTAGCCTAGAAATGCTGTGAACTGCTGTCAATCAACAACCACTATGTAGATGTATTTGAACTTCTTAATGGGGATTAATTGTCAAATATTTTGCAAGAAGTCTTAGCCTTGTTCCAGAATTATGCACAATTCATTCAGGTGGTAGGACAAAAAAGGATTATTTCCTAGTCACGAAGAACACAAAAACTTAATTAAATTGTTGTCAGTGGTGAATGCACTCCTTTCAAATCAAAGGTCATTGACTGCCAGCCTATACTTGCATATTTAAAATTAGAGTATATTAAATTAATTTATCAAAATAAGCACATAAGCATGCAAATAAAATCAAAGTTAACTGATTAAAAGTCCATTGATTAAACACATAGAAAATGTTGTTACCATAACAAAGAAGGAACATCTCCACTTATAGAAAATCTGTAAGCTGACATTTAGAGGAAATGTGAGCTTCTGTTGGTAGGGTGCTTATGCCTTTTATTTGCAGGCATTGCCTTTGAAAGCTAGCTTTATGCTATAGCCACAACAATAATAATAATAAAACACAAAACAAAACAAAAAACCACAAAACATTATGAACCTCATCACTCAGACTCTTCTTCAATTTCCTTTCATTTTAAACTTCAAAAGCATACAATTGGTCTCCCTAGTCTTACCTTCATGCGATTTATAATGCCATATTATTAAAAGATGAAAACTATTTTCCTTTTTTATTAGAAATATTATTCACTTATACTCTTGCTTGGACTTATCTTCATACAATACCAATGTAAGTGTTATGAAAAAAAAGGGGGGGGGGGAGGGGAAAATGATACAAAGCTGAGAAAGTCAAAGAAAATGATAAAAGTAACTAAACAAAACCATTTTCTTTTAGATACTGCAGATTCCTGGCACTCTCAGCTTAGATGGCAGAAATGCAGCTGATGAAACAAGAATACGTTCCACCTGAGTTAAGATGAGGACCTAAACTCTAACAGGTTCATTTTGACAGCACTAACCAGGACTTCTGTGGTCAGCATGAAGCATTTGATAGAGAGGTTTCAGAAAGTTTTCTTTGCTGTCTAAAGCAAATCTGAAAATCTAATGATCCTTATTTACTTCCACGGAAATTTGGAGTCATCGTGTACAAGCTCTGCATTCATCAGTCCACAAATTGTTAAGACAGGAAGTCTATCCTAATCTGGGAATTGGAAGTCAGCTATCATCATGGGACTTTACTAAATACCTGTATTACTTGTACAATGTTTTTCTTTCCCTATTTCCAGCAATCACCTACTCCTGGTATAACCTTAGGGGCAAGAGCAGCTATGTCATGTCGTGTGATCAAGCCTCATCTTGAAGGTTTGGTACATGCTCCATACGTCCTCCTGAAAAGAATCATTGCAAGGGCAAGTGCACGAGGTGCAGCTTTGGTTGCATTGTCACAGATTCCACTTACAAAAAGTCTTTACATGGATACAGCTTTGCAGCTGGCATCAACCCAAGTTGTGTGTGAATAATCTTCTCATGATATCAGTACAGAAGTGCTCATGGTAATAATTTCATGATGTTATTTAGGGCTTAATAAACTGCAAATCATCCTTTCTAAATTCAGGGAAATATCCTTGACTTAACCTAAATTAAAGTTTCCTACCAAAAGGCAAGTCACAAAATTTTATTCAGACTGATAAAAAGCAGCAGATACTTAGAACTTTCAGGTTGAAGAAGCAGCACAAAAGCTGATGCAAACACTGCTGTCTCCTTCAAAGCCTGGCATTTTTTGTATTGTTTCACTTGGTGACTTGTCTGAATTATTTTATATACCCACACCAACTGACAAGAAGAAAAAGCAGAGAAGAAGCCAGATGAAATTGTTTAGATAGAAAGAATTCCATCTAAGTGCAATTCCCCTGATGGCATTAATTTGGTAAAAGACCTGGTACATGACCCAATCCTAACCTTATATTGAGCAAAGATAGCAAAAAAAAAAAAAAAAAAAAAAAAAAAAAAAAAAAAAAAAAA
>CM021740.1:2598733-2706612 GCA_011075105.1 Heteronetta atricapilla
GAAAGGAAAGGAAAGGAAAGGAAAGGAAAGGAAAGGAAAGAGAAAAAGAAAGGAAAGAGAAAAAGAAAAAGAAAAAAGAAAAAGAAAAAGAAAAAGAAAAAGAAAAAGAAAAAGAAAAAGAAAAAGAAAAAGAAAAAGAAAAAGAAAAAGAAAAAAAAAGAAAGAAAAAAGAAAAAGAAAAAAAGAAAAAGGAAAAGGAAAAGAAAAAGTAAAGGAAAAAGAAAAGGAAGAAGAAAAAGAAAAAGAAAAAGAAAAAGAAAAAGAAAAAGAAAAAGAAAAAGAAAAAGAAAAAGAAAAAGAAAAAGAAAAAGAAAGAGAAAAAAAAGAAAAAGGAAAAGGAAAAGAAAAAGGAAAAGGAAAAGGAAAAGAAAAAGGAAAAGAAAAAGGAAAAGAAAAAGAAAAAGTCTCAGGAGTGGGATTCTTTTCTCACACCAAGTATAAATCAGGAATAGCTCCACTGAAATCATGAGAGGTCAATCAAAAAGAGAGGAAAACCAGACTTTAATGTATTTAAATATAACCCAATATGTGCTACATTTACCAAAACCTGGCTATCATTACTCTTTCCCCTGGAGATTATACCCAAACTTGTCTCTTACCCTAATGTATACTATATAGAGATGCAAAAGCTGATGCAAGTGAATATGCATAGTTCTGGCAATCTCCTCTAGTTTATTTTGGTACATTGCAAAACAGCCTGATTCAGTGTTAGCCACTTCAGTATCAATTCATCTTTGCAGCTATTCCTGCAGAGAATGGAGTGTGTGCCCTCTACTGCAGAGTTCCTCAAATCCATCTATCATTTTATTGACCTGCTGGGAAAAGCGTCCTGTTTTCTAGCTTGGACTGGGGTTCTTTAGGACCACAGAAAAGAGACGTTTCCAAAGGCTTTTAAAAAGCCTTTAAAAATAAATAAATAAATAAATACATAAAATATACAAAAGAAAAATGTCCTTGCAGGAATAATGCAGAAAATAGACTTGGTTAAAACCGGAGCTCAGCAATGATGATACACTTACTGTAAATTAGAAGAAATACAGAGACAGAACAGTACTTGTGGAGAGCCCCTCACAGGAGCTGAGCAGCGTACGATTTCCAAATCCTTTACTCTAGAGCAGCTGAGCCTGGTTTGTCACTAGCACAATGCTCCACGTGAAGAGCTGCCCCACTCTGTCTCCACCTGGTTTGTTCATGGCCACAGATTGCTTGAGCCTGGATTCGTCCCAGCTCTTTTCCGGCTGCTCCCTTTCTCCACCCCCAGAGTAGCTCAGACCTGCCTAGGAGATGTTCTGTATGCGTGTCTATAGAAGTGGTTTTGCTTTCACCAGCAGTCCTTGCATTTTAAATAAAGACTTTTTACACCTTTTGTTTCACCTCGTTCCACTGCCTTTCTCAGCACCTTTGTGCCCTTCTCCAGAGATTTTTCATTTCTGAGAGAAAGCAGATAGCACATGGCAGGGTGGGGAAGTGCATCTCCATCCAGCCCTTCCTCATACAGCAAGGAAACCCAAGCTATCTTTTTACTGACAGGGTGAGAAACCACAGTTCTGGGTTATGTCGCTATTGCTGTCTCTGCTATGTTTGTAGCTGAAAGAAAGGTACAATTTAGAACTTAGAAATCAATGGTAATTGGTCTTTGTACAAATTTGCTTTAAGTGAAAGACTCAATTTCAAGTGATATCATACTGATTGGAAATCAATTCTTACCAGCAAAAAATATTTTTAGGCATCTCAAACTCATTCTTAAAGACCTGGACCACAACCACGTTACAGGACAGTAGCATTTGTCTCTGTAGTCAAAGATTCAAACCTTAAAACTTCAGAAATGTCAGTATTGATGCAAATGTCCAATCACTGGATGCTCATTTAGCATCTGACCTGTTGTAGATTTGTGAAAACAGAACAACAAAAAATCAAATGGAATTACTTCAGAATCTTTCCTGCTGTAGATAACATACGGCTATGACACTAAATGTGCTCTGTAAGCTCGCTCTTGGGGGGAGGAAGGAAGGGTGGGCAGCAGCAACATCAGATGCACATCTTTCAAGATATATGTGTAGCTGGCTGGTGCACATGCCTATTCTCCCTTGCTGCATCAAATGTTACCATAGCCAAAGAATTGGAGAACTGAACAGGCAGCCCATCACTGCAGACTCCACCCTCCTTTCCATTTAGCTGGAGTACAAGAAGTAACCAAATGAATTGGTTTGCAGTCTCAGATGCTCATTCAGCATTATTTTTCTTCACAGCAAAACTCAAATAATGACATATTTTCTAACTATCTATTTGGGATGCTGCTTCAAGCTTGTTTTCCAGGCTCTATGATCTCCTCGAACACTTGGGTTGACTCCACCTTCCCTGAAGCTATAGAAAAAGCACTTCCATATTTGCAAGGTGCATCTTATTTCCCCTGCACCTGCTGACTCTCATTCACTGCTGGAGGTCAGTTCCTGCCTCTCCATCTCATCCCATCATTTTCTCTGTCATTTTTTTCAAAGAGTACTTACATCCTCTCCTATTTTTGTCCCTCTCAGTTGGGTTGGACTTTCCAGGAACCCCTGGAAAGCAACAGAGATTTCATCGGCCTCACCTAAATCTCACTTTAAAAGTCCTGTTCCCTGTGATGCTAAGCCCTTGATAACATGGGCTTGGCCCTGTGCTGAGCTACTGCCTGGTGCAAGGTACCTTGCAGCCCCATTTTCTTCTGCCTGCTCCCTGGCTGGGCACAGCACTGAGTACTGGCTCCGTGAACCTTACTATAAAAGAGGTCTTAAATTAGCCTCAGACATGCCATTGATTTGGTGATGCTACACAGTGGTGTAGCTAGTGTGCAACTAGGACATATATCTCTCAGCAGATGACTTCAGTATTTTTTTCCCATACCAATATTCTTCAATACTTCAAATCTTTCTTCTCAATTTACAAGAATACAGGTTAGGTCAATCTTCCTTTATAAGTCATACCTTCAAAACACTAAATCATACATTTGTTTGCCTTCCACTGCACTTTTACAAGCTCAGTCAGCAATGTCCTTCCTATAATACATTACAGAATTGCAGATAATCCAAATGGAGTCTGACTGGTGCTTTTCAAAGTGGCAGAGTAACATCAGTAGTAGTAATATACGCATTCACTTGCATTTGTACTTCTGCCAATGTTTTCAGTTCAAGACCATATTTGAATCTGGTTTCCTAGAGCAAGATAGGAATTGATGCATCTGCAAATGCAAAGGCATATGGTCTAGCAATAATTGACAGGGTTCCTTCCAAACACGCTCCTGCAAAGGTGACAAAACCCCTTCCAGAATAATTTACACCTAATCCCCTCCGAACAAGTTTAACACACTGTATATACCTCCCTTGTGTTTTAGGTGTTGTATGAAGCATCAATATTAAATTAGTAACATTCATACCCAGTTAATCAAGTGAGTCTTGAGCCAAAACCTCAGAGACTCTAAGGGCTTCCATCCTCTTTGATTTCCTATTCTTTGGATGAGATGTGTGGTACAATCTCTTTAGTAAAAATCCCTTGGAGAACTTCGCAACAACCGTTCAGTACAATAGTCTGGCTCAAATCCATCTCCTGCAGTTATATTTAACTATCAATATTTAACTATCAATAGCCTCACCTTCACATTCTTACCCTACCTCCCTGAAATGTAGTCTAATGTGTAGCGCCTAGGAACTGCTGCATTGTACCTTGGAGGGGGCATCATTTAAACACTGAGGATATTGATTCCAACTTAAACTTTGTCTATTGGTTTTATGGTGCTCTGGGACAAAAGATGCTACATAGAGTCACTGCTAGTGATCCCCACCTCTCTACCAAGATTATATCCATAGATGGGTTTCTGTTTGGATCCACCAGAGATTACCTAATCCCTGTAACTCCCAAACTTGATACAAACAGGGGTTCTTCACAGCTTGTGTTTACCTCTTGAGACGTTATGATGCCTAGCTGCTTACAAGCTGGCTAGACATTTCCTTCTAAGGCATAAATTTCCAATGAATATGAGAGCTCAGACAGGAGGCCTAGCTAACATTTAAGTGCCATCACTTTTATAGGAAACCCTTTCCACTGTGACAGCTCTGCCACACTGGTGTCACATCCCTCTTTACACTTCTTCATGCCTGTTCACACTTTGGTGCATTGACAAATCAATTAAAGCATTTTCTTGGCTTCTCCTTTCCCCTTTTTCGTCACTATGGGACAGTTTGCTCACGGCAAGGCAAACTTTCACATCTAGGTTTTCAAACATGTAATGAAATGTTATTGGAATACTTGTTCCACAGGTAAGTCAAATAGTATAGTAGGACAACAGTGGGATATTTATCTGTCTCTGTTTTGTTTTCTTGCAAAATTTACAAAACTGTGTCTATGACTCATCTAGAACTGGAGGACTAAAAAGGATCTACTTTCCTTTTATCAATATAGGAGTTCTAATATCTACTACTGGTGAAGGTGTTATATTCATATTGTGTGCTAAAAATACTGCATGCTTGGGGGTCTGGACAAAATTTGTATACCTTATTGAATATACATCACACAGAACCTAAATTGTGCTCTTAGCAGAAGTTCCTTGAATTTCAGGAGTGATATATGCTCACGAATCCCACTGCAACCAGTGAGAGCTACAGGTACTTGACAGCTTGGAAAATAGTTTCTACCCAGATGTATGAACATGGATTAGAAACTACATTTAGCTATTGATGCTTAAAAATATTTGTATTATTGATGCTACCACATACCCATCACTGTAATCCATGGGCAGACTTTCAATATCAAGTCTACAGAACATCTGATTTTCAGAAATATCAAAACATATTAGCATATCTCCTTGAAAACTGCTCTTAAAAAAGTCACATCCTTAAGATTTTCAAGGCTGATTAAACAGAGCAACCCCAGAGAGGCCTCCTCCTATCTAGAGTCAAAGAGGGAAGGGGATAAAACCAGGCATGCCGGTGATGAGCTAAGGGATGGTGCGCTAGAATCAGAGGGACTGTGTGCCAGTGAGGTCCTTCAGTCAGCTCCACAAGGTGCTGCGTGTAGGGAGGTGCATTTGAAGTGCTTCTACACAAATGCACGCAGTATGAGGAATAAAATGGATGAGCTAGGAGTCTTGGCCCAGTCCCACATCATTGGCATAAGCGAAACCTGGTGGGATGAGTCCTGTGGCTGGTGTGTTGCAGTAGATGGTTACAGGCTCTTCAGGAGGGACAGGCAGGGTAGGCGAGGTGGCGGAGTGGTGATGTATGTGAAGCAGGGGCTGGACTGTGTGGAACTTCAGGTCATTGATGGCAAAGTTGAGAGCCTCAGGATTAAGGGACGAACAAATAAAGGGGATGTTGTTGTGGGAGTCTGTTACAGACCACCTGGCCAGTATGACAACGCCGGTGAATTATTCTTTGCAGAACTGAGAGATGCCTCAAGATCAACTCCCCTTGTCCTTATGGGAGACTTCAACTTGCCAGAAGTCAGCTGGAATCACCACACAGCCGAGCAAGTCCAGGAGGTTCATAAAGCACCTAGATGATAGGTGCTAAGGGAGCCAACTAGGCAAGGTGCCCTCCTAGATCTGCTGCTGGAGAACAGAGAGGGTCTTGTGGGAGACGTGGCAATTGGTGGCCGTCTCGGTCACAGTGACCATGAAGTGGTTGAGTTTAGAATTTATAGTGACAAAAGGAACACTGCCACCAAAACTTCAGCCCTGGATATGGGGAAAGCAGACTTCAGGCTGCTCAGGGAACTAGTCAGCAAGGTCCCCTGGGAAACTGTTTTTGAAGGCATTGGTGTCCATCAGTGCTGGTCAATCTTTAAGCACTGCCTCCTAGAAGCACAAGATCAGGCAATTCCAAAATATCGGAAGTCAGGCAGGCAGGGCAAGAGGCCGGCCTGGCTGACCAGGGATCTTCTACTGGAGCTTAGGCAAAAAAAGAAAGTGTACGGCTGCTGGAAGGAGGGTCAGGTGACGAGGAAGGAATACAGGGATGCTGTTCATGTTTGTAGGGAGAAAATTTGTGTGGCCAAAGCCCAACTAGAGTTGAATCTGGCCATGTCTGTGGGAGACAATAAAAAAGTTTTTTTTAGATATGTGAACAGAAAATGGAGAATCAAAGAAAACATAGGTCTGCTGCTTGATGGGGAAGGCCTCCTCACAGACACTGACTTAGGCAAAGCAGAGACATTAATGCCTTCTTTGCCTCTGTCTTCAACACTGATAATGGGCTTTGGGACCCAGGGTGCCTTGAGCTGGAGGACCATGACGGTGGGAATGAGAAACTCCCATCTGACCCTGAACGTGTGCGGGATGTGCTGTTCCACCTGGATCCATAGAAGTCCATGGGTCCAGATGGGATTCATCCTGGGGTGCTTAAAGAGCTGGCTGACGTCATCGCGGGACCTCTCTCAATTATTTTTCAACGATCTTGGGAATCTGGAGAGGTCCAGGTAGACTGGAAGCTGGCAAATATTGTGCCAATTTTCAAGAAGGGTCAGAGAGAAGACCCTAGCAATTACAGGCCTGTCAGTCTCATGTCAGTGCCTGGTAAAATTATGGAGAAGATGATTCTTGAAGTTATTGAAGTGCACCTGGGGGACAGTGCAGTCATTGGTCCCAGCCAACATGGGTTCATGAAGGGTTGGTCCTGCCTAACAAATTTGATTTTCTTTTATGATAAGATCACCCAGCTAGTCGATCAAGGGAAACCAGCTGATGTGATCTTTTTGGACTTCAGCAAAGCTTTTCACATGGTTTCCCACAGGATCCTACTGGCCAAAATGTCCAGCATACAACTTAACAAAAGCATCATACAACAGGAGAGCAATTGGCTGATGGGCAGGGCTCACAGCGTAGATGGGGCCACAATCTGGCTGGTGTATGGTCACTAGTGGGGTATCAAGGCTCCGTTTTAGGGCCAGTCCTCTTCAATGTCTTTATAAACGACCTGGATGTAGGACTAGAAGGTGTTTTGAGCAAATTTGCCAATGACACCAAACTTGGAGGAGTTGTGGAAAGGGTGGAAAGGCTTTGCAGAGAGATCTGGACAGGCTGGAGAGCTGGGCGATCACCAGCCACATGAAGTTTAACAAAAGCAAGTGCCGGGTCCTGCACCTGGGACGGGGCAACCCTGGCTATACATACAGACTGGGCGACGAGATGCTGGAGAGCAGCCCCGCAGAGAGGGATCTGGGGGCCGTGGTTGACAGCAAGTTGAATATGAGCCAGTGGTGTGCCCTGGCAGCCAGGAGGGCCAACAGTATCCTGGGGTGCATCAAGCACGGCGTTGCTAGTCGGTCAAAGGAAGGAATTGTCCTGCTCTACTCCGTGCTGGTGCGGCCTCACCTCGAGTACTGTGTGCAGTTCTGGGCACTGCAGTACAAAAAGGACATTCAACTGTTGGAGAGTGTTCAGAGGAGGGTGACGAAGATGGTGAAGGGCCTAGAGGGGTAGACATAGGAGGAGTGGCTGAGGTCACTGGGCCTGTTCAGCCTGGAGAAGAGGAGGCTGAGGGGAGACCTCATTGCAGTCTACAACTTCCTCGCGAGGGGGAGTGAAGAGGCAGGCGCTGAGCTATTTTCCATAATCACCAGTGATAGGACCTGCAGGAACGGTGTTAAGCTGAGTCAGGGGAAGTTTAGGCTGGACATAAGGAAGAGGTTCTTCACTGAGAGGGTGGTCGCACACAGGCTCCCCAGTGAAGTAGTCACTTCACCGAGCCTGTCTGAATTTAAGAGGCAATTGGACTGTGCACTTAGTCACATGGTCTAAACTTTTGGGTAGACCTGTGCGGTGCTAGGAGTTAACTTGATGATCCTTATGAGTCCCTTCCAACTCGGGATATTCTATGATTCTATAATTCTATGATTCTACTTGAATGTTTGCCCACTTTTCAGATTCTGATATGGAACTTCCCCAAAGGGAATTGAATGAGCTTCATATCTGCTGCTCCTGCCCTCACACTCTCATTGCAGAATGGTCTCTTGGAACTGACAGAGAGAGGAAGAGAAGTCTACTCTTGCCTACTACATACACACACACATGCCTTTACACATATACACACACCAGAAAATACAGTAGGAAAAGAGATATATTTCCATAACCATGATAATCAACAAAAATCCATGTACACCTATGTCTAGGAACATAGAGACACACACAAAGAGATTTAAGCCTGACCTAAAATAGCAAATTGTACCTTTTGGAGCATTACAGTATTTTATTTAATATGCATAGTAATCCACTTTAGTAACTATTTGCAAAATGATTTACTACATATAAAAGTAAAATAAGTCATGTCCTTAGTAGACAGCATCATTGCCCTTTACATAAAAATATTTTCATTGGTCACTGGTATGCTGAATAGCACCATGATCCACAATGTGAAAAGCATAAGCTATACTCTCCACAAGATGAAGGAAAAGCCCTTCATGAAGATCGTGTTTAATCCTACCATTTCCCTCTTGTCCAAGTTATCCTTACCATTCACTGTTAGTTTTCTATATAGCACTTGCATGACTGGCTACAACCTACAACTTGAGGTTCCGATGTTGAGATACAGATTTTATCCAAAGCAGAAACAAAACCACATTAACTATTAAAAATGTTTCTTAACCTGTTGACACTGCAACAAAATGACATTGAGCCTTTTCCACGGCAGTCTTTTAAGAAGGTAAAGAAATTTGCATTAAAGCTTCTGTAACCCTTAATTCACTGAATTAGGGATTCCCTAATTAGAGAAGAAAGCAGCTCCTGGAAAAGTGGCATGTGAGTATTTACCTTCTATTTAAAGACCTTGGATTAAAAGATACTGGAACAGATAACACAACAAAATTAGTTTTTGCTGCAATGGCGAGGTTAAGGTTTCTGCTGTTGCTAGGATATACTGCCCTATCACAGCCAATCTTGACGGCAAAAATTGGTGCCTTAATTTCCCAGCGGTCCATGCTACTTCTGACTTAGGCCTCATTCTGGTTAATCATGCTGTCATTCTCACTACAGATTGCCTTTTGACATCTTCATCTGCAAGAAGATTCTACAGTCAAGCCTACGGCGAGTCCATTCAGTGTTTTACTGGTGGTCAGGACTGAACTCGTGGTCAAGTTTCTTGTAAAGTGAAGAGCTTCACTAAAGGATGAGGAATACAGTAATTGAAGAGTTATTTTGCTTGGCAGAGGCAGGCGTGACCATGTCTGAGCAAAATGTAATTGGAGCAGCGATCACATTTGACTCCCGGTACTGCAGCGTCAGGAGCCATTTACACCATTCCCAGAGAGCTGGAACGTGGAGGCTTCCTCTGCTTTTGCTGGTTTAAATAACAGGACAGAAGAGAGCTGCTTCAGATGTACATTTGTGAGCTGAAATGTGCATTATGCTTGGTATTGACTGGTCTCAGCTGATAGATTCTCATGAAGACATCTGTTTAGACATTTTTTTTTTTTTTTTTTTTTTTTTCTAAGAAGTATTCTCTCTGATTTTGTTGTGATTTCTATTGTACTGGTCATGATATCCCCTCCAGGTTGGTATAATGGATCATCCATATTAATTTCCTTAAAAAGTTGCTATTTATGGCTGCTATCAAATGCTGCTTAAAAAGGCTTCCTGAGGATGATTGACAGGTGTCTGACTACAGGTTTTGCCTGAATAGTAACATAAAAACCTGAGATACCTACTTTTCAGCCTCCTACAAGTCACTTTGTTTGATTCTGTCTGGAAAATAAAACTGCTATGTTATACAAGAAGTTAATTCCATTAGAAAATTAAAATACTGTACTTCATGTGCAACAATATCCCAAAACCACATTTTTCCCCCAAACATATTGCTGTTCCTTCCACTGCTGTATATCAGCACAAGCTTAATGTGTCCTCAGCTTACATTAAAACTCTATTTCCAGTAGAAAATACTGGCAAGTGTCATAGAAGTTATACCAGCAGAAAGATGCAACAAAAAACCTGTGCTCTTTTACTATAGGTACAACTGAACAGGAAGCCTTTTAGTATTTTGAATAATTTATTGATGCTTTTGAAAAGCAGATGCACTCTCATTAACACTGCGTCTCTGATAACTTTTGCCCTTACTACCTAGATTTCTTCTGGTGCCAGATGTCTACTGTGATTTTCCACAATTACAAAAGCAGACCACTTGCTACTGTAAACTGCAAAGCAGTACAGCCAGCCTTGCAGAAGATTTCCCAGCAATTACTATTATTGTATTAGAAAAGAGCAGAAAGATTATCTGATGCTCTTAGCACCTTCCTTGACACCCAACAGATATTGCAGCTGTGAAGGTATCAAGTGAACCAGCTGAAAAAAAATTCTGATTTCCAGTAAAATCCAGTGAGCTAGACTCTGCTGCTCTTGCTTACAGTGGCTAGTTCTATTATGGGCACCTACATTTAAATCAACGATATTTATTACAGAGACGGTAAGTAATACTGATCCTAGATCCTAACAAGAGTGAGGTTTTTTAGAAAACTGGATAGCAAAAGACCTATCTGGCTAACACAGCAGTTAACTGGAAGGAAGTGTAGTTTGGGGGCACTAGAACAGGGAAGCAAACAAGGAGTTGATTGCAAGCATGGCTAATGAAGTAGCTGACGTGGTTCAGAACCAAAACCCAGAAGAAAACCAAGACTTGATATAAAGACTCTGCTTTGCAAATACACAAAACAACAAACAAAGTACACTTATTTATAATGAAGCACAGAGACATGCTTGATCATGGGAATCCAGGAAGGGTTTCCAGTTAGTATCATTAAAATGCCTCTGCTAATTCATACTGTCTCACCAGTACAGATGCCAATACTCTTTACAGGGATAAAAACAGTATTATCCTTCATATAAAATAATTACACGCACATCACATATGCAGCAGTGACATATATGTACTAAACTCAGAAACCAAGTGATAAATTGCATTTCTCCAGCACCTCTGACCGCCTCACCTGCACTCTGCCCACTAATCCATCTTTGCCAGGACTACCTCTAACCTTCCAAACCTATCAGCTACTTGCAGACAACCGTCATTATTTTTTTTTCAGATAATAACATGCTAAAAAAAAAGAAAAAAGAAAAAGTTTTCTTCCTTCCCACAAATGAAGAATTTGCCCCCAAAATATATTGGTTTGAGGTTCAGGGCATTCCTAGAGCTCTGACAAGTTTAAAATCTAATAACTCATAACACTTGAAGGTTAGAAATGAGTACTTTATATAAATAGGGG
This sequence comes from Heteronetta atricapilla, assembly GCA_011075105.1. Lineage (NCBI taxonomy): Eukaryota > Metazoa > Chordata > Aves > Anseriformes > Anatidae > Heteronetta > Heteronetta atricapilla. The sequence continues at coordinate 2,609,951 of CM021740.1, forward strand.
AGAGCTATGAACACACACCCTTAATTGCTCACTATAGGCTTTACCACGTTACCACGTGTCCAAGTTTTTATTTTAGTCCTGGTAGGTCATAAGATACCAGCCTTCCAGATTGCACTGCAAGGCTCTCAGCTCACACTTGGATATTCTGAAGTTAATTATTCAAGTTCAGTGCTTTGAAAGGCCCATAAAACTAATTTCACAGCACTGGGGAACTTGGTACAAAGGAAGCAAAGAAAAGGGTATGCACACATGATCCTTAAGAGTTGCAAAGTACATCTACTGCTGTGTATTTGTATGCTTTACCAGTCTGAGTTTATTTGCAATGAATCAGCTCCAGGTGTAGGCAGATTAAGTCTATGTGGTCTGTCACACATATATTTTTTTTTTTCCCATGGCTTAGTACTGCCAACATTTCTAGCAGCTGGGTTCACATGTAGAGATCTACTGAAATCAAGGGCTCAAGTTCTGCCTCCCCAGAATGAAGGCATTTTCCATAGAGTATTTGAGCTGTATACAGCTCTGTATACAGCTCCACTGTATACAGAGATAACATTCAGTCAAAAATAAAATAAAATAAAATAAAATAAAATAAAATAAAATAAAATAAAATAAAATAAAAATGAAAATGAAACCATCACCTCCCTTCCACCTCTGTGAAGTGGGCTGGGATGTATAAGACAATGTAAAGTGCCTTTTCTTATTCCAAAGTTCTCATGCACATTCCTTCTGAAAACCCCATCTGTCACATTTCTCTGAGCTACTACTGGCAAGCTATAGCATGATCCAGCAAATTGCAAGACCTTGGGAAGAAGCAGACCATTCCGCTTAGTTCGTACCAGCAGGTTACTTGTCCTCCTTCCTTATTGCCCTATCGATTGCCCTCTTTCATTTACAAAGAGAGCAGCACTTGGGAAGGAAGACAAATGGCCAAAGCCTGCTCTGACCCCTCTCCTCCTCCTAAAATACAAGGAAACCAGAGCCCATGGAATGTGATTTTGGGTCAGTGCCAAGCACACCTGGTAATGAAAAGCAACAGCAGTAAACCTTCGCACTAACTGGGGAGGAAAAGGACATTTGCATGTGCTATCCCTGCTGATGCAGCCTGCTTTGGAAATACCTGACATACTTGTGCTGCCTCTTCACCATTTCTTAGAAAACTCAAATATATATATGTATATTTAAGTCTAATATACCCACGGATATGATTAAAAAGAACAATCTATCCCCTTTTGCAAGAGTTAACTATCTAAATGCTCTCCTTTGAATAGGTGCGTAATACTGAAATGGTAACCACAAAACCATAGGGACTCTTGTTTGAGTTTCCCTAAAACCTTAATGTTTTCCTCCTCCTCTGTGCTGATTTGTGAAAAGTAGTAAAGAAAATGAACTACTCTTCCTTCTGCTTTAGGCTTTAAAACTGCTATGATGACACTTCCAAATAATTAGATAATCATTAACTCATTTGCAATTTATCAATATCAACAAGAATCAGAATGTACTAACACAACATTAACTTAACACCATCACCGGTTTCTAAAGAAGTTTAGAAGATTAGAAGACTGAAGAGGACAGATGAATAAACTAAAACTGAACATTGGAAAGAAACACTTTTTCCATTAAGAAAAAGTTTCACTATGACTGAATTACATCACTTACCTTGCTATTTATATGCAGATTGTTCCTGGCTTTGAGTATCATCTATCTCACTATCGGTGCTGTGATATTAGGTATGATGTATGGGCAGTTAAAATCCTTGGTTTCCAGTGAATTTCAAGGGCTGCTTCCAACTAACCCTGTGTTTCTGTGATCAGAGCTGGTCACACATACAGAATCAGTTTTTCTAGATCTCTCACATGCCCTCTCAGGTTTTTAGTTCTTGAAGTCCTGCAGTAGTAGTTTTGTTTTTGTTATTTAAAATACTTGCAAACCACAAGTTCTGAATAGATTTAAAGTCTGGATAATTTTTTAACTTGGTGACAGACAGACTTAGAGGGGCCATGTTTGTTACATATATCCATAATGGATATTGTCCTCAGCTTTGCTTTGTTTCAATGAACATAGATGACAAAATCACAGAGGATTGTACAGACTTCAGGATTTAGGAGCTAGCCTTCACATGGACCCAGTACATAGCATCTGCACTCCCAAACGTTTCCAGAAAGCTTGGGATGACTCCTTCCCAGGTTTCCCCACACACCACACTGTTACAGCCAGTACCCCATCAGTTGCAGACCTGGACTCATGGCACCATAATTTCCATCTTCCAGGTGGACCAAAGTCCAACTTAGTACATAATCAATATTAAATTGAATATGGAAAAGAAAAATCATGAAAGCAAACATGAGATCCAGCCCTTAGAGTATTTATTATGCACATATGTAAGGGTCAGTTTATTTTATTCATCACTGATGACACAGTCCCTTCTGGCAACTCCTTAGAAAACTGGGACAGCAGTAGAGAAGATGAAGCAGTTGAAGCAATTAACAATGCTCAGAGACTGAAAAGTTTAAAAAACACAAAACACCATCAAGAGTCAGAATTAAGTTTTCTCAAGACAAGTCACACATGGCCAGGATGTTTGAATCACATCTATATTTTTACAAAAACTTTACATACAAATAGCTGACAACTCTATACAGTTATTTATGTTTTTGCCTAGAGTTGATTAAGAACTGCTGTAAATCTCAGAAGAATGTGAGAGCATGGGCTGATGTGGTCCCTTCCCGAAGATCTGTGCATGCAGATGAATTCTGTAGTCCTGTCTCTGAAAACAAATTTCACTCCACTTGAAGTGAGAGTACTATTTCCATAGGACATATGTTTCCATAAGACACTGCACACAGACTTTATTTTATTTATCTTGCAAGTGTGAACAGTTAACAGAGCTGGGATTCACACCTTAGGATCAAAGGAGCACAGGTATTTGAAACCTGATACTTATACCATTAAAGTATCTGCTCTGGGACACACTGTGCTTTCCTGCTTTCCTCTCACAAGTTACATTCTCTAATGAAAACCTGATATTATCAAGGTTTTTGGATACCATAAATTTATCAGAACTCTGCTTTAAAAAGTATGAAGATGATGAACTTTGCATGACATGGATTGACTTTAGACAGCCTCCTCCAGACCTCCATGTGATAGCAACATTAGGTTTAGGCATAGGAACAAAAGCATCTTTCGATTCTTAAAAATTAAGAAGTTCTTGTTGGCAACAGCCCATAAGCAAACGGAAAGAAGGCATAAGAAATCAGTGACAAACATTTTATTTCTTAATTGTTTAAACAGGAATTGCTTATGATTACATAAGTTTTAATGGTTTTCCAAAGGAAGCAGAACAATTCTTAGCTAACACTTTGCTTTGTTAGAAGTGAAGAGGGTTATAAATGCACTGTACTATTATCTGTGCCTTCCTTCATATGTTGTGATTATGTGTTCAGTAAATAGCATCCAGACTAAAAAGACCTTGTTGTGAAATCAAGCAACATTAACTCATTAAGTCAATAATTCATGGATTCTTTTATCTAAAGTGGCAACATCACACCATCAATTCACAAAACAGCCACTTCTCCGAAGTGTATGTGATGATAATAATGGATTTTCTAACAATACACTCTCAGAGCAAGGTCACTGCGCACAGATGCAGTGGACGCCATGATCTGACCTAGGTCAGCAAAACAAGCTTTATTATTGAACCTAATTATGAACTATCAAGATAATGGCCTAGACTAAACTGTTTCCTAGGGGATTATTTAGAAAGTAGTCAGCCATTTTAGGTTCAAACCTACTGTACAGCAATACCTTCAAGAGCAGAGCAATTGCTGCTAGTAGGTACTGTGTCTGCTAGGTACACTATACATGCACACGGAAAACACACCCATTTTAAAATATCCACCTATCTGCCAAAGGTAACCCTCATGCTCATGGCATATATTCAAATCAAATCGAATGGCATTTTGATAAGAATAGTCAAGTGAGAGCTGAAAGAGCAAGCAAAGAGAAAAATGAAGTGTATAAATCTGCATGATCATCAAGTAAACGAGGTAACAATACAAACTTTGTTTGCACTTGGCATTGCTTAGGTCTAGAGATATAAACCGATCTTTTAATACAGCCTGATTTTAATACAATGCTAATAAGTGAAGAGGAACGAAGCCAAAACTGTTTGGGATGCTGCTGATTGCTTTCAGACCAACCACAGTAAGACTCATGATATTCATATCATATTTCAAATATATTCCTTAGGAGAGCTCATGTAAGAAAAGTATTTCATGTTTCCTACATTTCCTTGATTAGCTAAAATTAATGCAAGGGATCAAAGCTGTCTACTGCAATTTTTTGCTCAGCTGAGTTTTTTTTTTTTTTTTAAACCTTTTTTTCCCCTCCACAGAAAGATAAAGCATTTCAATTGAGTTCACTTCTCCAGCCAGAAAAGTCATTAAAATGTTTCCTTCCCTTGTGTGTCTCACTCCATAATTCTCCCAGGTATATAGAACTGTCTCATTATTATTTTATACTCCAGCTCATGTAATTATACCCAAGTTTCAGAAAGGAATAGTTCCTTGAGATCAGAGTTCTTGTTGTGTTAGAAGTAAAGCCAACCTCTGAGTATTCCTGGCAGGGGAAGATTGATTCCCTGTATGATTCCCTCAATTATTTAAAATGATCTTGTTTTTATTTAAAATTTTGATTCATATGGTAACTAGAGACCTATTTTAGAGATGTTTGTTTTTCTAAGATCAGAGTTCTGTTACTGTGATAAACTTCTCACCTTTAATCCAGCTTCCAGTCCCAGTGAACCAGTCAACCTGTATGAATTAACATGATGTGATTGACCCTGTACCTTGCCTGTGGGTTTGTAATGAGATCCAACCCATGGGAAAACATGTAGGGAGAAGGGAGGGGGCAGCTCAGCCTGAAACCTTTCCTTTAACTGGTTGGCCTGTGAACCCATATGAACTGGATCTCCCACAGAAGTTATGATTTGAAAGTAACCCTTTCAAATCACACTTGGAAAGGTTCACATAGCTCTGGTGCTAATACACTGGGGCAATTTGCAGAAAAATTTGTATTCCTTCATTCCATACTGACAAAGACTGAAGTTCACAAGCTCTAGGCCAAAAGAAGCCATGGGGGAAAAACAGTTTTTCACAAAAATCAAGATAAAAGAATGACTTAGTCATACATTGATGGAAAGAGTTCTTAGGAATAAATGTAAGAGGGAAGGTAAAAAGATTCACTGGGTAAAAAGATTGCTGAAGCACCAGCTGAAAAAGGTATCTTTAAGAAACAGATATCTCCATCTCTTACCATTAATTATCCAGGAGCCATTTGTCAAGCAGATATCTATTAAGCAGATGTCTATAACAAGGATTTTTATTTTTGTGCAATTGCTTTTTGAAGTCTGGAACAAACTGAGAGTTGTGCTAGCAGTGGCTGGGTAGGAAATAATTCCCAACCACGGGAGTAAAAGGATGTTTTTGAGTAAAAGGGTGTTTTAGACACTTGAAAAATTCTGTATAATTTTGTTCTTTCTATTAATGTGTCAAGGAAAGAGACCAGAAACTTTTCACTTAAAATTAGAGGTTGTGGTAACAATGTTGTCACATGAAATAGAATGTGGGGCAGCAACACTCTATTCTAAGCATACTATGGACCAAAGGTGACCAACAGCAGAGAATAATTAAGAATTCTACATAGCTCCTAAAAGACCCCCAAACCATTAGTTTAGAAGGAATTCAATAGGAAAAGCAGAAGTCAGTCAAAAAAAAAAAAAAAAAAAAAAAAGAATTGGAACAAAAACCAGCCATAGAGCCCTGGAACAGCAAGGAAGATGTTTTAAACACCAGTAAAACACTCACCTGAGAACATGAAAGGGGAGAGAACCCCAGTGAGAAAAATTACAGTTGTACAGACCTACCATTTGGTAAATAAAACATTCATAGAAGCAGACCTTTCAAAGTAAATTGAGAGAACAATCTATGGAAAACATGGAAAATACCTGAATATAAAGGACTAATTGTTCCTCACCTGGAAGTAAATGAAACTCTGCCATTCGACAACAGAAAATCTGCCATTTTACAACTGAAAAGGCCTGATGCAAATTATAAGCATCCCTCAGCTAGGAGCACACTGTTACATATTAAGAGCTCAATAAACATAAGCAACCTCCTGCAATACCACCATCCTGTTTCTTTGTTTGCAGTGGCAACCCAGATACTTTTCAATGAGTTTGATCAACGTGGATAAAATTGTGACTGAAGTGCAGCTAGGCCTTCTGCTTACTCTGCTGTTTTAGTACACACTGCACGTACAGCTCTCATGGACCTCAGGAGAAGCAGGGAGCTACCAGATAATGTCCAGATATATAGGACAGATAATAGGACATCTAAATATGGACTTAGACATCTAGTGGTAGGCAAATGTAATTTGAAAGTGCAGTTTCTCTGCATTTCTATTTCCTGGAGTTCTGCTAATAGTCCCACTCCTTACCCTTCTACTTCCACCCCTTTGATCTCCACTGTGCTGTGGCCACACAAGCTGTCGTGTAGCTACTCAGAAATGATACCTGGAAATGAAGACAGCAGAAAGCTGGGAAGTGGTGCAGCAGGGAGCCAAAGAGATGGAGTGAGGCAGGACACGTGCAAACATCAGCTACCATGGTAACCCTGCTTTAGTCCTCTAAATTCAAATGTGCATACTTCCTCTAAGTGCTTAATAAAATTCAGTGTATGAGAAATGTTTGGCTTCTGTAGGAAAACAAAAACAAAAAAAACCTGTCCTGCACCCTTGCTTCTGCATGTCACCTCAATACTGTAGTTTTAAAACAGCAGAAAATGCTTGTTCTCTTGCAGTGTCCCACTTCAGCAAACTGTAAGCTGCTTCCCTTCCACAAGCAGCAGGGAACACAGGCTCTGACCAAAATGCAACAGAAATTTGCAAGAATCCTCTCATTCAATTAGACTTCAGAGTGTGGTTGTGCTCCGTAGCATAGCATAAGAATGCGGAGTATGGAAGGCGCTTAAGGTCATTTTTGCACTGCTAATTAACGTTTCAGAGCATTTCAGGAATCTTTTTACAGGAAGTTTATAATATAATTCAAACTGAGAACACCAAAAAGCATCAGGTGCAGTGAATTTCTAAGATATAAATGGCAGTGGAAAATGTTGGGCAATCTTGGGTAATTTGCAAGCACTTTAGTCAATCTAATTTCCTCCTCGCGTGCACTGATTTGCTTTATATACACACACCTTTGGTAACGCTCAGTAGAATTAGCTTTTCCCACAACCTCATGATGCATATGTGCTGAATCAGGCCAACACTTTGCTTCATACATAAGTGCAAGCAACAAAATCAATTGTCTGGAGCATTATCTGATGTAGTCAACCAGTGGAAGGCACTTTACATTCTGTTTATGCCTATTCCTGTTCACTGTTTTAAAATAAACCATCTTGAAATGGTGTTAGCTTTTCTCTGCAGTTTACTATACTTCTGGATTGCAGACAAGGAAGGGAATGTAGAACAGACATGATTACAAAGTTTTAACTGTCATAATTTCAGGGAATATACGATCTCTCTCCTATCATTCCTTGATTTCAGTATTAAAAATAAAGGTAAATTGGAAAGGATTTAGGCCAATAGTTCAGTAACAGTGAAGAGAAACCTCTTGACAACAGGATTACACTTCTAACATGATGTTCTTCCCACCCTCCTATAGTCCTTAGTTGTTCCCCAGGTCCTGGCTGCTGAAATCAACTCTTTATCTGATTGTGACTGTAGATAAGTATCAAAGTAGTAGAGTAACTAAAATAAGAGGATACACAGCTTTTGTGCTAATAAGCACTCCTTTTTAAATGCTAAGAGCAATTAGTCCTTTTGTGTCAACTATTGATTATGCAGACTGATAGACAAAAAAAGCAGCACCTCATTCTTCATTGTCCTGCATTTCTAAAGAGCGAAAGTGGCTTAAAGCAATTCTAAAGCAGAGTGATACTCCATCTTCAGAAATCAAGAGCAGCTTAGCTGTATTACAGAACATTGATAGGTTCAACTGAGGGAAAAGCAGTTTCTGGTGTTTCTTAGTACTATTTCATGAAAATATACATTTTCAGTATTAGCTTTCTAGTCCAAAGGTGAAGGTTATATCAAAGTCTCAAGAATAAATAATTTTGGCTCATTCTATTTGAAAGAAATTTAAGAAAGACTTTTTGCACAGTATGTGCAGTTTGCACAGTATGTGTTCAGTTTAAAATTGAATTCTAAAGAGTAAATGTTCACAATCCAAATTCTTTGAATACAGAATCTTCTATGATTTAATTAAGTGTCTCTAGCTTGGCAATGTCCTTAACTGTCACAATGCCTGACCACGTGTTTATGGAGTCCATTACATGTCATAAAGTGTTTGGTTTATTTATAAAGTACGCCGTGTTCAATAACTTGACTTTATAAAGTGTGATTTATAAGACGTTCCAATAATAAGGTTACATCACAACAGTGCAAATGCATATTCTAAGTGGTAAAAAAAAGCTTCTGCATGTTTTAAAGATATTCCTTCAAAATAGCATTTGAATCTTATTGTGCCATCTTAATTACACAGACACAAATTATCATGAGGTTCTTAAAGCATTTAAGTTATACAGAAATAGTGTATAACAGAAATAGTGAACAAGTAGTTACCTGGCTCATGGGTCACCTTATGTTTGTTGGTAGCAGCAACCTATAGTCAAGAGTTAGAGCAGATGTTAAAAGCCTATTATTGTGTTAACTGCCTCCAAGTGTTTAATACTCCTGTGGTTATTTATTTAGATGTATTTTCAGATGGGAATCCTTGAAATCCCACAGCAAGAACAAGGTGGAATTCAGTATCTCCAAGTTTTCAGTGATTTTCGAGGATTTTAAGATGAATACAACACTTTCATACGTAGAGTAAAAGAAAAGCATAACCTTTTAACTTCATATCAAAAGCTGAAAAATATTTAATTCTGTATGCAACTTCAGCTGCTTTTTCTTAGTTTTTATATTGCTGCACTACTGCTTCACACAAGCGAATGTGAGGCTATTTCATGAACTATTCATTGATCTCTATGAATTTATTACAAACACTTTGGACCTAATTATAACAGCATCCTTGAAAAACAAGCATTTTGAATGTCACAAGGAGATGTTGCAGTAATAAAGGAGAATGTAATAGGCCTTCATGCACACTATTTGAGAGCCAGAGGATTTTCATCAAAGAGAATAATATAAGTCCCTTATAAGGAAGGTAGATCCTATACATATTGCGGTTTGAAGATTTCTTGACACAGAATATTAAATCTGTGGAAGGATTCTATTTTCAGGCATACACATGTGAACGTGCTAGCCTGTTTCACATCCATACTTTGTAAAGAGCACATAACTTTCCAAGAAAATTCACTTTTATTACTATTCCCCAGGTTAAATACAGAGTACCAGCATAATCTAGACCAAAAGTGCTGGGAGCACTAAGATCCTGCAAATGTATTAAGCTGCACAAATTGATGATTTAGATTTCAGGGGGTAACTGTTTGATTCTTCTGCCACTGAACCTATTCAAGTCCTAAATACAATTTTGGGTGCCTAAAATCCCCATCTGAGTGTTCTAGCCAGCATCTGGTCCCATATTACAAGTGTTTAAGCAAAATGAATAAGTATGAGAACTAAATGTCCACGTAGCTAAAGCATAAATGTCTTCAAAGTCCAGGTATTTAACACATACAGAAGCATTGCAATGCCGCTTGGTAAGTGCTCACTAGCACATTCATCTACGAATTTTGAATGTGTACTATTGGGTTATACCTATCTGTGATTTAGAATCTAAATATTTTATTTATTCAAATCTGCTTTATTTGATTAATACTTTGCTTTGTTAGGATTTCAACTTTCAAGTTGAAATACCTTTCCTACTTATTTTGCTTTCCATGAGCACTGTTGATCCCATTACTGAAATCTCTACTCAACCATTAGGTTGTTTTTTGTATGAGCATGCATTGCTTCTGAAAGATGTTGAACTTTCAGATTTATGACACTGAAAATCTAAGCCATCGATCCACTGCACAAATACATTATGGAGAACACTTGGAGTCTACACTAGCTACTTTACTGAAGAGCTCTTCCAACATGCTTCACTCCTGACCTGGGGCCCATCTCCAGAAGGAAGAAAAGTTAAGTCTTCTTGAATCATTGAACTTTTCAACCAGAACTAGAAAATGTACAAGCATTATACGTGCTGCTATGGTGATGTTGACATTACTACAGGGTAGCAAACTTCCATCTACACCAACCGTCTGGGTTTCAAGTCTGATCTACAGAAGAGAACCTCTGTACCTCTTCTGAATTTTACTACTTTACAGCCTTCATAAAACTAGCAGCATCATTTAAACACCTAAAGTGCCAGATAAGTCTAGGTCAAGACTTCTGAAATTCAGTATGAGTTAATCTATAAAATACAAACACTTAAGAAACCCTGTAATTAGGTGCTCATACCATCTAGGTGGTCCTTCAGTTTAAAAAATTTAATGGCATTCAATATCCCCTTCCTTCATCTATCCTGAGAAGCTGCAGCCCCTTGCTAATTCCCTTACAATACTACCTTTCTTCCAGATAGGGACAGAAAGTTGGAAGTAGGAATACAATTGTTTGGAGACAGACTAGGCCAGATTTCAGAAGAGTCCTGTCTCCATTAATTTTTACCACTAAGGAGTTTGGACTTACATAAGAAATTAATTTCTCAACAATTAAACAACATCTCATCTATTACTGCTTCTTCATAGCTTACGGACTTAGGTTTCTAAACACAACATATGAGTACACAACGTCTTCAATTGCAGGGTCTGGGACCCAGTCTTTAGGATGAAGTGCAGACAAAGTAATGTACTTCATGACTTTTTTTTTTTTTTAAAAAAAAAAGACAGGTAACTTGTATGCTTGCACTTAAGATGACAGAAAGCAGTTTATTATAGACTACATTTATCTTCTACATTTTAAGTCATTTGAAAGCATACCCCGTGTAAAAAACACATTCAGACAAGTAGAAGTTTGAGCCTGAAAATAAAATCACAATAGCAAGAGCTACCAAACATTGTATAAAAGAGCTGTATATTAAGTTTTCAGCTTTGAAAAAGTGAAATGGATCAAAGATGATTTCAGACTATTCCACTGTTTTTCTTCTGTCTATTCATCTGCATTAGACATGGCTTGTTTTACAAGCACAAGTCAAAGAAACAATTATTCTTGCTCAACAATGATTTTATGCACCCTGCAAAGCCCTATTTCATTTAGCTTCATTGCTCCATTTTAGAGGTCTCTTCAGTGACACGTTCAAGCAAACCGGAGAGTCTAAGGTTCAGTATCAGACCATTGTAGCTCCTCACTGGCCACAAAGCACACTGTTCTGGTCCATCTGTGCTGTTTGCCCTTCATACAAGCTTCTCATAGGGCCTAAATAAACAGCTGAACTGTCTAACTCAAGGTCAGTCCTGGTTCAAACACTTCTACCTTCATTCACATTACAGGTATTTCTTCTTTCCAGAAAACCAGCACATTAGTAGCAATGCCCTGTTGGATTTAAAAGAAAATGTTGAAAGTAGTTGATTACGAAGAAAGTACCCTCAAGCATCTTGTTTGTGGCATAACATAATATTAGTTGTGTGAAACTGTTGGGAGGAAAACAGCTAGGCTCAAGTAGAGCAGAGTTTTGGTGAAAAAATAACTACAGAAACACCACTAGCACAGGAATGTCAAAACCTGAATTTTACTTCTCAGTGCCTTTTATCGATACTTTGATGCATTATGGGGATGGTGGTCATGTTCTCAAAACAGCACCAGTGTACTCAGCCCATTATCAACGAGCCCTGTTATAGCCTAGCTTTTACTGCAGCCAGGGTACAAAGAAGCTTGTGAGACGCATGCTTCCAAAACAAGGACCTGAAATGAAATGGGGCAGCCCTTTTGTGGAAGATGTGACAGTCAGTAGCTTGAGCAGGCTTTTAAAAAAATGCACTCAGGTAGCAGATTTTCAAGGAGAAGAGGACAATTTCAGATTTCAGATAACTACTTTTTATTACAAAAAATAAAGCTGATTACATATCAAATATTTAAAACATGATCTAGCAAAAAAATATTGGCAATGAATTCTTGTATTATTTTCATGTCATAACAGTTGGAAGGTGGTCAGAAAGAGGCACAATATGACTTTGAAATTAAATTTGCTACTTGAAAGAGATATGTGCATAAACATTTAAAAAGAAATAGACATCTGTTATTTAATATTAGATAGGAAAACACTAACTATTTCCTGTAAGTTCAGCTATTACAATGAATAACCACTGTTGTGGGAAATGGATAAATATATACACAGGATTAGATCATTCTTAGATTAGGGATTTTTCTTGTGAATTTAGTTTTAAAATACCTGGAATTAGTTTCTTTTTTCTTTTAATGCAAGCATTCTCTCAGTTCATGCAATTGGCTGAATAAAGAAAAATATTAGCTCCTGTGTAATTTAATTTAGGATAAATTAGAAACTTTGAAATATGCTTTTCAGTTGCACAGATCATCTTAATCAAGGCTTACCACTAATATATTGTCAATAATAATGTCTGAAATGTTTTCCTGGAATGAAAGAGAAAAATTCTCATTTTGATAATACATCATGTCACAAAAAAGATTTAATTGCGCTACCATTTCTGACCAACTACAGCTGTTGTTTCTTCAGGAGAAAATCACCTCCATCAATCAGCTTTCTTGTGGCCCTGGTTCCTGATCTCAAAGATTGTGATCCCACTGCTACAAGAAAGCTGCTGGTTGAGTTACGGAGACCACATGGAAGAGTTAGGGCCCCTTGCCTGTCATGGCAGCACATCCAGAGCCACTGACATTCTAGGGATATAAGCACTGGTTTTCAGAAAACCTCGTTCAACTTTTCAAATTGGTACAATTTATAAAAGTTTCTTCTCAAGGGCAGAAGAGGCACTGAGTAGCTATCTAGCAAATGAGAGCAAAGCTCAACCTTCAGAACAACTTTTTTCCTTAAGAATTAATTAACTTAAAACATTTTCCTGCAGCCAAAACTTGATATGCGACAGCTAAGCATCACACAGATGAAGAATTTCTAATTAAAATTTTCTGGCAAGATAACTGAATTGTCCTCATATTAAAGATTAATGCTTTTGATAGGCTTGATGGCTCTATATCCATTGTAAATCATAAAAAGGATGCTTAAGGAATTGATTCAAATTTATTAATTGCAATAATAAATATCACATCAGCAACAGCAACAATAAAAAGCTCTTCCTAATTCTTGAGTGCTAGTCATTCCTAAGGTAGGAAATTTTATTTTATTTTTACACACTGCATTAGTGGAGTAACTAAAGTGCAGTTGCCTCCAGTCAGGATTTTGCAGCTTCCCCCCATACACAAGACAAACACTCACTGACCTGTGTAGCACTATGGAAATGCTGTATTTACAAGAATAAGCTTCACCCTGTCCTTTCGGCAGTTCTGCAGCTGGACATTAACCTGTCCTTACCCAGTGAGGCTCAGGGAGGGTACACACCAACAGGAATCGGGAAAATCAGCTTCTGGTGGGTGGTGACAATCTCCAGGGCCAAGCCCCCAGGATTCCCCTGCGCTCCACTGTAGGCTTTTCTCCTTGCCCCTACTGATTCTGCATTCAGGGATGTTTCTGCCATCGAGCCAACAAAAGCAATGCCCTACTCCACACTTTAAAAGGGCACAATGACATTTATTTCAACATGAATTCAGATACCATTAGTTTTACCTACTGCTCAGCCAGAAGCTCCATGTTAGAAAGTATTTTAGTTTGTGTTTGTGTTGAGTTTTCTACAAGAACAACCTTGAACCATTAAGAACAGTTGACTGAAACAATTGACTGAAAAATATCACACACTTCAAAGATTTCTGATTTTTATTCTTCAATAAATTAATGACAAATCAGTGGAACATCTAAGCAAGGCAAAATTCAAGCTAAAACTGATTTAAAGTAGTACATTGGTCCTCCCTGTTTTCCTGCCCTTGGACAGACGTAACTGTTTAAGAAGGGGTAAACGATGTAGAGATATCATCTACCTCAGTATATTACCAGCTCAGAGTCATTAAAAGACTTCTAGAATTGAAAACTTTTTAACAAAACAAGTGGAAGCTTTGTCTGCCTGAGGCAGGTGGTGTAGAATGCTTCATTTTTCTTTTGCTAGGACCACTGGCTAGCAGTGTTTAGAAACTGAAGTTTAACAGAGCAAATTTTGGCTTCCTCCCATTCCTCTCATTTATTAAGTTTGCTCATGGAAAAATTGCACAAGCAAGGCCAGAAACACTATGAAAGCAGTCCATATTTTGCTAGGCATACACCACCTAGAGATATAATTTTAAATAATAACCTGCTTTGTTCATGCTCATTCTAGCACTTATTTTTATTATGGTTTTATGCCAGTGTGCTACATGTTTGTAATCTTTCAGGTTTAATCTTTAGGATTAGTAGGTATTAGGGAGAAAATAGAGCAAAATTTAATAATGTATGTTAATGAATAGCACATGGACATTACAAAGTTCATTTTCTCTTGCAGGATTTGGAGAAGTGGTAGTAGCTTACGTGTATCAAGTCAAATTATGATTCCATGATTCAAAAGGAAAATGAAATTGATTACATGTACATAAACTAGCTCATCATTTTCATTTCTAGGAAGTCTTGCAACTATTTTTTTAAAACTATTTCTCCAGTTAAATCAACACAAACCCTCTCACGTACTTGAAGAGCTCGTTGCTTTATTTTAAAACTAATCAGTAATATAGAAGATAGGGAGTACTCAGAGTCAGGCTTCTGGTCTCTTGTTAGGAGACCTGGGGATAAAGGAAACCAATGAAAGTCTTCAAAGTTAACACAGTAACAGACACTGATACTCATTTGTACTGTTATTTGAGTGGTTCACATTCACAGCTATTTCCACATCAGCTATTATAGGCTTGAATTTGAAGGCTGTCTGTATTTAATTGCAGAAGGAACAATAACCTATAGCCTGATCCAATACAGGTGACATTTGCCCTGTTCACTAGGGAGCATCTCTTTATAGTGTTTGAGGGAGCAACTGCCTACTGTACTAATTTAATGGCTGCTTTGGAATAAATGTACAGATGCTATTATGTACACCCTGGTGAAGAAAAAAATATCAAAAAAGGTGTTAACACTGACCACTGAGTACAGGGAATAACAAACATCTGTGTCATCCTGAAGCCAGTGTGAATGGGTACAGTTCCCTAAAAGCCATGCTATTATCTTTGCAAAAGGTTGAAGGTCTTAAATATATGAGCACAAGAAAGTTACTTTGTAATTTCAATTTCCATCTAGAAAGAGATGCTCCAAATAGCTGAAAATTAATGTTTTTCTTATGTTTTGCCTCAAATACAGATGTAATTCAGCACAGCCCACTTTGATAATAAAAACCACCCAATTATTACTAGTTTTAAATTTAGTACTTGCCTTCACACACAGGCATCCCCAGGCACTTTTCAAAGGTACTGGAACAACAGGCTATACAATTTAACTTGAAATTAATTAAGAACAGCTGAAAGAATCCAGAGCACAGCCTTCACTTTTGAAATTCAGAAATACTTGCTTTAGCTTTAAAAATTTGTACTAGATCTATCACAGTTCTTGCTGATTCAGATGTTGCAGTCACCAAGTTGATTGGAAAACAGACCATTTTCTTAGGGGAGCGTGTGCTTAAGATACTGTGGTCAAGCACTACCCTGCTATTCCTCCAGCTTGCAGGAATTTCTTATTAGAATAAGAATTTCATTACCCCATCACTTATTTTAAAATTAAAATTTTCCTGTTTCAGGTGCTATCATACCGCTATTACAGAGCACACCTGAAAGCACATTAAAAGTCAATGGAGTAACTCCAACTGAATTCACCAGGCTTTGAAATCAATTTCTTCACATTGATTTCAAATGGAGCTGAAAGAGGACTTATGTGCTTATGAAGTTGGAACTCTGAGGAAAAAATGATGCATTTCTCCTTAGTATGACAAAAACCTAAAGAACAGTACTGCACTTTTTTTTTTTTTAGACAATAGCTCAGACAGGATAGTATCAGCATAGATTTACTTATTTGAAATTAAGCTCAACTACAGACACGCCTAGATGGCTGAAATGCTAATTCTCAAATATGTGCAAAGAAATGAAGACCGATTTTCACTGTTCATCTTTTCATTAGTACAGTACTCAAATTCATTGCAAGAGCTACAGTTGTAATTTGTTGCAACTGCAAAGCTAGGTTTCCCGTGAACAAACTTGGTAGGGCTCTAAAAGTGACTGGGGCTGGGTAGGGTTTTTCTCCTCACACATGTATCTCCTGGAAGACGTATGTGGGTGGGAATACAGCATGCACAGGGAAGCCAATGGCATGCAGAGAACCACATCCGCCCATACACTGCCTGAAACTGCATTTCTGATAGCATATTTTTAGCTATAGCAGCACTAGCATTACTACAGTGCTAGCTTAATTGGGCTGGTCCTCCCTGGGTTCTGACACTGCTGTATTACCTAGATAGTGCTGCCTTGCCTCTGCAAGCCTGTGCCAGGATGAGGAGTACCAGTTATCCATGCTGACCTGCTGAGCTATTGGGGTATCATTTTCTGTAACTACCAAAGTAAATAAAAATACTATGTAATCACCACAGTTCCTGATTGAGAGGTGTTTGTCCTAGTCAAGGAAGATAAAAGTGAATGAAAGAGTGATACCTTGTAAAACAGAAGAGTTAAAATAGCTTATGTCTTCCAGTAATGGGATAGTTAGAAAGAAAAATACTCTTTGCTGGGTGCTTTCAGTCATGTAAAAGGTATCCCCTGCCTCCCCATGAGGCTGGAGATGACAGGGAGGGTACGCATTCACCTAGCACCCAGGACTCAGACAGCAGGCATCATACAGGAGAGCATTCCTCATTATTCTGGATTTCCAGCAATGGAAAGCACTTTGGAGAAGTAAAAAAAAATTGTTAGCTAGTAGGCACGTTTTGCAAGACAAATAAAAGGACAGTTTAAATTTTCAAAATGAAATCGCCAAGACATTTAATCAATTTTCTTCATAATTCACAGAAAAAATATTAGAACAAAAAACAGCAAAGTATTTTCAAGTGGTTGAGGGCATGGCACCTGTCAAACAGTACACCCGAACGGTCCGTACACCTAGAACCAGGGAACATCTCCAACAAGTACTTTAGCACACTATGAACTGAAAATCAGACTGGTTAGCAGTGCTGCCATTGATAGTGATACCATGGAATGGTAGAGGTTTAAGTAAAGCTAATATACTGGGTTGACAATTTTTTTTAATAGTCTATTTAGCCTGTAAGAATAAAATCCAGAAACTCTATTCTTTTGTGACAGAGGGTTTATTATTGTTTCATCTGTATTTCTTTCTAGGAAGAGGCAATTCATCCAAAAAAGTAGCAAGAAAAAGCTGTCTGTGTCTAAGCCAGTAAGTCAAACATCCTTACAATAAAAGTGTAAGAACTTCCACAGGCTGTAGACATGAAAGCCTTCAGTGTCATCAGTCAGACAAACCCCTGAAGACAAGTGGCTTTAATCCTATGGGGAAGCTGCCGAGCTCTGGGGAAGGAACCAGCTTTGTAGACAGACAGCAGAGCTCTGGGGAAGCATCACTCTCCTCAGACACAAAACTGGACCTGAGGGAATCTGCAAGGCTCTACAACAGCAGATGCTCCTGTAGACAACTAACAAAAATTGTTGTGTGCGTACGCGTGAATACGCATACACAAGGCAGTCTGTAATAAAGATTTTTTTTTAAATAAAAGTTTTACCCCAAATCCTTGAAATAGGATCTAAGATACTTAGAAATAAAACTTCCTCTGAAATTCTTTCCTCTTTTTTTTTGCTTGGAAACATGTTTTTCCTCTAGAAACAAATATTTTGAGATGACTTCCTCCCCTTCCTAAAGTACTATACCAAATTTTCCTCAGAGTAAAGAGCATTAGACTGAAGGTTGTTATGCCTTCCAGTTATGGTGTTCCCCCATCTCCTGCTTACACCTGTGCTATGCCAGCATTGCATTACACATCATGATGCAATTTTAACCCACCTGAAGTTTCCAACAGCTGTGCCTTGGTGCTGCAGGACACCACAGAGGCAGGAAGTGGCAGGGTTCGCCAGCCTCGCTGGATCTGCTCCGTAGGTACAGTTCATTTTTTAAAGAAAATAATCATTTCTGTTCAGGCAGAATCATTCCACTGATTATAAAGCAAATTTCATCTGGATTGAAAAGAGCTTGAGAAATTCTGATTATTAGCTAGTAATAGGCAGAAAGGGTCAAAACGGAGCTAAGCAAATCCATGGAAGGAAAATCCATTGAGGGCTACTGAACAGAAAAGGTACCACATCAGACTCAAAGTTCCGAGCCACAAACCAGTGCAGGATAGATCAAGTTGGTAGGATATCATGCACTCACTCTGCTATAGTGCTTAAAAGTTTGCTCTTGGTCTCTCTCAGAGGCCAGGTAACGGCCACTGTGGTACAGCCATTCTCATGGTCATTGCCTCAGTTATTCTAAAGTACATAATACACAGGAAAACAGTACATTCGTTGCTTCCAAATTGTAATGAACCATTTATGCACAATATAAATCATTTTTGCTGGTAAAGCGATACTAAGCTCTTCGGTATTACTCACATGTAGTATATCTACTAGTATGTCTACTATGTAGTATGACTACTACTACTATTCTAAGGTGAATAGTTGTGGAATTGGGCCATCTGCCAGCTGGGAAATAAAGACCTAAGTTCTGTCACTTTTACTTTTACTGAGTATTACTTTACTTTGTGAGTTGACCTGTGATGAGATTCTGATGAGGATAGATGGACGCTTTTCAGCCAGTATAATTCAATGATGAAAAATGATGGGTATGTTTGGAATTACATTTATTTCATACCATTCTCACGCTCCTTTTACTGCATCCCTGTAGCTTCTTTTTTAAACTATAGATAAGGATATTTTTGCAACTTAGAGTAACACAGACAAGAAAAAATAAGACCGGTCTGAACAACTACACTTGAGTCTCTCAGAACAACAGCGCAGTATTATTTCCCTGTGAGCTTTCCCCAAACTTCAGGTGCTGGAAGGGTCTTGCATTCAGTTTCACACTACTTCCTGAACTACGTACTCGAAGTCCTACCTGCCACCACTGCCCAGCGCACACAGAGTAGAAGCAGACGTGGTGAAACGCAGGGACTTCCAAGAGAAGGATGTGAGCCAGCTTTTATCCATGCTGTTTCTTTTCCAGATGTGGATGTACCCCTCCAGCTGATCAGGATGGGCGAGAGGTCATCTCAGCACACACAGACATGTAGCCTGGAACCACTCCTACACAGGCATGGATATAGAAGACCAGCTACTGAACGTGTTGTCAAAGCGATTTAAAACCAGGGAAAAAATTCATTTTCAGTCCTACTACAATGTTAAGTAATGCAGAAAGAAACATGATTATCAGGTAGAGACCAAATTTATTCTTTTAACCATTACCAAGCTTGTTAATAGCTGAAAAAGCCTAGAGATACTCTGGCAGATACTCTGAAATGCTTCCTTAGGTGAATCTTTAACATTCTTCTGCTTTGCAAAATAACACAGAAAGCCTGCCAGAAGCAGGCTTTGAATTGAACTGAGGTGAAAATGCCTGGCAGGTAATTTCCAGTTCCCTTCCAAAGTCTAAAATAATTATACATACAGATTAGAATTTTATTTCCAAAGAACTGAAAGTCACAAATTCTATCACTTTTCTCCTCCTATGAAAAGGGATGCACCACTGACTACAACGTACACCAGGAGAAGCCCCGTCAGGCCTCCTAAGGTCCCTGTCCCAAGCAGTGCCTTTTGCTGCACGGTTTGCCTGGGTGCCCCTTCTCCTGGGCAGCATTCACCCCAGTGTAAGCTGACTGGCGTGACAAACCATCTACATTTCCTGCTTAGAAGCTAGATTTTAAGAGCAAAAGACAACCAAACAAACCAACCACAAATGCAACAAATAAATACAGCAGGTAAGAGGAAATGTTATGGAAACAAGTTTACAATGTTCTGTAAGTGTGAACACAGGCCATAGGTCAGGCAGCGAAGGTGTGAGCCTCTCCTTGACAATTACACAGGCAACTGCTACAACTGCCTGGTTATTAACTGGGTCGTGTCACTGTTCGCTTTTTACTTCAGAGTAAAGGAGGTTTCCAGAAAGAGGGTGACAGCAGACTAGATTTCTTTTTGTGGGAAAAGAAAGCATAAAGACGGTTTGGGGGGGGGAAATATATATTACATATCTATATATATGTATATCTATATATTAAGGCTTAGAGAGATCATCTAGGTCCCTTGGTTATTTCAGGGCAGGTCCTATATTCCATTCTTTGTCCAAGTGGAACACGTTTGGGCTGGCTGCCCCTACTTCTGCTCATCCTCAGCTCTGCCAAAAGTTAGTTTTGTGCTGCAAGCAATTGACCACAGAGGAGTAGGCTATCAAGTAACTGATTTTTCAGCACTTGTGTGGCCTCAGGCAGGTTTAGAGAGTGCTGAAGCAAGACAGGGCTTAAGGCTGTCCCTAATTCTGCAGCTCAAGTCAAGATGGGAGGCAGCTTTATGGGCATTTACAAAACGTACAGCTCTGCAGGCAGCCAAATGTGTGGGGATTCACAGCTGAGGCTTTGAAGGACGCTCTCAGTACCATCCTTCTCCATCTGTGTAGGACACAATTTGTGACACAGGCAAACTCCATTGCCTGGGCATTTTCTACTTTCTTTCAAAACTGAATCAACAGCAGGATTTCCCTAAAACCTCACTTTTATGAAAAACAGCATTATTAAAAATTTAATAAAAAGCACATGATCATTCTGTCACCAAGACCAATGTGACCAATTTTCATCATCTCTAGACAAACATGACAGAGCCTGTTCTAAAAATGTCTCAGTGAAAGAAATAATTATAGATTTCCTGACAAAGTAACAATTTTAAAGTTTGCCAGTTGATTCAAAGTCCTTCAAAATGTTCAGTTAAAAGCTCCATGGCTTAGTTTTCTCAAAAATTACACCACAAACAACGCTAGAAGTATCATTACACTTGCTAACAACACCGTTAGAGGATGCTCTGACAGTACTGGCCTGGCACCAGTGACCCAAGGTACCCCAGGTTTTACCTTTCTGTGTTATTTTGCAAAGCAGAAGAATGTTAAAGATTCACCTAAGGAAGCATTTCAGAGTATCTGCCAGAGTATCTCTAGGCTTTTTCAGCTATTAACAATTTCAGTAAAACATGAAAAAAATCTGCAAGAGCCCAAGGCTCTTTTGATTGATAGAAATTTTGTTAATGTACAAATTAACTATACATGTGGTTTTTAAATTCAATTTAAGCCTGAAAATCTAACCTTAGGGGTTTGAAATAATGGGACATTAACTTCACTGCCTTTTACAAACTACCATGAAACATAAGTAAATGACAAAGATGAATAAAATCAGAATGATAAATGTTTTATCATTGGTATTTTTTAAAATAACGTTATTGCCATTGAAAACTTAAGTGAAATGAATTCAGTCATTTTAGCTTAGTCCCTGGTGGACGATAGTCCACATTTCAAAAGCATCACACATAATTTGGCAAAATTGGTGGCTTCGGCTCAGATGTGGCTTAGGGCTGAGTAAGCATGCAATTCCCCTAGTGAGAGTGCCCCTTTCCTTCAGGGTTAAGGTCAATGGCTAGTCACTGTGGGGTAGGGAGGCTGATATTGTCTGCTTGTATTCATCTTTGCTACGGACAGCATTTCACCTGCCGGGCGTACATAGCCTTCCAGTGCCTACAGATATATTCTTTCTTTAAATATACATGTGCCTTCACTCCCTTCCACTCTCCGGATAAACACACGCCATCCCTTTCTAGGACAGACAGCCCTTCAGTCGGCTTTATAGTCCTCGTCTTACCCTTTCTTCTTCCCCCCTCCTCCCTTCCCCATTCCACAGTCATATTTCACCTTATACTAGATTTAAAAGATTGCCTGTTCTTGACCCAGAATACAGCTGGGCGATATACTAGTTTAATGGCAGGAAAACAGGGGCATCAATGGAAATTATAGAAAATCAAATTGAACAGATGTCAGGAAGCACATCAGGCATTGTAAATGTGAGGGATGCCCATCAGACAAGGTTATGGAGGTGAAAAAACAGAAGACGTAAAAACACGGCAAGAACAAAACCAGCCCTCCCCCCCAGCTCCCGGTGATGTGTTTTAACTGATGCGTGGGGAAGGTTATCCTGTGCCAGCCTTCAAAGTTAGGGAGAAATCTGCTGGATTATGCGGTTATAAAAGGCAAGCGTTATGGCAACATGCGACATACAAACACTTCAAAAGCAGTCTCATTGAATGTTAATGGAGATTTCTGTCCAGCACCAAAATTAAGATTTTACGTGAATTTTCATAAATACAGAAAGTGGAGGCATTCAGGAATTTAACACAGTAGATTGTGCCCCCTGGGATTTTTTAAGAGAGCGCAGACATCCAATTCCCAATAGTTGCAGAGTTCTGAAGAGCCTGCATCTTCACATTAGCATGAGGCATTTGAATAACTTTCCAGACCTTGCTCAGATTTGAGATTTTTCTGCTTTTAAGGAAGAAAATTGCAGAATTGTTTTCAAACACTAACAGGACACATGAGCTTCTGCTTTCCTTCAGATCACGCAACTCCATTCATTGAAATGGTATCACACTAACACGAGTTTTTCTTCCCTTTATCCAACAGAGTTAAATTAATTGGAACAGTAGTCGTTTCAGCTCTTGATAGAGAGCACAAAAGCTTTGCCCTACCTTTGATATAAAGCCCTTGCTAAAGGTAATATTTAATTCAGTAGGTAGTCTTTTTCTAAGGTTGTGAAATCACATACTTTGCAGGACTTCATTAATACTTTCTGATGATTATGAAAAAACGTAGGCAATGTACATGAGACTATACACTGTTTGGTCTATATCTAGTCAAGAACTGTATTATTACATGTGGCAAATGATTCAAAAGTTGCTTTAACATGAAACACCCGGGTCAGGTAGCTTTTAAACCATTCTTCTATGTTCAGACATATCTATAAAATCATAATGGTTTCCCATTTTGTGTTGGCTATTATAACGTGAACAAGCTGTTTCCTTACCAGGGGGCCACAGTGGCACAGGAGAGCCAGCGTGCTGTCCTGCACATGAGCTACAGAGCCCCATCTGGAAGACAGGAGGACGCTGAGGACAAATCAATGGTCCTAATGAGCCAAGAAGAGTGAGTAGGGCTGCCTAAACAGAGTAGAAAAAACAGTACCATCAATTTGTAACCATAAACTTGCACTTGGAATCCATGGTGTCCAGCTACCTGTTGCTTGTGAACTGCAGGCACAGGAGTTTAGAAGGGTCCTATGCCACTAAAAACAGAGTAAGAGAGCATCTGAAAGCAATGTCTTGTATTGACCCATGCTGAAAAACATTCTGGTCGTGCTTCTGCCTGCAAAGCTACTGCCCATTAGCATCACCTATGCTTCAACATTACTGTTACTAAAAGGGATAGGAAGCATTCTAGAGTATCTTCACACACTGAGCAGCACTGCATGCATGCTCCTTTCTTTCACACAGGCAGCCGCCCTTGTCCATGACTCAGCCAGCCAGCTCTCACTGACAAACCAGCTCCATGGAAAAAAAAAGACTTAAGTATGTACATAGCGTGCATAGTTAGTCTCAGATGTTTTGAACGAGACAAAATTAGCGGGAAAGGGAAAAGTAACAAACTTGTCTAGCAGGCTCTGAAGCTGACAGTTTCAAACTTTTTATTTAAAGCCAAAATGTTTTGAAGTAACTAATACAAAGTCTCTTGATTGAAGTTGTAAGATCTATGTCAAGTAGTGTGTAACTCAAACCTCAGAAGGAAGTGATGGTGCAGAGAAGATCAGGGTTTAAGTGCACCAAGTTATGCCAAAACATTCCTCTTTCTATCTGCTTACAGCCAGAACTAGCTTCTTGCCAGAAATGAGACTTTGCTAAAGCCAGGACTCTTACACATCTCAGAGACAAACATGAGGAAAAGGGTTCCCTGGAACCTATTTTCCCAATCCCTATCAGGTTAAAAAAATATCTGTAAAAATACCTGTTTACTATCACAAAGTCTAATGTTGCCATGAAACCCCCTTGCCCATCAATTCTGTTCATTACTTCCAGTTTTTAATTGCTTGGACCAAGCCGGGCCAGCTCATCTTTAATTGGAATAAAGAGTTAATCTTTTATACAAAGGGCCCAGCTGAGTCTTTGTATATGTTCAAATGTGTAAACGGCTTTTGGCAGTTTAGAGTGTGTGTGGTGTTAGAGGGATTTAGCTCATTAGCAAACCACAAAGGCTCTGCTGACACTGTACTGTGGGTAAAATACATGAGGCCAACCTACACCCTGTGGACATGTACAGCATAACTACATAATAAACAAGCATTTATTAATAATTTTATCTGTCACACATGCAGAAGGAGAGGGTGAGAAGTCAAAAGCTGTCATATGTTGTAACTAAAGAGGCATAATTAAAATGATAAGTGTCATGTGATTGTAACCCTTGAAGAATTAATCTAGCATGAAACAACAATGGTATAAATACAACAACATATGTTCCAAAAATTAATTTCACATAATAGGCAGCTGATGTAAGCACTTAGACCCAATTATATATGGTCATACAATAGCAGCTGATGCATGGAAAATCCCTTCTATAGTGTGTACCAGAATAATCCCATTATAAGTGATTGAATAGAAAGACTCCTTTAAAGTCCTTGCACTAGTGTATTTACAGGCAAACTAGGATTTATGGAAATGCGTAACTAACTTCTCCATGAATTTGGTTTTGAGCTTTAAGTTTTTAAATCAGATATGGCTTCTTCTGTATCTCAGAACATTGGCTATTCTGCAGAAACATGATTTGTGGTGACGGTTACAACCTATGGATTTGTTTAACCTCCATTTTAAGTAACTCTGTGTTTAAGCTATTTGTTTTATTCCATAATTTCTACTTCACACAAATAGTAGGAATTGATTGCTACTATTATCTCTACCTGATTCTCCCTCTGCAACTAAATGAAACAGATCATAATTGAAGACATTTATCTAGTAGCATTAATTTGTTGTTAATATTGAATGTTTTGGCTTTACTTCTATTAACCTTCATTTTAGTACCGATTAATATTTTTCTCATAGTGAAAGCATGAATAGCTTACCCATAAATGAAGCATATTGGTGTTTCAGCTTATACTGATCATCTGCATATGAGCTTTGCCATTTTTCTATTGACCTCAACTCTGGTTGCGTGCAATGCAATGTCACATCCCAAGTTTCAGCTTGAGAGCACAATGTGCATCCAAAATTTTAAACCTGGAAGCACTGATAAGAATTCAGATGCACACAGATTACCTCCTGACAATGACAGAAATAAACTTATTCTGGACAGAAACTGTATTTATTGATTTAGATTTGGCCCTGAAATCACTTTGGATGCTTGTAAGGTCAATCAGAATGACCTACCATATGTTTCAATAGCCTTCTGTTCCCTTTCAAATTATGCAACTTTTAGTTATGAAGCTGTGAACATACCTAGCATTGACCAATGGTGCTTCGTATGCTCGTGCTTGGAAAACTAGAAGCAAATTTCATTCACTGCATCTCCAGAGCCAATGTGCTAAACAACAGGAAAAACAGTGGAAATACAGCACTGCAACAAGAAAACAGTGTTACCCGTTTCCTGGAATTAATGTTGAACTGTACAATAACAGTTTTCTGGGTGTCATGCTAGGCAGGACAACTTCAGAGATGAAAACAGACACAATTAGCCATTCAGCTGATCATTTGAAAGTATATCTGAGAAAAAGCTTCTGACGAACAAAATCTTCAGCAGAGAGAAAAAAATGATGTCTCCACAAAATCACTTTCAACGTATACGTTCGCAGTTCTTTTTACTTGGGCACCCATTTTATCCTTTCAGTATGGTAAAAAAAAAAAAAAAAAAAAAAAAAAAAGGAATATGTACAGCTTATTAAATAAATTACTAACAGAGTTCCTATGGTCTAAAGGCATTTCCAGACTGCATATAGAAACAGCAAGAGGTTGCCAAGATTTTAACTGCAAAAAAAATGGCTTAGGGAACAAATTATATAAGGACAGCCGTTAGCCAGTGACAGAGCTACAAGTTTCACGTTTTGGGATACGTTTGCAGATAAACATGACTTTGCAGAACACACGGTTCTGTTGGCATCTAATGACTTCCACGTGGAAGCTGCAGCCAGGGCCAAGGTGTGCTTTCATGTTATCTGAGCAGAGCCAGTCCTTGACATTTCCAGACAAGGAAGCAACAGCCATTGCGCTCAGCAGGCACAAGGGAATGACTTACCAGCCTAGGGACTGGGGGACAGAGTGAGAAGCTCAAGGTGAAATAACAGCTTAAAATCCTTTTTTTTTTTTTTTAAAAAAAAAAAAAAAAAACATGCCACAATTCTTATCAGTTAGGAAAGGAACAAAATATTTTAAAGGTGCATAAAAACCTTTGAAAAAAAAATTAAGAATGCCAAAGACAATTGCTTACTTGAAATAAGAAAGAAGAGCTTCTGCTTAAAGTTAATGCATTTACCTAGATTTTGAAATTTCACTTGACATTTAATTCCAAGCATTTGTAAACTATTGATTAAATTAAGGTTCTGAAAACACTGACACACGAGCAAATGACAAAACACTACTTTAAAAGACTACTGGTTGCAAAACCAACTTTGCTTCCTGAAGGCCCCTCCCTATAAGCACTATGCTCCCTTGGGAAAATACCCTACAAACAGCACCAGCCTCCACCCCAAACTGTTCCAGCACACCACTTGTGATGAGCTGTGCCCGTTACCACCAGCTGAGACAGTACGTGTGACTTCTGTACTCCCAGACAAGTAGTTCACAAAAGCAGCCCTTGCAGGCTGCCTTTCTCTGCAGAGCAGCCCAGGCCACCCCAGCCAGTTTAGCCATAGTTACTAACCTGTGACCAGGTAAAACACAGGTTGAGCCAGAGGATCGATGTGACTTATACCCACTTGATTAGCCCCTTGGGGATCCATTCTGCTAGGAGGGGATTACTGGAGTTTACTTCTGTCCTTTCTACTCCTGGACATACCTTTAAAGAGCAGACCTCTACAAGGTCTGTGTCGGTTGTGGGCACCAACACAACTTACAGTCCATGAATTTGCCTTTACACAGGTACAAGGTTTCCCTATGAGCAGGATAAGAAAATTCACATGAGCCAAGTCCTTTAATTTTCAGCTGATTTTAGTTGGATAGAAATCTTTAATTACAGCAAACGCAATTTTTCCTCCTCTACCTATCACACTCAGCTTTTTTAATGGAGGGGATGGTACGTACAAGTGATCTGGCTATTGGGTTGATTGTTTAGTGCTTCTGCTGCAAAGTTAAGGAGAAATTGCACACGAGCTTTCCAGAATGACATCTTATCTTTATCAAACAAGGCCACACATTTGGGCCTGGAAGTACTAACAGCTGTATCTAAGCGAATGCTATTAAGAAAGGAAATAACGAATTGGGAAGTATTTGAAGTTCTGACCTTTCACCCGAAGGACTATGATTCAAGCTAACCCTGAAGACCCGATTATGATCTATCAATGATTTCTGGTTTAGATTCCCAATAGGTAATTTGTTTCATGCTGGGAGGAGTTGCTTGATATGTTTTAAGGAGGCCATTTGAGCAAAATCATGCACACAAGCTTGTCTTAAACACTGAATAAAATTGTGATACATACACATAAAACAAGACAAATACTTCAGCAATTACTAAATTGAACAGTTGATTCAAATTCTGAGAATGAATTATTATTATTATTATTATTTTTTTTTTTTTCCTCCTCAGCAGAAGTCTTGTGCTGCTCATTCACTAAAGAATATTACTGGACTTAATACCATGAAAATTAAAATAAGGTCTGATGAGTTTTCAAGTACTGGACACTTCAAAGTCCACTTTATTATGTCTCAAAAATATTGCTCTGTTAGGGATGCATTTAGTTAGAAGGGTGGCATTACTCAGTATTAATGAAATATAGCAGGCACCTGAGGAGATAAACATTGTTACATTTAAAATTAGATATATACATCATTTTCTATGTTTTCATGGGTAATGAAGAACACATTCCCTCTGAGCGGGGAAAAATGCTAAGGAGTAAGAGCTCATGTAAGGATCATTCAGGGATGTTGCAGTATCACTTCAGTTCTCCCAGGATTTTAGGTAATGTCCCCTTTTTCTTAACAGTTTTATGGATTCTACACAAGAGCTTTATTCACACAATTCAATCTGTCTCCACTTAAACTGGAGAGATTTTCTTCCTCCATTTTCCTCCAATTTTGGTGCCAAATAAATATTTAAATTTTTCTTTGGCTATGTCACAAAATTCACAGAAGATCCAAACATAGTAGCCAACATAAAGTGATGATGTTTTATCAGTGCTTTTCCCCCTTTTAGCTGTTGTTTGAGAGCAATCCTGAGATGAAAAGGAGAGGTTATTACACTTGGACAACCCTAATTCTTCAGGGAAAGATGCACAGTATAATAACAGCAGCCAGCCATCTGCTGCTCCTGAGGTCTGCATGCAGATGGGGCAGCCTTGCAATTCCTTGCAGCCTGTCACCCTCTGTGCAAGTTCAGAGGCAGAAGATATCCTCTCAAGGGCTGTGAAAAAACCCTGCCAAGACATAATCCCTTCTCACTGGCAGCGTGGGCACCAGAAGCAGCAGGACTCCGCAGGTGCCCCTGCTGTGAACCACTACAGCATGCACTTCACAACTGGGGCTGCATCCAGGCTCCAGCATTTAAGAAAACAGAATAAAGTTGGGTATTGTTTTTAATGACATAAAGATAACAAATTAAAGGTGCTTATTACACATTTAGGGTTAGCAAGCAGGCATCCACATGGCTGAGTGCATAGCAGCACGGCTGGAAATGGAAGTTTACCGGACAGACACGTACCTGTTTGCCTATGGTTTTTATGCAGCTCCAAAGAGGAGCCGGTAGGCTGGAAGCCCAAACAAGCTGCGCAGGCACAGAGCAGGGTTCAAGAATCAACAAAATTAACACTGGCATGGACACACTGGAGAGAGTCCAAAGGACCACAAAGATGAAGGAACTAGAGCATCTCTCCTGTGAGGAAAGCATCAAATACTTAAGCAAGATTTAAGTTTAAATTTATTAGAAATTCTGTTCTCAGGAACCAAGTCTCTCACACAGGATGCCAGATTCAGAAATTGCTAATCCAGTGAAGCATTGCAAGTTTACCCATATGGCCTCCCAGAGCTTTTTGATGCAAACATGTCCAACCTGAATACACACAGCAGACACATCATACACACTCTGTAGACTATAAATAGAAAAAGGGTTAATTGTGGTTTTCCTGAAAGCTCTCAGCTGCAGTCAGTATGTATTTCTGAGAATATAAGAGCTAAGGTCACAGCCTTGCTCTATTTCCCCTTCCCATAGATTTCCCTCAGACATACTGGAAACATTTTTTCATCAGGTTCATACACAGTCTGACCTGTCAGCGCACCGGCTGAACTGACCAGTGAGCCAGCTCTGTCCCTCTGCTCGCGGAGCTGCTGCTCAGTTTTCCACCACCCAGCAGCAACACCTTGTTGATGATGGAAAGGAAATGAGAAATCTTGTGTTTTCTTTCACTTCTGCATCAGAACCTGTGCCATGTATCGTTCAAATGCAAAGAAATCCAGGAATGTTAAACTTCTATGGAATACTCAAAGGAAAGGGGTGAATACAAATTCTAATCTTTTAACTAGCTAACATCAAATAAAGTTGCCAACTTTGGATTTGAATCGACTGAGACAACCATAAGGATCTGCGACACTTAAACTTCTGTTTGCTGGAGGTTTTCTCTAGCCCTTACAGGTGTTTTGTAAAGTGCATTTGGAACCTACTACTGTATCTTCCTTTGCCTTGTTTAGAAAAAAAAAGGCATAAGTGAGTCTCCCTTTTCAAATTATAGATGTCAACAAGATATGTCACAGCGCATTGGATTAAATGCAAGACTTGAACCAATTATTGCATCCAACCCTATAATTTGAGGAACAGATTTATCTGTGAATATTGGGTCAGATATTGTGAACCAAGCCAGTTATAGAAAAACAAACATATGGGTCCAGAGAGTAACAGAGGTCAGTGAAAAAGTTACAATTAAATGCTTCCCTAACAACATGACAAAGCATTGGAACAACATCTTCCTGTAGATCTGGGAAAGGACTAGATAAAACCTCTTGCTTTGTGCCATTGCTGTGCTATAAAATGCTGATGATTACAACTGCCTCCTATAGACTGGAGCAGTATGAACTTCATCTGACATTCTGAGCTAGTTTTCTCAGTCAATATTACCGCTGAATGGGATCCATAGATCAACCAGGTGAAGCAGCAAAAAAAATATGGATTCCAGCTTGAGAAAAAAAAAAAAATCACTTGGGAAGCCACACATCTGGCACAGCCCGGCTTGGCAAAGCTGAATTCTCTGCAGTTTGACCGGATTATAGCCACAGCCTGCACAGCCAAAGAAATGTCAGGCAACTACAATTTAGATTTAGCAGCATACTACAGTTAAAATAGCTTTCTGACTAAGACTTCACTTAGTGAGGTCAGTAGAAGCTTGACCTGGCTTGGGTAGGCTCAGCCAATGATATGGTTTGATACAGGCATGTGGTCAAACAAAACCCTCCTTAATTATAACCTTTCCAGAAGCTTGACTTCCTAATGAGAGGTTAGTGATAGCATTGCTGTTTCCCTAACCTCTCCTGCCTGTTGGTTTATCTCAGGTTAATGGAGGAGAAAAACAGATATGAGAGGACAGGAAAGAAAAGGAAGGGCAGCGAGGCGCTGGCACAGGCTGCCCAGAGAAGTGTGGCTGCCCCATCCCTGGCAGTGTTCAAAGCCAGGTTGGATGAGCTTTGGGTAACCTGGTCATAAGGTGTCCACCCCCTTGCCATGGGGAGAGAACCAGATGGTCTTTAAGGTCCCTCCCAACCTGATTCTGCAATTGGGTGTGAAGTGAAGGATGAGACTACATCCTGTCTGGTTCAGCAGTGCTCACAGTAGTGGAAGTACCTTCATGAGCAAGAGCTTCTCTTTGTAATAACCATCGAGTTCTGACTTACAAACACACTCAAGTATTTTATCATATCTTTATGATACACAGATTGCTTGTTCCCACAAGCAGCAAGGAAAAATGTCTATAATAAATTATCATGCAGGGACCCTTTAAGGAAATATAGCAAAGTGAACTAAGGCTGAATTTTGAATAACAGTAGCAAGCCAGGAAACACCGATAGTTGTTACATAGCTCAAATTATTGCATCCCTTTCAGTGGCTCAAAGTACACTATAATCACTCATTAGAAACATGGGTATTTCATTTTATTTTTTTATTACTTTCCTGCTGCAACTAACTTTGAAGATGTCTGCTATTGACCCAGAGCTGTTCTCAGGTGAAGCTGTTTATTCCCACTGAAAAGCATCGTAGGTAATTTCTTATCAGTGAATCAAAGGAGCTTTTCTTTGCTAAACCTCCTGTAATTTTACCCCTAATTAAAACAAAGCTTTCATTTGAATTCTATACAGAGCACAGAGATTTCAAGCATTATTATTGTAAGTCCCTACCTATTACAGACAATCCAAAAGACTTTTCTATATAAAAGTTACTAGACTAGAGGGTTTTTTTTCCATTTTGTATAGATTATTATATTGCCCTCATTACCATTGTATGTAAACACTTTCCATTAATATGGTTAGTGACATTAACAACTTGCCATGTGCAGAGGTGCTCTGAGCATCTCCCAGAAGAAAACAGGTTGTGTAAGATAGAGCATGTGTAATGAAACATACAATTTTTTCTTTATTAATGCTTTTTTTTTTCCAAGAATGTAACAAATTTCTATTAGCTTGGACACTAAAATATTCCTAATTTATATATATACATATATAAACAAACAAGATTACTTCAAATATTAAAGTCATCTTAGCTTCAGAAATGCATGGCAAATTCAACCACATTTAGCAATTATGTCCATTATTTCAAAGAGATTTAAAAAAAAAACTTATCTGGCTCTTCAGAATCAGTTGAGGTGACCTAGATTCATCTTAAGCGTTTCTTACATCCCAATAATTGCAGGAACAACCCCTACGTAGAGGATAGTAAGTTACTCGCACCTGCAGGCTATTTTTGGCATTGCTAACATGATATAGATGACAGATGTGCTCAGCACTGTACAAAAACCCAAACCCCACTTAGGGGGCCCAAGCCCCCTTATCTGACTCTGCTTCAAGGCAAAGCACTGCCTTCACCCAGAAAAATATTTTAAAAAACCACATTTCAATTTGGAGCACTTTATTCAAATCTGAAGGCAACTAGTGACAGAAACACCCTAGAAGATTGATACGGTTTGAAGCATGTTATGTATGGCTTTGCTGTTCAACTTGCAAGTAATTTGTAAAGCGGGTCCGTCCTGACTATGAAACATTGTATCAGTGTGATTGGAATCAATAGTTCCTGCACTGTCATTTGTCACATATTTACAAGCCTGAAAAATAGTTCATTTTGTCCTGATCCTATAACTCAAAAGATTGAATCAGAACCCTGGAGGGATCTTCGAGTGCAACACATTCATTACTGGCCACTAGTCTTTGGTGACGCTGTGATCGCCACGCCAAGAAGGGAATGCAACTTCACATTAAGCAGGGTGCCCCCACATGTTTTCTGCTCAGAAATATTTAAGGCCTGTTGGTAAATTGTACCTGATTTACTGTAGCTTAACTTAAAGTTACCTGTATTTCAATTTGCTTTCCAGTTTTACTTTCCCTCATTAGAAGGCCTTTCAGAATTTGTGCCTCAGCTTCTGACAAGTTCCACCTACCGCAGCATTGTAAGGGGCAAGCCTGAGCCGTGAAATAGTCAAATTCAGCTATATTTTCTCTTTAAACTTTTATTACAAACTCTACATCTCCTCCCAGTGCTGCACGCTGAAGGCACGGCCCAGCTACTGAATTTCCTGTTACTTGTCCAAGACTGAATGTTATTTATAGCCTTCAATAGACAACAGTCCAGGTTACCAGTTCGTTGCCATGAGGTGACGCTCATCTTCCCACAGGAACAGCATCAGATCCCCCTTCACAGGCCACCTCCAGGCTCTGTGGACTGCCAGGATTTCTCCACCTGAACTCTGAAGGGCAGGCAGAAGGATTCGGCGCTGACCCTTTCTGAGAAGGGAAGGCAGGCACCCTGTGGGATGTCCTACCCTCCTCTTGCTGTTCAGCCTGGATGCTGCCCTCTGCCTTTTCCTAACCCCCAGAGGAGGGATTGGAAAGAGGCGCCCCTTGCAGACAGGGACACAGCTTCCCACAGGCTCCCACATCTATCCCACCAAAACAGTGCCCAGCACAGAGGAAGCAGAACTCCAGTTTCCCCAGTCCTTTTTCACACCTCATAGTTGGCCAAAAAATGCTTATTTGGCAAAAAAAAAAAGAAAAAAAAAAATCCCTTAGCATGCTCAACAGTGTGAATACCAAAGTTATCAAAGTATGACAGGCAAGCCTGTACTCAAGCACTGGATGCACACATGGTCTGCATATGCACACATGGCTGAGGGTGAAAACCTTTAAGTGTTACGTAGTTTTCTGGTAAACCACATTTTCTGGTAAAATGGTAATTACTTTTAAAACATTCAATGAGATTTAGTAACTTAAACATGACGCAGCAAGTCAAAACATGGCGGTTGGACCCGATGATCTCTTGAGGTCCCTTCCAAGCCCTACAATTCTGTGATTTTGTGAAAACATCACTTATACCTAAGCAAAACACATAGTATTGGCTCTCAGATCCGATCTAAAATAAGAGTCCAACTCTTTATATTGACAAAGAATTAAGTCACCAATCCAGCAAAAAGCTCCCCAGAATCTATTATCTGCTCTAATTAACAAATGCATCAAACACGGTCACTTTGCAGGACACATAGCTTCAGACTGCATCAGAACACCAGATACAATAATTCTGTTTCTCAGCTGCTCTACCACCTAGACACAAACAGCAGTAACATCTGAAGGGGCTGGGTTAACAGAACCCAAATCCTTCTTTCCCCTCCTGAAATTTTAAAGAGTTGCTTCGCTTCTGACTCATGACTGACAGTCTACAAAAATGAAGCAATGTTTCCAGTGGTGTCTCAAGAGAAAAAAAGCCTCTTACCACTGTGAGCCAAGACTCCCTGATGGTCACTGCTGGGGCCCTGATGAAGTGAGGCTACACCAGGGGCAAAACCAACCCTTTACTTTTCCAGCTATAACTCTTAGCATAAATTGTGAACTGTAGTATGCTTTAAACATTGCCTTAAAAACGTTTGTGAATTCAGTTGTAACCATCACCCTAGTTTTCAAGTTTTATTTGTTGTAATCAATGGGGTACATAAAGCCGTAACATTTTTACAGTATACTATATACCTGAAGTAGATTTTTTGAGTGCAGAAAGGAAAAACAGCAGAAGTTTCCACATGAAAGCTAGACAAACAGCAGGACATCCTTGACTGCTCACACAAATTTCATTCTCTTTGCATTTTCACAGACCAAAATGATTCCTCAGGTTGCGGGTGGATGGCACTGAAGTACAGGGAGTCAGGAAAACCTTTTTTTTTTTTTTTTTTTTTTTTTTTTTTTACTAGAGAAAGAATGGGAAGGAGCCAATGCAACCTTCATGCCATTATTGAGCAGGGCAGAGTACCCAGCTCTGGAAAGAAGGAAAGGAAAATAGAAAGCATCAGGAAAAACAGCTTTGCCATTTCATTCCCTTTTCCCTCCAATTAGGACAGGAGTGGGTGACCTCTTCCCCATCTATTTCCTCCCACCTCAGCATTTCACCTTGTCTTGGCATTATTATTTCGCCAAAATATCCCTCTCTGTTGGATCTCAGTATTTTCAGCGCAATAATATAGAATCACTAAATCTCTGGTCCTACCACAGAGCTACCTTCTTTCCTTAAGAAGACCATTTTCTTCTTATCTGTTCCCTGCAATACTGCCAGACTAATGGCAGCACTACAATGGCACTAACTCCTTCCCATTTTTTTCCACGACATTTACCAGATTATTACTTGCAGCTGCCTTTAGCTCTTACCTGTACAGTCTTCATCTCCACACTTGGTGGGTAGTAGGTGAAATTCCTCTTGTGCCATTGTCAGACATAAAAATACCTGCATTTCTGTTAGTTCTGAAAAAAACATCTGCCATACTTAAAATTTTGTACTGACAACACTGTTTTCTTCAAAACCACATTACGTCCTTTTTTATTGCAACTTACATAAGAATGGAGTCTCAGGACCTGACCTATTTAATATTTAGAAGCCAGATGACCCAGGTTTCCCTTTCAAGTCTGACTTTAATGCAGTCATATGCCACCAGGTAATATCCTGCAGGCCACAGAGGGCTTCTTAATACTGGGTAAACAGCAGCAAACATGAAACAACCAAATTCAGAGCTAATAGGTCACAAGAAGAGAACAGGATACAAGAAAGGTATCTACAGTGGTCGGTTTTGCCAAAGTTAATTCCATCCTTCTGATGATGTTCAAAATCCAGATGCCAACTAAGCAATCCTTGCTCTGTAAGTTTCCATGCCCCTTCAAACCATGTTTGTGCACATCCTTCTTGTATCACTCATCATTTATCATAGACCTTAAGAGGGTTTAGAGTCCATAAGCTTTTCTTAATCATTACTCGTGTTAATCTGCACACTTCCTAATTCTTCATCTGTTATCCATAAACATCTGACACAGTTTAAGTAAATCTCCACCCTGCTCATTTGTAAAACCAGACGCAAAACAGTTAACATCTCTGCTGTTTAATATCTTAACCCTTAATCTGTAGTGCAGTATCAACCCGTAAGAAGATCAGTTCTTTAATACTTCTCTCCTGACTTTACAGGAAATAAGTATTATAACAACAGGTGAAATGGCTTACTTTATTCACACACAATTACTTCTGAATATTCTTGCTTTTACTTCTCATAAACCAGCCAAGAAAGCAAAATAAATAAATAAAATCATAAAGAATCGGAGTGATATTGGAGATAGAGATTTGATAAGAAGGTCATTCTCCTTACATTTGCACTACATTGTACTACATTGTATTCTTAAATGTTTTCCCTCAGCAGTTGCCTCATTGTTTATTGCTGTTCCCCAGGGAATTTCACAATCCTTCAGTCCAGGGGGATTCAGTTATATAAACCAAAGCACAGGAGAGCACCCACAGCACCCATAAGGTTTCTTAACCTGCACCTCAACTGCTCATCAGACAACCCAGCAGGTACTGTGTGCCACTCCAGCTTTCAAGTGTCCTCATGCAGTCTGCCATGGAAAGGCACAAGCTGCCTTTTATCCATCCTCTTTTGTCAATGTGTCTCCTTGAAGTATTTCTTTTTCTGTCCCAGAGTCATTACGGCCACTACAGCAAGCTCATACGTTACATGGATAGAGCTCTGTCTGCAGGATGGAGGAGGCAAGAGGCTACTGCTCACTTCAGTCATGAGGGCTTCATGGGGAAATGAATAACCCAAGAAATGCTTTCCAGCCATGGTGGAAAGCAAGCAGGAAAGGCTGGGTTTACACAGACCTCCAGAACAGGCCCGTCAGTTTATTCACAGAAAGGCACAGCAAGCACCCCTCACTATCAGAAAGCAGCAAGGCAGGATCCACACACACTGGAAGTGGCAGCCCCCTTCATTTGGTGAGGCAGCCACGTGCCCAGTCTTTTCCCCGTGGCACAAAACAGCTTTTGGGGGCTCCCCTGCCATCCTGCAGCAAAACCTCCTCCCTCAGAACCTTCAGAAGCCTTAGGGACATCAAGTTCTCCTCACCCACAATCAGACCTATACCTCAGCCTCCCACACAGTCCCTGTGGCCTAGGTCCCTCCTTATAACCTGCCCCAGGTGCTCCTAGGCAGGTCTCGCCATTAGCCTGTTTGCACTTCCCAGCAACAGCTGTAGACACACAATGTTCCTCCAGTGCCACCTGAGGAAAAGATGTGTCCATTGCTGAGAGTATTTAGGATTTTCTCTAACAGTTTGGGGAGGAGTTGACGCTGTTCTTACGTAGTCTTTCTTAAAATCAGCAGATGAAGTGGTCCTGGCAGTTGGATTTTGGGTCCTCTTTCTTCCCACCCTCCAAACCTGAGGCGATTTGAGGCCTAACCAATATGCACACCAGGTTTGAGCACTATACCTCAGCCCAGGGCTTCAGCCTGTCCCCTCAGCGGGGCTGTGGTGCTGAGGTGGGAGGGCAGGCCAGCGCTGGGGCCAAGCCAGAGACCAGCATGGCTGAGGCAGGGCAGGCTGACATGGAGCTGTGGAACCTGGGCAGGGTGAGGGGAGGCCGTGGCTGGGTTGGTGAGGGCTGTCCTGGCCTGATGATGCCCTCAGGACCACAGTACAGCTGTGCCCCAAACTGTCTGTCCATACCCATTCTGCAGGGCCTCACAGTATGTTCCAGCACAGATGTGGTCCTCTGGGTAAGCGTGGTCAACATATTCAACTAACTTTAACAATTTTACTTTATTTTGGTTTTAAGAAATTATTTTTTGTAAAATTGTTGAAGTTTAGCAGTGTGTCTGTTAAGGAAACCCACCTGTTCCTACAGGTGAGGTTGATCAGTACTCAGCAAGTGCTGGCCATTTCACCAACACACATTTCATCCTGTGCATAGCTTTCATAATACAAAACTTTCTGTTCCACTTTCCTTGAGAGTGTGAAGCTTTTCAAGGCCCCATTTGTCATTGTTATAGGACAATATAAGCAGCCATTGTAAAGTCATTATAAGAATACTGAAGATGGCTTCTAATATTCTCTTTGCACGTTCAGAAATAATTTCCTTTGCCATAGACTCACCTTTTATTTGGGGTCACTCAATAGTAAACTAAACAAGTAGAAAAGAACTTTGGATTTGTCTAAAATTGCCAAGAAACACAGAGGTTCTTGACATGAGAAGCGGTAAATAGAGATATCCATATGCTCTCTCCCCCCTACACATTCATGCAAACACAGTCCCTTATAGAAAAATGCCATCAATTCTTGACACGGGAAAGGAAATATTAATACTGTTGGTTACAAATAGCTTTCCAGACTTATTACAGACACAGAAATCACCTAAAAAACCACACACACACACACTGAAATTCAATTTCAATAATATCAAATCCGGTTGCTTGGACAGGATATGCTTGCACTGGAGGAGCAGCCTAGCAACAAACTCCAATATGTACCAATGCATCTGCATAAAACTTCATTTTGTGAAGAACTGGAGCATTCAAGCAATTAATCAAATCACAAATAGTTGAGAGATCTTAATAATGGCAATCATACAGACAGACAGTCAAAAAGTTGATACCCCCAAGCAAGCTAACATCAGCCTGTGAGTAAGATATATTTCTTACCTCAATGTTTTCTCCTAGTGTGACTCATTTTCTTTTTTAGTGCCTCTAACTGTGATTTCCTGTTCTTCACATTTGTGGAAGACCTTAGAGATTATGAAACAATATCAAAAACAGTTGCATTTCTGCCCCTTCTCCATGATCAATCTGGGAAGAGAAGGAGGATTTGACTGTACTGGGATGATGAGAGGAGGTTGCAACCACTGTTGTCTGAGTTCGTTGCAGTCCTTCCTGACTTTAGATTCTGGTCACAGACAGCCTCTCAAGGGTGCCAGTGAAGTGTATTTTGTTTACACTTAGTGAGCCCCCGTTATTTTCTTGTGACCACAGTGATAAAGCCATGATCACTATCATCATGGGGTAATTACACGTGGCATGATACTTGCTATGGGATGTCTAGTATTTGCAAAGGTAAAGGAAGGGTTTTCTTGGGATGACCAGATAAGCTAAAACCAGTCATGTATTTTTTATTTCTTCATGTTGTCAATAAAAACAGAGCCAATTGGACTCAATGGTGAATTTTGTAAAGTGTTGCAACTTGATGACATGTTTTAATGGGTAAAGGTTATTTTTAGTAACAAAGACCAATGCGATTGAGTGGCCTGTGGCTACCTGGAAAGATAAGTCAAAGGCCAGTGCTAAGTATTAGGGTATAGACTGGTAAAACTTGGGCCTTGGGAAAAGAGATAGGCAGCTTCAAGGCTGCATCCACCCAAGATCAGAATATGCTATAAAGCTCAGTTGAATTTGTCTACAGAGGCACAGTACCTGCTGAACTGTGGGGAACGCTTTCTACATTTATCTGCTTTCCAGAGAAGGCCAAGCATTGTGGCAAAGCCTCATGCAATATGCATTAGCACTTAGTGCTCCTGATCACTGCTCCCACAGATTTAGAGTTAGTGAATACAAGTCCAATGGAGGGGGGATTCTTTCCTGGATTTTCATAGCAGGAGACAAGGTAACTGGCTATACAAAAATTGGGGCTCAGAAAGCAATACTTTTCTTTGTGAAGTAGCAAAGCAGAGAAAAAAATATATGATCAACAAATCAAGCAGCTGTGAGCTCTGTAACAGCAATGCACTTTCTGAGGAGGAGCACATAACACTTGGGAAAACAAAATAGGTATGTCACTTCCTGATCATTACTCAATCACAAAAATACAATTTATAAGACAGATGATAGTGTTAAACCAACAGGACATTGCTTGCTGATAGAGAAAGGGAAAGACCAGCTAACCACAGAGAGGACAGAACAAAAAAAATTCACAGGTTGCTTGTGAAACCGGCAGTTATATAATCCCATGCAGCCTCCTTTACCTGTTAGTAAAGCAGAGGTTTCCGGATCTGAAAGAGCTGGTTCTTAGGAAGGGTTTTGATACATCAGAAATAAGCAGAAAACAGAAGAAATGAAGAATAAGTAGTTAATGCTGATCTCCATTACAGGAGCTAAATGAAAGATGGACAACACAACCGTAAGGATCATTCCTACTCTTGTGGCTGTCATTCCTGTATTATTGAAGCACTTCTATGTTGTGACTAGAAGTAAGGAAGAGTAACTCTCTGTGGAAGGTGGGTTTATTTACTCCAAGACCTCAGGAATAAATAGTGACAAAGACAGCATGTGCATTAAGTCTTGCTTAGCTCCCAGGCAATGTTTCAATTTTATTTATTTATTTATTTATTTATTTATAAGATTTGGTTTCTAAAGCCAGAGAAGGAAACAAATCTGATACTTATCTTCCTGTTTTCCTCTGCCTTTCATCCTTCTTTGGGAGTTTGAATTTCCCATGTACTCTTATCAGCTCAGTAGCTTGCATTTTGTACAACAGGGAGAGATCCAAACACTTCTTACAGCGCTGGCAGTTTGTTAGTCAAACTGCCTCTTTGAGTGAGAACTTTTGGAAATGATATGTCTCTATTGCTGATGAGGCACTTCTACTCAGGCCTAGGTCAATGATGAAGGTGAGATAAGTTAGTAATGTGAAAGAAGCCTTAGAAACCGGAGTTCATGAATTAGTTTTCATGTAGAGATCTTTCATCTGCAATGCCGTGGTGTTCATTAATAACATACATTTTGGGGTTTCTTGTGAGTAAACCATAGCATCAGGGAAAGGTGAAGTATATCTTCACCCCACGCTCCATTTAGTGTTCTCCATACACATTCAAAGGGGCCTAGCACTCCTGCTTATACAAGGTTCCCCACTTTAATATCTGTCACCTGACTATTCACAGTGGGGATTTTGGTACAAATAGTGATGATAAACACACATGTTTTAAATAGAGATGTGCTCCCGATAGGGTTGCAGCTAGGAAACTGCAGAGAGCATGTTAACTGAATTTTTATAAGCACACATCTCAGCCGAACAAATAATACAAGGTCAGTTACCTGCTGTTTCTGAATGTCCTCAGTCTTCTAAGTTAACCACTTAGTGCTTGAATCACGACTGCAGTTTCAGTGTCTGCATGCACCATGGCTTGCTCTCTTCTCGTGTATGATGCTTTAGTACAGTGATACTCAGCCAACTGTATCTTTTCATGTTAAACTGGACTAAACATTCTAATAAAAACATTCCTTCCTCCAAATTGTGACAAACTTTTCATGAGTTTGTAACAATTTTAGCAAATTAATTTGAAAGAAAAAATAGTACTTGGAAAAAAAAGGAAACAATAAAAAAAAAAAAGAAAATCATATACTTAAAGAAATCCTGTATGTGCAGAAATGTGGCTCAAGCCTGCAAATCTGAATAAAAACTTCTATCCACATTTTTAATGAAAAAAAAAAAAGAAGTACAAACCAGTATATCTTTTTCAACCCAGTTCTTGTTTCATGGTATCCAATCCGTGATGATGTAACGCTTCAGTGTGCAAGCTCAGTCCTGGGCCTCTCCTAATAGGAACTGCCAAATATGCCAAATAGTGGCAATTACATGATGGCTTTGTGATGTGGTCCATTGGCCATTAGGGACTCATCTTTGACAACCAAACTGATTTAACTCAGGACCTGAGGATGGATTATACAGAGATTCCAAGTACAAAGGCCTCTGTTGTAAAAGCAGTTTAATCACTACTATAAACATAAATACAGACAGAAAATTGTTCGCATTTTCCTAGAGTTGATTTACAGGGTACAAAATATTTTGAATGTCATGACTATTGGCTCAAATCTGCAAAATAAAAAACCCTGAGTTTCAATTTCAGTTTTT
Source organism: Heteronetta atricapilla (assembly GCA_011075105.1). NCBI lineage: Eukaryota > Metazoa > Chordata > Aves > Anseriformes > Anatidae > Heteronetta > Heteronetta atricapilla. Next base: position 2,651,711 of record CM021740.1, read on the forward strand.
TGGGTATATTAGTATCCAATGGAACATTAATAAAAAAAAATATTAAATGGGGAAAATATTTACTTCTTATTCTCTTTATTGACTCTATCTACTATTAAAACTATAGACTTTTATTTTCTTCTCATTTGCAAAAAACCTGAACATCCAAGAACTCAACCATGGGCTGCTATGCCAGTGTTCCTCACTGAATGCACCCTGCTTTTTCTAGTTGTCGCATATGTTTAATTTAATTACAATTAATGAGTTACAATTTACCCTAAGGGAAAACTAGCTTTTGTTGACAAAGAGGTGTTTAGTGAATGGCATTCAAATTCATGACCTAGACCTCAAATTAACAAGCTGTCCATTAAGAATGCATGAGTAGCTTTAAAGACTGCATTTGTCTGTCATGGTCCTTTAACTCCTCCGTGATGTTTTAAAAAGGACAATGAAAACTGTGTGATACCATTAAAAAAACAAACAAACAAAAACAAACAAACAAACAAAAACAAAAAAGCTTTTGATGGTATTTTTTTCACTGCAAAATATTATTGAGTTCTACTCAATTATAGCTCGTAAAGAGACTTTCAACTAACCCACAATGAATTAGGGTCCTCCTTTTAAGTCCTGTTCTGATTATAATGCAGTGCTCTACATTCTGATGGCCACTTTCCTTCATGCAAGAAATAAAATACTAGGACTCCAAGGAGGCAAATTATCAGATACAGTCTTCCTTTACCTAAGCAGCAAGGAACTGCATTGATGTATTTGGAAAAGGAAGTGTGGTCTCAAGCACACTAATAAGATGACTCAAATTTTGCAGCTAAGTTAAGCACAATATTAAGGTGAACCAAATTTTGCAGCCAAGTTAAGCAACCAATGAAAATTACGTCTTTGGAGAATTTCATTCTAACTACTGGACCACAAAACTGTTTTCAGATCTTTTTTTAGATGTTAACATGGTATAAAGATTAAGAATAACAAATTCCAAACAAAATGGGAAAATGTTCTATGGTATGTCAGTCTGTAGAAATCTCTATGATCAAATAACAATGTCCAAGAGCCTTTATACGAAGAAGTGAAATATATAGTCTAATTCTAAGTTTTCAACTCACATTTAGTTAACCAGTGCCTGTGTCATTCAGGTATTTTTTCATTTTAGGGCAGGGCAAAACAACCCGTAGGATACTTGGCCTAGGGAGAGCAAGCCCAACTGGAGGTACCCCAAGACTGTGTAGAAAACATTACAAAAATATTTTGGATTAAACAGTTATAAACACCAGATTGAGGCTATTAAAGGATAGACCTATATGATTTAACAGTAACCACGAAGTCAATGCAGAATGGCCTGCCATATGCCGTTGGAGTTCCATTTTAATTCCTCTAGCCTATATCTAGGCCCAGCATGTACAGCCAAGTTCCTCAGAAACACCTATGTTTCAGATATTTTTCTAAATGCTAGTTTGTTATTGCACTAGGAGGTCACCTGCTGGTGTTTGTACTATTCAGTAGTCTCAGCTACAATTTCTGTCAGAGTTCTGCTTCTTCTGCATCTTATTTCTCAGTCCTATAAAGCAGTAATATGGAACAACAGAAATCATCATTAGCACAACACAGACATCTACACTGAAACTACTAATGTACTATGGTAAATTAATATTTCAAAGGTTTTTGAACTTGTCCAAATTTGCCTGCATTTGCCTGAAAGAATATCCCAGACCCTGCTTGTGGAGTTCTGTTATTTGATTGTTAGAAAACTGGAAAGATAAATATTATCATGCAAATCCAATCCTGAGGTTGGTAGGACTGCATTACCTGGCCCAGAATATTGCTACATTTTAATACAGTATAAAATGCCTATGATTTTTCCAAAAGCAAATAGAGACAATGTCCTTGGTTCCCACACGTATCTGACTTGAACAAAAACAGATGAAAATTAAGGCCGTGGCACCTGATGTATAAATGAATCCTCTTAATGAACTGGAAACCCTCCAAGGTCTTCGCTTCCTATTTGTCCTTGTCTTTGACTCATACAAAACTATTTTTCATGCATCAGAACTTCACACTTTGCCTTTTTGCTTTTCTTCTGACTCTTTCTATACTCACTGCTTCAGTGTTTGTGGGAAGTAGCAGGGTGGTGGCTGGAGGTACAGCAGTGGCACTTGTTGACATAACCATGGAGGAAGAGGCCAGCTGAATCTTCAAAAAGGGGACAGAAAAGTGTTGAACAAAAAATAATTCAACTTCCAGGACACCTTTCTTTGTCTTTTTGGATGACCAAATGAAATAATCACTTTCTTCAGGCTGGAAGCTCTTTCATAGGACCATCAGACCCCTAAATTACAGTGTGATACCTACATTGAGAGGGTAATGGTTGGCATCAGGGAACAGGAAGGCAGAAGCTTTCATCTTTGAAAAGGGATAAATCTTAGTTTTGATAGGTAGCAGATGATATGTATTTTGATAGGTATCAGAATATATGTAGTGTGGTTAGGAACTTCGACTTCTGGAGATGTCAAAGGCAATAGTCACCAACCTGTGCCACTAAACATCCATGGAGTTGTTGGAGTATTTGAATATAACAGCATTAAAGTAGCTCCAGTGTAAAAAATGAAGATGTTTTATGACAGTGCTCAGTTGTATTTTCTTAACTGAAACCTGAAAAATTTCACTTTAATATTGAAACGCTTGCAAAATACAATATATGCTTCTCCTTTAATAAAACCTTTACTGTCTGCAAGTCAGAGATCATGAGGACAAAAATCTGTCACATAGCATGCTACAAAAATGCCACAAGGACAGCTCATACCTAGTTTAATGGCTGAGAATGACTTTACTGTTTGTTTCTACTCTTTTGAAGGATTCAGGTTTATTGAATGATGAGTTCACGTGCATACATGCTGGCCTGGATAGTTGTGAGCAGAAGTGTGTCAATAGGCATTGCAAAAAGGTGTCATGCTGTCATCTCTCCTCTCAGAGTGGTGTTTTTGGTGAGCACTAAACTTGCTACAGCTACCACCTGCACAGAGAGTTATCAGAGTCTTGACATGCAATTAAATTATTCAGTCAGGATCAGGGGTACCTCTGGAATCCAGTGATGGTGGATGTACATCTGACACAACGTGCTTCATTGGTGTGAAGCTGATCCCTTATTTTCAGAAAAGGAAGTCTGCTTTGGGAAGCTGAAGGATCTTTTCACTAGTTCCTTTCAATTTTTCAACTTTCAAGTAGTTTTACAATTTAAAAGATCATTTATGAAACTCAAATATATTCAAGTCAAACTTTCCAAATAAGATACATAATTTGAAACGCTTCAGTTTTTCAAGTGGTGAACATAAGGTATTATTGCCCTGATATTTATCCATTAAAATCCATTTTTACCTTTACTTTGAAATTACCAGTATACAACTTTAACTGTAAGCTTTTGCTGATAAAAATTAAGCTAATGATGGATAAACATAACAATCCAAAAATGTAGGCACTTTGGAAGAATATGACAAAGTGTAAATCCTTGGCAGTAGGATATAGATCTTCTAGCTATATGTAGACTGCCAAGTACTTGGTTACGTCTGTGTGAATGGCAAGTATTAATAATGCAGGAAAATGGAATTACAGTCACCCTGGGCTAACTGGAAAGGAGCCAGGCAAGAAACTAGAGCAAAGTGTGATGCACAGCCTCCAGGAATTTGTGTTCAGCAAACTCCTGTACCTAAGATGTGTCAAATTTTTCCCACCTTTGTTAACTGGAAAACAGGTTAGTTTTTAAAGTGCCTTGTTAAAATACATGTTTTGATTCAGATATTGCAGAACACTTGGTAAAAAACATCTAAGGAAAAAAATTCCAGCAGTTCACTCATATCTCTTACATAATTTTTCTTGGAGTACCACAAATTAGAAAGGCAGTACATAAATTGTTCAGCATGAATTTAAAAATTTAGAATGCATTTTGTTTTAGGTTCATAAATGTACAAAGCTGCAGTCTATACTGGAGAACCATTCCAAGAAAGCTCAGGTTAACTGTTCTCTCAAGATATCCACTAAGAATCCGTAAGTGTCTGAATGGGAGCCCTTTGCTATTTAGATAGGGAGAGATAAGATTTCTTCTTTAAATATTAGCTGTCAAACTGTGTTATGTCTTATTACGTTCCATCAGATTGGCATTCACCGTGATGAGGTTTAACAGCACGTGCTGATAACGCACAAATAATATAACATAATTTAGAAATAAATTTAAAGGACAGTAGACTATTTTCAGCTCAGATACCTGCTTATCAATGTTTTGAGATAGAACACAATTCAACCACAACAGGAAATGTAATTCATGTTCACAAAACTGGCAAGTTCTTCTTTTCACCAGCTAGCTAAATCAGAACAGCAGCTGTGCTGACTGCAGTGGGCTTTGTGACTATTTTCAATCACTGTAATATTTGCACAGTACTTTCAAAGTATGTATGTTTTGTAGTTCCCAGCAGAAAATAAATAAATAAATAAATAAAAGGCTGTTTGAGAAGTATCCTTTAGGTTACATGTTTTGGTTGAGTATATAAGGGACATGTGTTCTGTCTCCAGAACAAATAAGATCAGCTTGAGAATCAGCAAAGGGCAGTTTCTAAACAGTTCAACCAGCCTACAGAATCTCTCTCTTATTAAACATGCTGAGTTCATTCTCTGCATCACAGATTATATATTTTTAAACCCCTTTCATCAAGAAGAAAGGTTAGCACTCCACTGAGATACCTTTTGAAAGTGAAAAAAAGAGACTGACTGCTGATTTTAACAGGTTACTGAAGTCAGTGGTCAAATGCTGTCACCTGAACTTGAGCTCCAGAGTTGTAAGAACTCAGCTGGACTCAATTTTTAATACACTTCTTCCAAGCAAAGTTTTATTTCCTCCTAATTTTGACTGTTAAACAACAACTTCAGATAATTTTTTATCTCCCTCCCTCTCTCCCCTAAACCTTAATTACAGGTTACATTCCAAAAGATGATTTTTTGTGCATGGTTGGAAATTAAAACACTGACCTTCGGTAGACTTTTTTTTTCCTTGGTGTTTTTGTGACTATCTGTTCTGTACCTGACAAATGAGGCACTGAGGTCCCTCCATATTCTCTTTGGGGTCTATTGGCTGAGGAACTCTTGGTCATCCTACCTGCCTGACGTCTAGGATCATGATGAATTGTCTCCAACTCTAGCCTCAGATTGTTTTTTAACATTTAATTTAGTTTCTTCCTGTGCTTGGATGAACATGGCCATGTTATGGATTTCTGCTCTAATGTACACCAGCAGGTTGGAAGAACAAGCCTCAGCAAGCTGTGGAAATAAGAGAGGCTGGATCAATAGTCAAGGTCATGACCCTGACTCTGATTTTGTACACTGTCCTGAGATTTTCTACCCTTAAAAGCCTCCGACTGCTTCTAATGTGGATCCAAGTGCATATTGAGAGAGAAATTCTTAACAATCAACCCCCCAAAAGGGTAGTTGTAGCTGGATCCTCTTACCTTGTGCATCATGCATGCAGAGCTGACTAGGAATGTACCTCTCTGCATTTGGTCTAAAAAGACAATTTATTGTAAATGTTGTTCCTGGCAGCCTTTCTGATAAAGAGATAGTACATGTTAAATTTTGTCATCTGTTGCTGCAAAAAACATGCATTGATTTATTCATTCATTCAAAGACTAATTCATACTCAACTAGAAACAAATTCAGATGGCTATCAATTGTAATATCCCATTTTAATGAAGATGCATAATTATTATATAAGCTAAAGAGCAAAAAGATTAATTGCACAAGCATACCTTGATTATAACAAGTAGAAAATGCTGTCATAAAGTGTAGTGATAAAGGAACAAAGATGCTAAGTCATTTGTTGAGCATGCCTTTGTGTGGCAGATAGAGCTTTGAGTCTTCAAATATACGACTGTAATGCAACAAGGCACATTTCTGAATGGGCAGTAATTTTCCACTGCAGGATACAGTCATGCTGAGATTTAGTGCTTAAAAAAAAAAAAAAAAAAAAAAAGAAAGAAAGAAAGAAAAAAAAATGATTGCAAAGGTATTTAATGTACCAAAACAGCCCCCCCAATCCTTGATACAGATAAATTGTCATATTTGTTAAAACCCATCCCAAATGATGTGCCGTCAATACAATAAACAATTCAGTCTCCAGTAGAGATGAGCAAAAGAATTTCTCAGATACAGAAGCAACCTTTTTGTTGTTTTTGCAAAAGAGTGAAAAAAACAGTTTTCACTTGTCCCTTCTTTGTGAGATTTACTTAGCAGAACAGAAAGCTGCCTTTTGCAATGGCACAAGAGGTCTGTGCCATTGAAGGTGACTGAAGGTCAGTGAGGAAATTCGTATCGTTGCATCGCACTGTCTCAATCTGAATATGATGCGCATACTCTGCAGCAGGGTGGCTGCAGAGAACTGCAATGAATATTGCAAGAAGAAGAAAGCACTGCTAAGAAAGGCTTTCCTTAATACCTGAAAATTGCTTACAGATACAGTTATCCTTTTAATCAAGGGAACATGAATTTGTAGGTTCACATGGTAAAAATCAAGAGTGTGCACAATGTGAGAAAGAGGAAGTTATGCGAGCTTTATGAATTGACACAGTGAGGTTGTCAGAGGTATTTAGGTGCCTCATGGGATCTTCAATCAATGCAAATTAGATGTGTAGTGGTTTTGAAAAATGTCAGTCTAGGCCTATTGCATATTGAGGTGCCAAATCACTTATAATAGTCAGCGAGCTCTGTTACTTATGAAGAAGAAAAGGTAGAGGACTTTGCTTTAGCCTTTGGAGTTGTCCTTTTGGTTCCAACCTCTAGCTGTGAATTTAGGTGAGGACTAAACAATCAGACTCGTCTCTTGTACAAAAAATTTGTACCCGTGTACCTGATGGCAGGACCACCACTGTAAGCTCCTTAAGCAAGAATCTGACATTTTACTTGTTCCCAGTATGCTGCTTTTATCTGCAATCTGTACGAATAATATGCTATAATATTTCACCAAACCTGATACTCCAGAATTATGAGATATGGCTGCATGACATGGCTGAGGAGAGAAAGCAAGAGGAACCAGTTAAAAATCATGAAAGAAATAAAGCCTTATTGTTACAAAAGGTACCAAACTCTTTGCTGTAGATGAACAGGAAACAGACTACAATCTGTAGCACTATAGCAGGATACAGTGACATAGGTATAACATTATTACTGCTATGGGGTTAAATTTTCTCTTCCATTATGTCCCATTTACACTGGTCCATCAGCAGGAAGGGCTTAGTAACCTAATAGATGTGATTTACTGAGGTACAAAGGAAATTGTTTACAAGACTGTGCTGCACACTACACTGTTCAACACTTAACATATAGGCCCATGATGCTCCAAAACTTCCAACAGAAGGAAGAGTGGGGGACCCATGCCACTGTGCTGATGGACTGTGCTCTCCTCATAATTATTAGAGAAATTATTGCATCCAGGATGCGAATGAGAACAGGGCTGCTAGAAATTCAATGCCAGGAAGCATCATGGTGGGAGAGCTGCATAGAGTGTAAAGCCACCTTTCCCAGTCATAAGGTGGTTGTCATGTCCCACTGCCAAGGCTGCAGTTGGTAATGCCGTATGCCATGTAAGATCCTCAGGGATTTAGGTGCTTTAAGATATTACTAATTATTTCTGAGCTCAGACCCATCCAGGAACGAGCCCCCTTCTGCTACTCTCCTGAAGCAGCTCCAAATGGGGGTTGCTGTGAGTACTCCCTCCTTGAGTCAGGCAGGATTGGCAGGAGAGCTGAAGAGGGCTCCTGGAGTAGTGCTACTAACAATGAAACCAAGCAGGATGTAAAATAAATGAAAAATGGTGTTTGTGTCTCTCTTGGATTTCCCCCTCAGAAGACGTTGGATGTTTTTTTTCATGTCCTTTCCCTACCTGCTTCTCTCAATGGTCTCTACTGCAGTAAAGTATACCCATGCAAGAGATCTGGAAACAAGCTCCATAAGCTTTGCTGTAATCCTTCTGATAATTTCTGATCATTTTTCTTGATGCCTAACTCAGCTGTGTCGGCCAATTCCCCAGCATTGTTCAGGGTAGCTGTTGTATTCCCTGAAGTTTTGTTTTTTTTTTTTTTCTCTTGGTGGCAAAGTGCACACCAAGAAATATGTGCAGAAGAACTGAACATAAAACAGGGAGGTAGAAAATCCCATTCCCTGATTCTAGTTTGGATGATGTATGTTTCAGTTAGACACAAACATGTGGAAGTACCTTTGGAGGGGAGCTTATTTTTGCATATGCTATGTGTTATTTTCAGGACTTAATTTCCAAAAGCAGAGAGTGCCTCAGCAACAGTCACAGTTACATATCCAGAAAAAATATACTTCTGTTTTTTTTTTTTTTTTTTTTTTTTTTTTTTCCCTAAATATATTATTTATTACTATATGTTTCTTTTTTGTTACAAATATGTAAACCGCCATGGTCATCACGAGGCAAACAGCTCTATTTAGACAATCTGTAGCCACCCAGACTGAGTGCTGCTCAAAAATGCGGCAGTTCAGGTCTCTGGGTGCACGGAGTGCCTGAGCCTGTTGCTGCCCTCTGAGGGCGGCAGAGACACCGCGTGTGTGAGGTGTGAGCAGGTGGATGACCTGCTCAGCCTGGTGGTGGAGCTCAAGGAGGAGGTGGAGAGGTTGAGGGCCATCAGGGAGTGCGAGCAGGGTTAGACCTGTGGGGCAACTCCCTGCAAGGCTTAAGGGAAAGGAACCGGGGTGAGACACCCCAAACAGTGGTGGACCCCCTGCCCTGCCAAGCAGAGGGAGGGGACCTAGGAGATGAGGAGGAATGGAAACAGGTCCCTGCTTGACATCGCAGGCACCCCTGCTCCCTACCGGCCCTGCCTTCCCATGTGCCCATACACAACAGGTTTGAGGCCCTTGAACTTGAGAGACCGGTGGGTGAGGATGAGGTGAACAGTCTACCCAGGAGGCTGCCTAGGGTGAAAAGTTGACTCCACGCCTCAGGACTGCCTCCACTAAGAAAGAAAGAAGGGTGATCATTGTAGGCGACTCCCTTCTCAGGGGAACAGAGGGCTCTATTTGTCGACCTGACCCTACCCGTAGGGAAGTCTGCTGCCTCCCTGGAGACAGGGTCAAGAACATTGCCAGAAAGCTTCCCAGCCTGGTTCACCCCCATCCTCTTTTGATAGTCCAGGCTGGCAGAGATGATATTGAAGAGAGAAGCCTGAAGGCTATGAAATGGGACTTTAGGGGACTGGGATGACTACTAGATGGAGCAGGAACACAGGTCGTGCTTTCCTCCATCCCTACAGTGCCAGGGAGGGGTACAGAGAGGACTCGGAGAGCCCACCTGATAAACAGGTGGCTCAGAGGCTGATGCCAACACAGAATTTTGTGTGTGTGTGGTTTTTTTTTTGTTTGTTTGTTTTGACCACGGGGCGCTTTACTTGGCACCTGGCCTGCTAACTGCAAATGGGTCCGGAAGGGAAAAATGGACACTAGCACAGGAGCTGGCAGGGCTCATTGAGAGGGCTTTAAACTAGGTAGGAAAGGGATGGGGAAGGAATAAGACTTCTCAGAGGTGTGCCAGGGAGAACAATGTCAGTGCATCTACACTAATGCACGCAGCATGGGCAACAAGCAGGAGGAGCTGGAAGCCACCATGCAGCAGGCAGGCTATGACTTGGTTGCCATCACGGAAACATGGTGGGACCATCCCCATGACTGGAGTGCTGCAGTGACTGGCTGTAGGCTCTTCAGAAGGGACAGGCAGCACAGAAGGGAAGGTGGTGTGGCTTTCTATATTAGGGAGTGTTTTGATGTCATGGAACTCGAGGCTGAGACTGGGAATGACAAGGTTGAGTCCCTGTGGGTTAGGATCGGCAGGAAGGCCAACAAGGCAGGCATCCTGGTGGGGTTCTGTTTCAGACCGCCAAACCAGGATGAGGAGACCGATGAGGAACTCTACAGGCAGCTGGCAAAAGTTGTGAAATCATCAGCTCTTGTCCTTGTGGACTTCAACTTCCCAGACATATCCTGGACATGCAATACAGCTCAGAGGAAGCAGTCTAGGAGGTTTCTGGAGAGCGTGGAAGTTTCCTGATGCAGCTGGTTAGTGAGCCTACCAGGGGAAGTGCCCTGCTGGACCTTCTGTTCACAGAGAAGGACTGGTGGGAGATGTGGTGTTTGGGAGCTGTCTTGGGCACAGTGACCATGAAATGGTGGAGTTCTCTATTCTTGGCGAAGTCAGGAGGGGGTCCAGTAAAACTGCTGTCTTGGACTTCTGGAGGGCCGACTTTGAGCTGCTGAGGACACTGGTTGGTAGAGTCCCTTGGGAGGCGGTTCTGAAGGGCAGAGGAGTCCAGGAAGGCTGGGCACTCCTCAAGAGGGAAATCTTAATGGCTCAGGAGCGGTCTGTCCCCACGTGCCCAAAGACCAGCCAGCGCGGAAGAAGATTGGCCTGGCTGAACAGAGAGCTGTGGCTTGAGCTTAGGAAAAAAAAAGAGGGTTTATGATCTTTGGAAAAGAGGGCAGACCACTCAGAAGGATTATAAGGGTGTTGTAAGGATGTGTAAGGACAAAATTAGAAAGGCTAAAGCTCATCTGGAGCTCGATCTGGATACTACTGTTAAAGACAACAGAAAATGTTTTTATAAATACTTTAACATGAAAAGGAGGACTAAGGAGAATCTCCATCCTTTTCTGGATGCGGGGGGAAACTTAGTGACGAGAGATGAGGAAAAGGCTGAGGTGCTTAATGCCTTCTTCGCCTCAGTCTTTACTGGTAAGACCAGTTGTTATCTGGATACCCAGTACCCTGAGCTGGTGGAAGGGCGTGGGGAGCAGGATGTGGCCCTCACAATCCACGAGGAAATGGTTGGCAACCTGCTACAGCACTTGGATGTGCGCAAGTTGATGGGGCCAGATGGGATCCACCCAAGGGTACTGAGAGAATTGGCAGAGGAGCTGGCCAAGTTGCTTCCCACCATTTATCAGCAGTCCTGGCTGTCAGGGAAGGTCCCAATCAACTGGCGGCTAGCAAATGTGACGCCCATCTGTAAGAAGGGCCGGAAGGTTGACCCAGGAAACTATAGGCCTGTTAGTTTGACCTCAGTGCCACGGACACTCATGGAGCAGATTATCTTGAGTGTCATCACGTGGCACTTGCAGGGCCACCAGGTGATCAGGCCCAGTCAGCATGGGTTTATGAAGGGCAGGTCCTGCTTGACGTACCTGATGATCTTCTGTGACAAAGTGACGTGCTGGGTGGATGAGGGAAAGGCTGTGGATGTGGTCTACCTTGACTTCAGCAAGGCTTTTGACACCATTTCCCACAGCATTCTCCTTGAGAAACTGGCTGCTCTTGGCGTGGACTGGCGCATGCTTCGTTGGGTTAGAAACTGGCTGGATAGCCGGGCCCAAAGAGTCGTGGTGAATGGAGTCAAATCCAGTTGGAGGCCAGTCACTAGTGGCGTTCCCTAGGGCTCGGTGCTGGGGCTGGTCCTCTTCAATATCTTCATCGATGATCTGGATGAGGGCATTGAGTGCACCCTCACAGATCGCAGATGACACCAAGTTAGGTGCGTGTGTCGATCTGCTCAAGGGTAGGAAGGCTCTGCAGGAGGATCTGGATAGGCTGCACCGATGGGCTGAGGTCAACTGCATGAAGTTCAACAAGGCCAAGTGCCGGGTCCTGCACCTGGGGCACAACAACCCCAAGCAGAGCTACAGGCTGGGAGATGAGTGGTTGGAGAGCTGCCAGGCAGAGAAGGACCTGGGAGTATTGGTTGATAGTCGGCTGAATATGAGCCAGAAGTGTGCTCAGGTGGCCAAGAAGGCCAACAGCATCCTGACCTGTATAAGAAACAGTGTGGCCAGCAGGGCTAGGGAGGTGATTGTCCCCCTGTACTCGGCTCTGGTGAGGCCGCACATCGAGTACTGTGTTCAGTTTTGGGCCCCTTGCTACAAGAAGGACATGGAAGTACTCAAGAGAGTCCAGAGAAGGGCAACGAGGCTGGTGAGGGGTCTGGAGAACAAGTCCCATGAGGAGCGGCTGAGGGAGCTGGGGTTGTTCAGTCTGGAGAAGAGGAGGCTCAGGGGTGACCTTATCGCACTTCACAGGTACCTTAAAGGAGGCTGTAGCGAGGTGGGGGTTGGTCTGTTCTCCCACGTGCCTGGTGACAGGATGAGGGGGAAGAGTTGCTAAGGTCTGCTATTTTCTGCCACTCTTGAAAAAATGAAAATGTCTGCATATATTACTAAGGCAGCATCTGTTGTGTCTGCTTAGGGAATTCTCAAACTATGACTAGGCAGATGTGGATTTTTTCCTTAATAAATAGCATTTCTTATTCTGATGATGGAAAAAAATAACAGAGAGGGAAAGTTGAATCTCCCAGATTTGTTGAAGTGAAAAGAATTGCTCAGATGCGACTGATGATAGAACCTGGCCTACACAGTACTAAAAAGCACTTCACGATGCTCTATACTATCCCAAAATTTGCATGTACACAGCAAGAAAAGATGCTGCAGGAGTCTTCCTTAAAAAGTTTGGGTACTAGGAGGATAGGGAGTGTGGACTGCACATAATCATGTAACCTCAGCATCCCTGGCTTCTGTGTGCTCTTTTTCTGGCCAATTTCAGAATCCCAGCAGACACTGTCTGCTCCCTTTTCCCATCTCATTTCCCATCATCCACTCTCAGCTGTAATGGGTGATTGCTCCCGGTGTACCACAATTCACATTTCCAATTCACATTTCCAGATGGTTAACCAAGAGAGGCAAAACACAGTCCACACACAACACGTTTGTCAGTCTCTGAGTTCAGCTGGAATCAAATTTGGCTGCCATTGGCTATCCAGGAACTTTTCAGAGGGTTTGAGTCCTTCCTCTCTCTGAGAAAGAACAGCAGCAGTCACCAATATTGTCACTGCTGGTATCAGTGTCACCTCTGAGCCAAACTTTTCCTTTCTGGTACTATTTCCTGAAGCAATCATTAAGAGCAGAGTTCAAGACTGTGCCTGTTCTAGGAAGAAAGGCCTCATTCTAGCATCTGTTTCTGCCTCTCAGATGCCTCGTTTTTTATGCTTCCTCTCTCTGTTTGAAGAGACGTGATATCATATTAAACCCGTCTAATTTTCTCTTTGCTCACTCCACCAGAAAGTGATTCTTGCTTTTGATTGCACATACTTTTGCCATTTATAACAGTGATCCTTTCCTGACACTTCTAAACATAGTGCAGAACTCTTTTCTCCCGTAAGATGTACTTGCCTTGACTTTGTATTTTCTCCACTGGTTCAGCATGTGAAAATGCAGAGAAGATCCCATGTACTGCGTCTTAAGAAGAAAAGCAAAAATCAGGAGCAGAAACCCAAATTCTCACAACTGGCCTTGTCTATTCTGTGATATACCATTAATAGAAGACAGAATGTGAAAATTCTCTTATAACCAAGCCCTTCAAAAGATACAAGCTTTCTTCTTTTTCAGTACTTGCTGCGATCGAACCCCCTGATGTCCAAAAAAAATTATGAGAATATGGTTTTATTGATAGGCTATTAATCAGAAAGTAACTTCCAAGTCCAAAAGAAAGAAGAATTACTTCTCTTGGTGAAAATTACTGCCTCAAAAAAGCTGCCATTATTTTTTTTTCACTACTCTCGTTTCATGAGTTACTGCTTCCTGTTTATGTCCCCAGTGAAATGAACACAACTTACCAATCTGAACTGACCTCCATTTCTCTCCTCTCTGATTACAGATGAAATAAGCAAAGATAAACACGATAAACTCTTCCAACAAATACACATCTTCTGGGTGTTGCAAACAATACATGTACAACATACAAGGATGGGTTAGATTCTCAAACCACTTTTCTTTTTAGATGTTAGCAGCACCTCAGCATCCTAATTAACCTTTGTGCTCCCGTGGTTCTTATATGCTGTATTCCTGCACACATTATCTGCAAGCAGAGGAAAGTCTGAAAAGCATCCAATTTAAAGGGTATCAGCCACTTCAGATTTCACCTGCTTTTGAAGCGGTGGAGTATCATAAATATATTTTAAAAATGCAGCCAAATATCCATCAGGCCATCAAACTGGGTAAACTCTCCCTCACATATATGAGAGCAAGAGAAAACATTGTACATATCTGATGGTGTGTTTCAGTCAAAAAAAAATGGCTATTCTTTACATCAGGTTCTGGGCACTAAATGTGGACCAGACTCACAGGGAAAGGACTGTTCGCGCTTTGTTTCTTGTTCAAACACTCCTTCATTGTAAACTCTGGAAACACAACTTTGATTGGGTACAAGTCCCCTGCCACTCCACAAACCAAACTGAGGTGAGGCCAATTATGAGCATCTTTCATCTTGTAGAAGTAAGGAATCAAACAGTGTAGTTTTATAGAAACAAAACAACAAAACCTTCTAGTGAGACATCCTCACTTGTGTTACACAGGCACATGGGACTACGGACATGCAAGATTGGTGTAGTAGAATACTAAAAGGTCATTTTTCAGGATTTCCTGAGTATGTAAGGATTCAGTGTAAATTTTGTTCAGGCTGCTGAACAAACACAACTTACATAATTACATCTGAAAAAAAAATGTTGGACTGTCTCGTCAGCTTCCCAGACTTTAATGTAAAGAGCCAAAGAAGAAAAAAAAAATCTAAAAATTTCTATACGTTCAAAGAAATTGTTTGACAGAAGAATCAGCCTTAAGTAGCTTTTAGTCTCATCAGCCAATAATTTTGTATTTTGCCAGAAATGGTAATCTAATAAATATGGCTATGGGATTGTTTAAGGGTAGAAGAGATCATTTTCATTTCTATTGTTGTACTACGATTATAGTCTTGTTATATATATTTTTGATTTATTTATATCAACATTTTCCATCATGTATGTTTAACATCATACCAGAAAGGCAACTAAATCTAAAAACAGGTGGTTGCAAAATGTGGCTTTGACTAGTCATTTTTGAAAAGGAGATGCTTGACTGACAGCTACCAATAAAGTCCTAAAGTTTCCCAGGGAAACAAATGCTAGTGTCCAAGAAGTTGCAGATTTTCAGAACTTCTTAGTCTTTCACAAAGCTAATTTTTTGCCTTCTTTCCCTCTCTCCTTTTCTCACCTCCACTTACTCCCCAGAAAACCACATGCACACAGAACAGACAGGAGAGATGTTTGTGAAAACTGCAGTTTCTGCAATCAAAAGTACAACATTTACCATGGCTTTTATCAAAGATTTCAATTCCCTCATCTTAAGGAAAATGACCCTTTTATTTTGTTGTGGACATAAAATTATGGCCCAGGGAAAATTGGAAGCATTTCTGTTGAGGGAAATCAATTTTCTCACTGCCATATATGATCAACATGTCACAGCCATCACCTAGATAATAATAGTAAAGTACAAGTAAAATGGCTGGTAATACTGGCTTCAGAAAAAAAAAAAAAAAAAAGAAAAAAAAAAAAAAAAAAAACCCCAAAAAACCCTCCCCCCCCCCCAACATGTTTGCAGTAAAAAAAGAAAGAATGCAAAGGTTTCTCCTATGATCATAGCCTTTCAGAACCAGAGTGTTTTACTCTGTATATTGATAGTCTGAAGTGTTGATGAAGCTGACGAGAAATTTGGTCTTCCTGGAAAATAGTCAGTGCTTTGTGTAAGCTGTGCTGGGTCCTTTTCAATCAGCTTGTTAATGGGTAGCTAATAGTAAGGAGATGTGACCAGCCTGAGATTACCCAGGAGTATGTTTATGTAGAAGCAACACTGAGAGCACAGAAGCATCTTCTTAATTTGGATACTACAAACAAAGGAAACATCAAATCTGACCTTGCTGAGGGAATGTTAATGGCTTCTACTCATCCTCCTCCTGCCACTTAGCATCTTTTGTGTCCCACCTTGGGAAGCTTCCCGGCAGAAGTGTGCATTAGCAGAACTCTACCCTTACAGAACCCTGGCCTAGAAAAGGAGAAAACATTACAAGTGATTAAGTGATTTTGTGATGTTCACTTCAACAGACATCATATGTCACCACAGTCAAACACATTTCCAGTGATGCCATAGATGTATGTAAAATGTAAATCAGAACTCAGGTTAAAAAAAAAAATAGTATTTAGTTTTTCAGGTTAAGATATAAATAGTGCCAAGTAAAATCAAGAAACTACATCTGAAAATGCTAAGGTCTTTAACACTGGCAATAAGAACAGATATCAGCTCTGATTTTAGTTCATTAAAGAAATATAAATGGGATATAATCCTTCCAACCTTGTTAATCACTGATAGTGACTAGCTTGCAGGTAATAAAACTGCCATCTTATCCAGCTCTGCTATCTCTGTTGTACTTTGAACTTTACAAAAATTTAAACAGTTGAATGGTGTCATTCACATCGTGTTGCAAGAATGGCAGCGGGCTTACAAAACAACCTGAGAAATTAGTATAATAATGTTTGTTTTGTGACAGATGCTGACTCTAATGTTTACTTGAAAAATAGAATAAAATTTCACCAGACTTAAAAAAATTATTTCTTCAACGTATGGCTTTGGCAACAATGGTCAAGTGTATTTCTCTCATATATTCAACTATGGAAATCAATTAATCATGCAGGAAATAAAATACTGCCTTAGTAAGACAAGACATCTTCACGCAGCTGGATAAAGTGGTAACAATCTGGAAGGTTAAGTAGAAATGTCTGGCATTTTCAGCCCTTGATATTGCAGTCTGAGGAGTCTGAGCAAAAAGCCAGTACATTGCTGATGAGGATTGCAGAAGACAACCACTAATAACAAATCCAATTAACAAAACAGCTGTTATTTCTTGCTGCACTCCTGAGGATTCCACTAATATAAGTAGTAGTAGACAAACACTGCAAAAATTATTCTTTTTTAAATCTGAAGTGATGATTTTTTAGTTTCAAAACTAGCCTCCCCCTGTATAAAACAAGCTCATGCTCCACCTACAGAGGACTTCATAGTAACAAGGCCCCACTCACAATTCCCATGTGAATTCCTGTGAGAGATAGTGAGAGAAAGGACAAGGTTTGTGCTTTTATTAATGACAGAAGTTAGTCAGATAATTTCTACTTGGGTACTCATCCAGCAAAGGCATCTAATTAAAACACCAGTCATGACATTCATTAGTAACGTGCATAGAATAAAGAATATGTTTACATTTTTGCAGGACTTATCGTGAGTTTCATGAATGTCCACTATGTCCTCAGTTTGGCAAAGAGGTTAGGGCTAGTGTGATTACTAACATGCTTAAAACCAGGCATCTGTTGTATTGGATGAGGAATTCAGCAGAGATAATGTAAAGATAGATATCCAGATATAAATGCATAAAAACGAAGCCAGTTAAAACCTAAAGTGAACCAAACTACAGGCAATCTTATTTGTTGAAACAGGTTTCTGTGTAATAATTTATGAAGGTTAAACATCAATTTTTCCAAGTTTATCTGATCAGTCTAAGAATATGCAATGCCATGACATGCTTCAAATTTAAATACAGTCTGGAAGTGTGTTTCTAAGGAGTAAAATGAATAACTGAAATATACTAAGAATACAGTGAAGACCTTTCAAATCCTTTTTTAGCCTTTAATCCATTATTTAGCACTTCATTCTTTTTAAAGAAACCTGCAGAGCTATATCCTCTCAGAAGCACAACCTTGAAACAAAGTGTTTTTAGGCACGTACAGAAAGCATTAGTGGCTTTCATTGCAAAATGACACCTGTGCACTCATATGTCCTGATCCCTGAAGTCATAATTCAGAGTAGAGACTTATTCATTCAAAACCACTTCGTCTGATTTATATCAAAGTACCTGCTCCTCGCTACACCGACTAAGTAAATGTCCAACTCGGACAGCAAATACTGTTGTCTTGAAATCTTTCATTCTGGTGTACTATCATGCATTTATCATTATGGTGTTTCATACCCACATACCCATAAATATTTGGTTTTGGTTGTAGGCAGACCTGAGTCTCATGGAAAGCTGACCCGCAGTAAGTAAGAGGAAAATCTTATCTTTGGCCTTGGAGAAAAGGAGATAAAAATGAAGGGAAAGTTTGAGTAGTGTGAGCAAAACTTTTTTAACGTTAAATTAAGTAAATGTCCTGTAGTCAGTTATTAACTTCACATGGTTAATGCTGTTGTTTGGTCTAGAAAGGTTATCTGCTGTAACATTTCTTAACATTTTCATAATGTTATCAAGAATTAAAAAGGTAACATTTATCAAACATTCACTGTGTCTGTGAGTCAGAACAAAGAGCAATCCCACAATCGTGATAATGTCCAAGCTGTCAATTAGAAGCAAGTCCAAATACCTTGGAGATATTTGTTTTGGATGATACATTGTTTATCATGTAAAAATGTAACTTTTTAACATGCTACTGATTAAGTTAAAGTCAGAAAATCTTATTTCCTTCTAATTATTCCTAAATCCCTATGCAAAAATGGAGAACAATAATCAATGGGATGATCCAGATACAAAAGAGCCTTAGCATGAAGAGAAATCAAAGGGCCCAATCCTCCAAATCCCTCTATGATTAGTCTTTAATCTGCAGTGAGCTTGCTCGTGTGAAATAGAATTTACAGGATCAGATCTTAAATCTCCCAACTGCATTTTTTCCTAAGAAAAGAGGTGGATTAGAAAATCTAGACCTAATATCTCATCATGTCTGGCCATGCCAAAGAAATACTGGCAGCAGCCACTGAGTCTAAAAGACTCATGTCATTTCAGTAGGTTTCAGTATGATCAGCCAGGACCAACTCTCAATGCACTGAGGGGAAAATTTATGGTTACAGCAATTTGTTAGATTTCTGGCCGACCAAGCAAATGAACCCATGCAAGTGACTATGCTAAAGGCAGACATGAAGCTAAGATTCTCAAGTCTTTATAGAAAACATCATAACCTCTGATTCAAAGATTACTGTCATTTCAAAATTATTTTTAAAATGGAACTGCTCTTACTCAAAATATGGTAAAACCCAGCTCTGCCTTCTTTTTCTAGCATTTCCAGCAATGATGTACATGAGCTGGCAAAAGCCTTTGCCAGTAGGCCATCATTGCTGCCAGGGTGTTACAAGTGGCTTGGAGATGACATTGTGTTCTGAGTTACGTTTGAGAAATTATTCTTATGTGGAGACAATTCCCAGAAACTACAACATACAGTTTGCACCTCTGTTTTAACAAGTCTCATCCAGACCTGCTTCTGATCAATAATAAATAACTTGGTGATCGTGAATAGGTGAACAGAAGTGCTAGTTACAGCATCTAGCAAATTTAAAGGCATCAAATCAGTATTACATTTCAGTGGGACTTGACACCTTCCAATTCACTCAATACCTTCTAGAATTATCATTTCACTAATTAGTTGGGGATTATTTAAATGATGTGTTAGCTACAGGTTTGCTGTCAGCATGTCTTCCATTAAGTCTGGAACATCCTGCATTGGAAAGTGGGACTGGAAGGATGAGAGTTACCTGCGTGCATTTGTGTGTCACAGCTCCATACAAAGGTGACAGACTGGATTCTGTGCCCCTCTCCTTGTTTGCAGCACGTATCACAGGAAGAGCAAGCAGACAGGCTGGCTCTGCTTCTGCATCAATGGGACGGGAGGCACAAACAAAGGGAGCAGAATGCAAGAGCTCCTCTTCTACCTGTAGAGCTCCCTGGGCCTCACAAATGCCCCCATTTCTCAGGAAGAATGAGAATGCACTTCTGTTCTATATATTTTCTCTTTCCCAGACTTGCTAATCTCTTAATGTACAATAGATCAAAATGATAGATGGCTCATTGTCTCCATTCTGCTTTGGAGATCATGTTACTTTGCTTCCTGATGGCCTGACTCCTCTGTAGAATATAACAAGTCTTAGAATAAACCTACTAATCAGATCTGTACACATTACTGATTCTTCTTCCCTTCCTGATAAGTACCAGGCAAATCCTTATTCAAAATGTTTTGTGGGTTTTGTAGCAAAATGCCAAAGCAGTGAAACAACACTGTTAATTCCTTAAATGTTTAATGATGTACTGAAAATATTTGCTGTTCTATATGTAAGTTCCCCTTATAAAGCTGTGACTGGAATTACCAAAGCTAGTCGAGGATGAACAACCAATTCCAAGCTAAATTCTGATCCAGATTATAACCAATAAGCAGAGGACACCCTTTTGATTTAAGTGACCACGCTCTAGATTTACACTATTCTAACAAAGATCAGAATCAGGCTTTCTTTAAAGACTTTGTTCTCTCAGATGCCTTTCCAGATTAATTGGTGCAATTACGTCCTTCTTTCCTTCTTCCCCCTCGGGTCAATCTATATGTCAGAGGTTTACAAGCTCTGTTGATTCAGAGCTGAATGAATGCTGTATGGAAACAAGTTACAATTGTTCCCCTCATCTCTAACAGTCCCAACTTTTTTGTTTTTGATGTAAGAGTCACAAAAATACACTAACCTTTCATTCCCTCAGACTTCCTCTTCATAAGAAGGGTGAGAGACACTTTCAGAATGGAATGGGCCGCCTCCCTTCACCTGTGAAGCAGTTCATGAAACACTTATATGCACTTACTACTTTTTCAGCTACCAGAGTAAGAAGACTATTGGCATTCACAGTCAGAAAGTAATCTTTCAGCTGAAGAATTTCTAAGCCAGAGGGCACAGCTTAGTGATCTAAACATCTAGGATCAAATTAAGCCTTGGTGCAGGAGAAAGCAACTCAGTTGACTTCAGTAGAACTGTGTTCATTTACATCCAAGGTGAATTTGTCCTGCTGACTGTATGGAAACACAGGTTCAAATCCTGGCAGGCAGGGATGGGTTAGGAGTCCATTGTCAATTCAGCAATAAACAACATGAAATATAAATAGGAGTTCCCAACTTGCCACGTGTTTACCTAAGATCTAATTTAGTAGCAGCTAGCAAAATGCTTCTGTTAACTTTCCCCTGGATCAGTTGAAGCATACTGATGATAAAAATATTTTATCCTGTTCTGTTTTGTCTTCAAAACCATTTGCTCAAGTGGCTGCCAACTTTTCATCAGAACAGAAAATGCTGCT
The DNA here is from genome assembly GCA_011075105.1 of Heteronetta atricapilla. Taxonomy (NCBI): domain Eukaryota; kingdom Metazoa; phylum Chordata; class Aves; order Anseriformes; family Anatidae; genus Heteronetta; species Heteronetta atricapilla. The sequence continues at coordinate 2,672,736 of CM021740.1, forward strand.
AGACACATTTCTGTGGCCTATCCCATGTGTAACATGAATAATATCATTTTAAAATCCAATAAATAAATGTTTGTGATTTTTCCCATTTTCTGCACTATTTTTTCTGATATTGTTTCCATTGTGTTAAAGGAAGTCCTTCTTTTAGGCCTTGGGGAAGCAGTTAATACTATATTTTATTTTTTTCTTTCCACTTTGTCTGTAACTTCTCATGATTTCAAGACTAAGTAATCATTTTTTCACTTAAAATTAAAGAACAGTACAGTACATAAATATTATTATTAACAACATAAATGTCATTTTCAGACATGCTGTATCTTTCTTTCACAGGGAAGGTGGAAAGGGAAATCAAGAGCAGCTTCTATTATCTCCTCTCCTGTTTAGACTTTCAGGGGAAAAGGCTGTGGGCTGGTAGTGTGCAAAGACAATGTTCCAATATTAGAAATCTCCCAACCAGAAAGTTGTATTTCAGACTTGTGTTTCCCAGACCTCTGCAACAGCAAAGTCCCTAAGTGATGTTAGATGGCAATTATACCTTAAGCAAAAAGATATTGCAGATCATTGATTCCTGCAAATCTCCTCTCCTTTGAAGTAGCAGCACTTGCTTATGAATGAAGATACACACACTTTCACCTTGAAATCACATGAACCTATTTTATCTTAGTCCTGAAATCACATAAACTAGATGGTCCCTGGGTATATCTCATCTCAAGAAGAAAGGTTTGATTCTGAGCACCTCTCTTTAAGCAGATGAGACACTTAGGTGAGTAGGCTCTGCAATATGACTGATATTGTCTAAGTGAAAAGTAAAAATATGAAGTTTGAGAATACAGTTCATGTTTGTCTTTGGCCTAAACACTCACATCTCCACTCAGGTGAGTAAGATTGGAGTCACGTCACTGGCTTCCATGTGAGTATTTGAGTGAACAAGGATAGGAAGGTTGGAAGGTTGCAGAACTGTGTTATGGGAAACTACACAGATGATTGGTGGAGAAAAATAAAAGAAAATAAAGTAGAATTAAGCTCTTCTTTGATTTTACAGAACATTGACTTCTGCAAATGTGACCTTAAATTCAAATTGATTTGATCTTAAATGTGGGAGATTTCATCTACCTTCCAGGCAAATATGCTCCGTTATGTTAAATACCAGTAAATATAGTTAAGTTCTCCACTGTCTATGAATGGAATACAGAACAGCTTTTCTGTAAAGACCAGATTCTCCCTGAGCAGCAGAGGATTTAAAAGGTCAGAACTAGTAATGATCAGTTGAAAACAAAGGTTTGCCTGAAAGCTGTTAGAGGGTTTGCATTTTCATCAAGTCCTAAAGCCCACTGAACTGCAGAAAAATTCAGGTGCCTTACATATATTTTCTGGTGGTGATGCTTCTTTCCTTAATTACCTTTTGATTTTGAAGAATAAAACTGGAATATTATTTTCAGGAAGCATAAAGAGAAGTCAGATAATTCCTCACAGTTATCCTGGGAAAAAATGCCCCAGTTTTAAGATTTAAACTGACCACTATTGGGCAGAGTTAGGAAGTAATTTTTTCTTTCGATTTGTTACCCTATAATTACTCACTGGAAGATTTTGTATATATATATATATTAATTACATTGTAATGCTCATCACCTGAAGAAGTTTTCTTCAACAATTTTGGCTACTTATTTGTTATGTGGCCCTCTGATGTTGTTCTGAATAACCACAGTTTTTAGGTCTTGGGTCATACATCCTGAGGAAGAAGAGTGATATTCTCTCTCACAAAGATAGATTGCCCTTGAGTGCCAAAAGCTGGCAAAAGGAAACAACAAAGACAAGACCAAAGTGCTCATGGCAGAGGGCTTGATGGAAGCTTTAGGGGACTAATTCTGATATGTTTACTTTATTTTGTTTTTAATGGGATGTCAGCAGAGGCGAACAAACAGCTTTTCCTGCATCCAGAAGCATAAGCATTTATTCGTCCAGATAAAGCACAGAGAAGAAATATTATTCAGGGTGTACTATAAGTCATCACCATGTCTCTTTGGGTAAACTGCCAAAGTATTTCTGTTGTACAGTTTTCACCGTACTGCTTTGTGGAACAGATTGGTTCAGGGGCTTACTCGTGGCCACTGGAACAGCGCAGAGTTTAATACTGTATGTATCCTCTTAATCTTACCCTGTAAGTGCCTCTTAGGTAAAAGAATTTCTGTTATTGTTAGCAGGAAAAGCAGTTCTGGGAATCATATGTGTATATTGCAGTAGAAGCTTACACATTCATATGCACGTGTTCTGAAACCTCTGTAAGTTAGGAGGGGCTCAGATAGGCTTGGGGTTGGAGGCAGGGGGTTGGAACTAGATGATCTTTAAGGTCCCTTCTAACCCAAACCGTTTTGTGAGTCTATGATTAAACTACTTAACCATTCCTTCTTTCAGGGCAAAAGGAACTTGCTATACTTTCCTCTTCTCCATCATCATAATAAAAAAAACGTATTTATTTATTTAATTTTAGCATTCTCTGACATTAGATTAGGAAAGCGGTACCCATCACAGTCACTTTCCTGTCTTTTCATGATATGGGCATAAGCACAAACAGATGGGATTATTTTTGAGTCTTTGGGAGAGGAAAACCTTTTGATATTGTTTAGGCATGTTTCAAAATGTTGTCAGCATAGAGCAGAGAGTAGTCTTACAGATCTGCTTCCTTTACATATTTCAAATTGTTCTAAACCACAAGCCTTTCTTTGCAAAGAATTTTTAGAAAGCAAACATCGTAATCATTCTGGATCAAATCCACAACACCCACATGAGGTTCCACCATGACTGATTCTGTAGTGCTGTGTAAAACTGCCCTGAGGGAAACCAGTGTCCAATATATCTTATTCCCCCAAAGGAATATTCTGGTCAACTTTGCTGTGACTCAGATGAAATTGCCAGGGAGAAAACCTGTGGGCACTGGTCCATCATGTGACCTCCAGTATCTATCTCCTTGAGCCTAAACTCAAGCTGGCACTAGGCTCTCAGAAGGGATAATAGAGAGGCCAGGTGTCAAATCACAGAAGTGCTCTGGAATACAGGGAGTTGCTGGAGCCCTGTCAGACACCATGCAGTTACAGCCAAGAGTTGTCAAAACAAACAAAAAAATAGCTGTGTAACTCTTGCATTCCACTGTTTTATGGGATGTGAGAAAGCTAAAGCTGCTATTTTGTCAACAGCATCTCATTTATATACTGGCAACTTAGTCACATTACAAGAGTTATTAATGGCACCATTTATACTCTTGGAGAATCTGTGCTGCTACCGTACAAATAATGCCAATACCAGATTCCACTCAGGCATAGTCATTCATATACATCAGCTAATGCCAATTTAATTGCACAACCATATCATCATAAATACTGAAATATTTGTATATAATAATATGTGCTAAGGAACACATTGAATTTCAGTTTGTCATTAATTTCAGTTTGCTATTTATATATAGTATATGGATTTCAACTTTTCCCTTGACACTGGCATTGTTGAAACAACTTCTTGATCTATTAAATTTTTTGAGTAGCTCTTTAAATTATAAATAGTGCCCAGTTGTTTATTTCAAGTACTTTCAGCACTCCAAATGTGGTTTAATTGTATTTGAAAACTGCCAAATATCAATGGAGATCAATCCTGTCCTATTGATCTGTTTATGCAGTTAAACATGTAGAATATCAGATTCAGGCTCTAACATATTTAAATACTCCTCTATTGATCAGCTGCTGCCATGATCCAGCACAGATGATGGCATAGATGATTACAGGAAATGGCCTGCTCTGGTTTGCTCGACCGATACCTCTGTCTTTCAAAAGGCCTCATGGAAAACCTGATCCACAGCTCAAAACCAGAAGGTGAATCAGATGAGTACACAAGTATGCCCTATAGAAATTTTCAATCCACAGAAAGATTTTGGCATCTGATAAGGGAAACCACAAAAACACATACTGAAAAGTTTGGAAAGTGTGTTAAAATCCTGGACCTTACTGCCCATATTTGACAGTTGTGAGTTAGGGAGCTCAGAAAATCTTTGTTCCTTCACAAGAGCAACCAGGGCTGTTTGTCCAGCTAAAGTATAAAGGTATAAATTTATGACACAGAACTGTTTCCCACTGCAGATGATGGGACTACTCTAACAGGAATGCAGAAATGGCAGATCTTGCAATGATATTATTTCAGCATTTAGAATTAGTATGGAATTCAGGTTGGATAATGCTACAGACAAGTCAAAAGTATACTTTTCTTCAACCCCAAAGGCCTATGAACAGATTTTCTAGAGCTAAATAGATGTCCATTTTCTTTGTTAACTATTTTGAATATCCATTAGAAAGCTGTCAAGGAAATGTCAGTCTCTTGTATTTTAGTTCAGGATAGATTAGACAGAGGGAGTGTGTGTAAGGAAGGATAGTGTCTCCTTCCAGTACTGCATCAGGATCAGGGCCAGATCCCAGAGGAGAATCACTCTCCTGTGAGTGATGAGGTCTTCAACGGAACAGTTCTGTGCTGGTACCTCCCAGTGCTCTGCTCATGGAGAGCACATGGGAAAGCACCTCTCCTATCCCTCAGATATCCACAGAGTGTTTGTTCAGCTAAGTGGCAGGAGGGGATGAGAGTTCAGATGTTGGACAAGGAGGAAGAGTGGGATGGAAGGCAAGAATGAAACTGCTCTAGATGCTTGGCTGAGCCTTTCTAGGTAAGGATATGAGGGAAATTGATGTACAGTTCCAGAAAGTGTCAATATTGCATTTGACAATACTGCAGAGAGAGGAGTGATTAATTGAAGTGCCAGGAGTGTGGTCTTCCCACTCCTAAGCACAAGGCATCAGAAGAACAGCATTGCTATAGATGAACAAGCATAGCTTCATGCATTCTAGTAACTCTTTCTGAGAGCTGAATGCCTTATTCCTTGAGCTTTGGAAATCCCACCTACAGTTGTGAAATACTAACGTGAAAGCAAAGAACAAATACATATAAATTGCTCTGTGGTGTTTCAAGTGAGTGAAACCTGGAGTGCTACCACCCATCATTATTATTATTGTGCTTTGTCAGCTTGTAAAGGTAAGTAAAAAATTGTCCTTGTCAAGTTTTCTTCAAAATTGACCCTTGCTTCAGACTTTAAATAAACAGCCTTCTCTGGGAAAAGGTGCATGTGGTACTGTCATTACATTACGTTATCAAATATGTACCTTTTTTGAACTGTACACAAAACTGTTTGAACAAAGTCAGAATATTTTAAAACTTGTCTTCGTATGCTAAAACGAAACTAGATGTGTAGCTTAAGATAACTTACCTATATATTCTGGGCTCATATTAACTGCTTCTGAAATGAATTGATAGATTAAAAGACCATTCCAGTATTAATGATAATTATTGTAACTGTTTTTACTTACAATAATTTTTGAGGATAATATCACATCAGCTTTAGTCTCAGGACTCACGTTATAGTAGATGACTCTGCCTTTGGCAGGACTGGAAGATTTCAGTAAATGCTTCAGAGTACTGTGAGTCAGATCATACAATTCAAAGTGTGGTTGTGTAAAGCAGAAAGGAAAAAGGAATACGTCTACTTATTGCATCAAAGCCAGCAGTTGAAGGACAGTATAACTAGTTTTTAGTAAATAACAGAGTCTGAAAGATGGTTTCTTCAGACAAATAAATTGTTTGAATATACAGTCATTAATTCATCGCTGCAGTGATAAATTATTCAGCAGTTATACAATCTTAACAAATGAATTTTGACAGATATAACAACAGTATTTTTTTGCATTAAAAATATAAAATAATGAGAGGTAAGATTGCATTGAGTGTGGGAGACTTCCTTCTTGATTCCTGTGGAAAGCAGGAATCAAGCGTTGCAGGTAATACTCTTTACCACTAACAGCAACTTGAACTTAGCACTCATCAATATCTCTAAATTACTAGGAAGAATCTAGTTAATCATTAGTTTCTTTACACCTTCTGGCAACCTTGTAAAGATTTCTATGAGTTAATATAAATCCCATAAAGATCACAAAGTGTCTGTGACTACTGGAACTTTGTGGGAAACTAATTTAATAACCAACCAACAGGTTACAATACAAAACTTTTGTTGAAGGTGCTTTGGTATCTGAGTGCAACTGACAATGTGATGAATGATGATTGCTGGGCTAGCTTTGAACCAGCATTCTTCTTCCAGCAAAGTCAAACAGACCTTGCAGAGGAAGTTACAGAATTTGCTTTTTGTTAAGGCAACTCAGAGATCAAAATCCATATGACAAATCTTTAAAACTCGGAATCCAGTCTCAGGACCGGATCCGCTCTCCTGACAGCACTGACTAGCAGCAAAGCCCAGTGTGGCACTCAGAGGACAATGTGCCAGCCTGTTCTGTCCACCAGGCAAACTGCAAAACATTCTGTCCAGGATTGGCATAGGGAAAATTTCTTGTGTGTACTCAGCTGAGTCTTTGCAGAGCACTTCAAAGCAGGTAGAGGTAGTAGTAAATGTTGTTTTTGAATGGGTGAATGTGAATGTCTGTGTTAAACTTCATCATTTACGTTTAAAGGTTTAACAGTTACACGATCCCTCTTCTCATCACAGACAATATACAGCATAGCATTCATTCACAAATGCAAACCAGTCTCACATATAAAGTGAAAATAGTAAGGATGGAAGAGGGTAAAATATGCAGGAAGCTATTCTATCCCCATATGGCCTGAAATTTGCTCAGGGTATTATACATGTGATTAGCAACTGTCTGCCAAATAAAGGAAAAAAAATAGTTGGAAAATTTAAGGAGGAAATGGATTATACTGAAGTTAAGTGGTCAGATGATAAGTAAATATAAATAGCCAAATGATGAATTTCGGCCTCAAACATGAAGTCTTTGGAGACAAGGAAAATAAGTGGTCAGATTCTCCTAGATTTCATTTATTGCCATGTTTGCTAAGACCTACCTTGTAACAGGTTAACATTTCAAAAGCGGACCCAAATCTATGAATTACATTGTTCTGGTCTGATTGTTAGGACCAAAATTAGACTCATTTATCTTTAAAATGTCTTTAAGAAAATTAAACATTTGTGTATATAAAAATATAGAAGTTTGTGGAGGCAATATTATTGATTTTGAACAGACATGTGCTAATACACAAAGATTGGTTTGTGATACTTACGTGCAGTGGAAAGAGTTACGTATTATCTCATCCACTCTTTCTGCAGTCCTATAGCTGGCATTTCACAATGTAACTGAAATTTTCACATTCTGTTTTAAAATAGGACTTAGTATGGAACATACAATAGCAGATATATATAAATAGGTATGCATATATATCTGTGTGTTTATGTATATATATAATACAGTATATAGGACTTGAAATCATCCATAATCCGTGAATCCATTTCAGTGGGCTCACAGTAAATAAATCATAGAACCAAAAAAAGGCATTGGTTGGAAAGGACCTTAAAAACCATCCAGTTCTAAATCCCCTGCCATGAGCAGGGTTGCCACACACTGGACCAGGTTGCGCAGGGCCCCATCCAGCCCAGCCCTGAACACCTACAGGGATAGGGCAATGTGATGTTTTAAGATAAATGTACAACATCACATTTTAATGCATTTTAAATCCTACTAAACAATTTAATTTAGCATCTCTGATAGCAGATATTTTAAACATATAGTGCAGAAAACCAACATTCATAATAAGCACATATCTTTTTGTCTCTCTGGCAGTGGAATATTTTGGATTTGTGTGCAAGACAAACTCTAATGAAGTATTCACACTGTGCTTTCTTAAGATACTGCTCAGAATATCTCATGGTGGATTCAGAGATATTACCATTACTTTAGGCTTCACTCTGCAGTTCATCTCTTTTTTAAAAGCACAATGAAGCTCCCTGAGAGAAGAAAAATTAAGTATTTAATATGATGTTTCCCTTACTTTTACAGGAATGAATGGTTGATAGCATGTAACTCTGATATACTATTTACCTCCATACTTACACAGCTCCCACCACTATAGTTCAACTGATTCACAAACTTTAGTGGACTTACACTCACAAAACTCCTATGGAGCTGGAAAATGTTATATTTTCCACAATTTATGGGGAACAGAAAATGAAAGAGAAATCTTCCGAATTTCAGTTCAGATCAACAGCATGTCTTTAGAAAATGTTCTTATGCTTGGGTTACACTTAAAGATGCTTTCTACGGTATATTACAGTCACTTCAGTTTTTCCCTTTTGTTTCTACACATCTACCAAGTAAAAGGTATAACTTAACGTTCTGAACTTGCTCATTTGTTATTTACATAGTAATTTCAAGAAAAACATCTATCAAGTTATGCAGTATTTTATCAAATGCAGTACTTATATTTTGTCTACATTCATGTACAGAATGAGAAAGTATTTTTTTTTTTTTTAACCTGCATTTTTGCTAGTAAAGAAATACAGCAGTAAGTAACTTCTTTTGAAACAAAACTGTTAATTCCCTTCCTTGTCTGTAATTGTGGAAGGGCAGAGATCATCACACTCTTAGTGGGAAAATAGATCTATTTAGCCCTGTAGAGCTGAGTACAATGTTTCCCCAGACTTAAAAGAAAAGGAATTTAATGACTCGCAAACTGCCAAATAACAGCCAAGACCATAGAGAATGTGAAATATAAGATAAAATATTAACTCTGCAGTGAATTGAACCCATATGGGACCTTGATTTTTTAAAGTGACACATTACAGACATAAACCTATGTTGTAGGGATCATATATGTATCAACTGGAGGAGCTAAGCTCTCCAAAATTTAGCAGGGTTCGCATCTCCTGCCTTGGCTTGCTCCCAACCTTCTATGAGATGAAAATGTAATAGAAAACTCTGGTAATGACAAGTACTTTGACGTCCATAATTTAATTAATATGTGTAGAGCACTTTCAAGATGACTCATACTGCATACTACGTTTCTCTTGAAGAAAATACTATCCACTTTTGTACTGACTTTTACCACATCCAGGAATGCACAGCTACTACACTTCTACTCTCTTTACATACCCTTGGTACATATGTATATCTGTATGCAAGAGCAAATTAAGTGGGCCTAGGACTGTTTTCTCGCAAGAAAGCCAACTGGTGGGAAGACCTGAAAGAAATGTTGAGTGAAAAATACTTTTACCTTCCAGAAGAGCATGGACATGTTTAAACACTTCCTAGCAGGTATGGTCATTGAGAATGTGTTAGTTCTTGCAGGTAAAGAACTTGGAGACTGTCTCATTAATTTATCAATACAGATAGATGAGCCCCCATTCCTGAGAATGTTCCCCTACTTTAATTTCCAGTGCGGATACAGCATCCATTTCTAGTCACTTTGCTGTGAGGGCACAGGCACAACCAGTCTTACACACACATCAATATAGCACTAAGACAGTAAAAAAGAATGTAAGTACTTCATGAAGCAAAATAGAGTAGTACTTAATTTTGTGGATGTAGGCTCAATGAGATCAAAATTGTCAGAGAAGCCCAGTCTTAGATTAGTGATGCCCATTTTTTCCTATAAAATTTTAAGCATTCTGTTTTCATTATGACTCACTTTCTAAGGAAAACTTCAGGCACCCAAGCTTACTACGGTGATCTCATTAGTAGAACTGCATTCATTAGTAGTATTTTATTTAATAGACTTTGTTGGTAATAGGTGAGATAAGCAAGGTCAAACCTGTCATTATACTTGGCGCTGGTGGTCCCACCATAGGCACAGTGTTCCGAGAAGAACAGGAATAGAAAAGGAGTGTGTGTGAGGGAAGCCTGTGTTTTGCTCTACATTCCAAATCAAAGCTTTAACCACTGGCTGAGACTGAGGATCCTATGACAGCTTTCACAAGAATAGTTCAATGAATTTCACTTAGTTGCCACTTCTTACAAAAACGCTGTTGTGCAATGATGTTTGTGTGGAACAGAAGTTGAATTTCACCATGGAGATAGCTACATTTCAGTGGTGGGTGAAGTGATCCCAGCAGACTTTGTAAAGCACTTTGGGATTCTTACAGATGAAAGGTGCTATACAAATGTCAGGTATTGTTATACACCATTTAGGAGAAATGTTTCCATTTATTCCCCTGGATTTACTGTTGAACATTTAGAGATAATCGTCATTGCTGATAATACTGGTAAGAATAGAATTCTGAAGGCTGCAGACTGTGTAGATTTTTCTGTATTCTGCTTGTGTGTAACAGGAGGTTGCATACTGATAAGGAATTTTTTGACAATGCAATTATGGAGAGCTAGCAATTTTTCATATTATGTGGTCAAGGTGCAACTGTCAGAGTTATTTACATGGCTGCATCATTTAAAGCCCAGGATTTTTGCAAGGATTCAGCAGAAAGGTAAGCTGCTTTCATGATGGTATTCAAAACAGTAGAGTACAACAGCATCCTTTATTAGGGCCATTTGTTTTACTGTATTACCACCCTATATTTGTCTATAATAAAATCATTCATTTTATTAATAGATGCTATTCAAATGCATGAGAGATATTTCTAGCAGTGCTTACTCAAGCACTAGTTATAATTTGCTAGAGAGATTTCACTGTTTATCCTAAGTACCTATGTTTTTTTTTTTCTTTTTTCACTATAGTTATCATAACAGAATTCAGAACATAGTCCACTATCAACTGTAGTATGTAAAAGGCAGACTATTTTGCCAGGCAGATTAGTAATTTCAAGTTTGTGTTCTCTGTTATATTTCATATTGCTCACATCTATGCTTTAACAAATCAAATGGTCCTTATAATGTTAGAAAACGATCCTACCCCAGCAACTCTCTCAAATATGTAATACCTGAATATAAAGCCTCTTAACACTGTCTTCCTCATCTCATTCCCAAGTCTCTCCTTCCAGTTGGGTTACCTCCTTAACCTACTGGCTCTGTTCCTGCCTTATTATCTTCCCCTGAATATTAGGAAGAGGCAGAAGCCAGGCTGTATTAAACCAGTGGTTGCTGCTGACCAAGGGACACCCCTGAGCTCTTTTGGAGGCAATTTTGGCTGGGTAAAACCTGGTGGAGGACATGGTCCAGGACTGAATGCTGGATAAGAAAAACATGTCATCTGCTGTGAAGACTTATTTTGTCAGAATCTTGGCAAAACTTTTACGTGCAAGGGAGCTGAATCTATCTCTATGGAAGTCATGCAAGCCTCCTTCCTATCTTTTAGTGCAGAGCTGTAAAATCAGTAAAATGTACAGAACGACTTCCTCCCCTCTCTGCTAACCAGCAAGGGCACTTTCCTGGGTAATCCAGAAAGACTAGCCACAGGGAAAGGGGTTAAACATTTCGGAAAAGTTAATGTTGCTGAGATTCATTTTATAGTCCCATCTCCCTTCCAAGAATCCTAAGTGTGAGCTCAGTGTAGTGGGGGATTGTGCCCATTACATCCAGGATTGTGGTTATGGCTATATATATCCTATGCAAATTCCAGAAATACTTTCTTCCTAGCGTATTGACATCTACATCTACCTTCAGCAGCTCTGTTCAGAATTACCATAAAAGATCAGAGTGCAGCTTGAAGGTCAGTGTGACCATAATTTGGCCATACTAGAATATTTACTCTTGCTAATAGACTTTGCTTCTTTTTATTTTACCTTATTGCTGCTTTTATTCTGCTCTTACCCTATGGGAGTTTAACTATTGGATGTCATGGGAGAAAGAAAAAACTCAAAATTCTGTGAAGAGTGTGATAGATTTGTCACACACACAAGGAAGAAAAAAATGCACAAACAGCAGAAACACTGAATGACTTTCTACAGATTTAGGTATGGTAAAAAAGAGGAGTAACATGAGAGGCTATGGGCTTTATGGGCTAAGCAAGAAGTTCATATCAATGATATCTGCTTAAAGAAGTTAAGAAACAGAGAAGAAAATTTTTAGAGAGAAATCAAGAATGAAACCAGTAAAGTACTCATGGACTTAGTCAGGGGTATGACTCAAGACAAGGAAAGGACTTTTTGAAATCTCTTACAAAAGAAATTTTAAAGATAAAGGTTTACCCCAATAGTATCCTAAATTTTCCTCATGCACAGACTTAGTACAGCAGAAACCAAAAGAATGAAATATCTTTCACATATCAATACTTCTCGAGTGACATAATATTCTTAAGTATTTAGTTGAATAAGCAAGTAAATGTAACAAGACACATGTTCATCATGTGATAGATGATGGATCCACCTGACTCTTCCCAGAGACTTCTTAATGGAAACCACCAAAGAACCTCTGTAATTTAATCACTAGCCACTGCAATTGGCTGACTGTCTGTTAATTGCTCAAATGATTCCCAAACTGTCAGACCAAAAGACCACCCAATGATTCATTGGCTGTCACTCCATTTAATGAAAGCAACAAATATAAGAAACAGTGGCTGGAGTGAATCTTCCCTTATGGTGTCATCTCTGATATGTTTCTCAGTATCCCAGCCGTTAAAATTGTTCAACTTCTTCAGAAGTTTGAAATAAATCTTACTGTTGGAAAAAAAAAAAAAAAAAAAAAAAAAAAAGTTCCTAAAGAGCATTTATACTCCAAGGTGATTTTGCAAAAATATCCCTAAGGAAAGGCATCTTTGGTATTTATCAGAGTTGCTATATCATTATTGCTCAGTTAGTTTTGCTTATACCTAAAAAGCCTAAAACGTTTGGGTAGGGATAATGAAAATTTATCAGCTTATTTCTGTGTAATTTTTGTTGTGTATTTTGCTGACAGTATTCAGTGTCCACCCACAGGTGCCCATACAAAAGAACTCTGATGTAGGGCATTGCCATTATTTCTATTCCATAGACTAAGTAAAAAGATACAGAAATATATTTTAAGCTTCCAAGAACTTAAAAAAAAAACATGTTCTTTATAGGTTGTACACAATCATAACTAATATAAACTCTGCAATTTGAATGCAAATGCATTTTTTGTTGCAAGGCACAGAACACTACCATAACTACGTTGAATGTACTACAAATATGATGGAAAGATGAAAAGATATTTTCATTGCTCAAGCATCATTTTGAATATATTCAAGAAAACAACAACAAAAGCAACCACACACACACTAAAACACCACACATGTAGAGCTGGTGGACCTTAAAGAAGCTTTTTGGCGAATATATGCTCACAGGAAAGAAATCTAACATTCATTTCATGAGTGATATACAGTTGGAGAGTAAAAACCCCTAAATCTCCATAACACACCCATTACATACTTAAAACATGTCCATTCTAGGCATGTGTTTGTCTGGAAGAGTTTTAAGAGATAAAGTGATTTCCCATTAGCACTGTCCCATGTAGCAGATGTAACGTCATGCTCAGTGGCATGCAGGAGAGATGGAAAGCCATGGGGCAGGTGTCCTATCTCTGCGCCTTTTTCTCTGTCATTAATTCTACTTCTAATGACATCACAAATTTTATAAGCAACAAATTCATACTTCCCCTTTGTTAGTCCTTTACCTGAAGCACCAGGTAAGCAGCAGGAATGCCACCATTCCAGGATATGTATCATGACATCTGAAATTGCTTTTTGGTTGTAGCCCCATTATGTTTTAGGAGCCTGTTTGGGTACACATCATCCATCGAGTGCAGCCTGAAGCTATAATAGCCTCTTCAGTGTGGAATTCTGGCCTCTGGAGAACAGCTGCCTGACTACAAATGGCTGGGTGATCTACTGGGTCAAGGTTTTCTGCTTCACGCTGTATAACAAGGGAGGGATATGGCCTCCTGTTTCTCTGCCAGCTTCTGCACGAGGCTAGAACAGACCAGTCAAAATCTGCAGCAGTGACAGTTCTGCATGGGTGAGGATAGTGAAGCACCACAATCTGCCCACTTTCACTGATTCTGTGCTCAATATGGATTAAAATACATCAAATGCATCCCCATTTTATCAGGTAGGGCCTGATTTGAACTGCCAGGACTCCAAGTTCCTAGAGGTAATATTTAGAGGTAAAATTACCTGTAGCAGAAAAGAGAGGTAGCTGCTCAAGAGAGGACTGTGCTGTCCAAAATGGTGATAGTAGGAGATAGTTTCATTTTAGTGCTTCTTTTGTTATTTTTACTTCTCTTTTATAGTGTCAGCAAGGGTCAGGACCAGCAGACACCTACAGAAAAAAAATGTGTATCCTACTCTGAAAAGCATATAGCCTAATTTTGTTCCATGTACTAACTGTCACGCCATTGGTAGCCAAGAACCTATGAAATGAGAAATGCTGCCCACTACATAATTATTCCCCCTGCTAATGCAGCTGCTACTGGTTAGGAAACTTTGGGAGTTAGTGCTTATCTACTACTGCATATCACAGCTTACCAAAACACTTCCTTTTGCCTCCAGCATTTGACAAGTATTTCCTAGCACAAGAAGATAACATGTCTTTTTTGTTGTTGTTATTTTTATTGTTTTATTGTTATTTATTTATTTATTTATTTATTTATTTGTGGTAGTTTTTCCTCTATGTCCCTGTCAATGAATACTTCCACTCACATGTCTAAAACCTGCTTTTATCTCCCGGGGCCTGAAGATGATCCCACAAAGCTTCCCTGAGGTTTCAGCTGATGCTGCAAAGAGACTGAGGCTTTAAGACAGCTTTGATTCTGGCTCTCAGTTTTGTTGTTTCTCTTTTAAAACCTTGCTCTACTTAGGCAAAGCAAACATTAGAGTGCAGACAATATCATACAACTAAAGATATTTGGACCCTCAGAATATATCCTTTCAGGATAAATCATGATATTTTTATAAAGTACTATGATTAGCAGACCCCACAGCTCAAAATCCTACACTGTGCATTCCATTACCTTTCTCTGCTCTTCCTCTTCGTATCATCGACAAGGGTGCTCACAGCCAACAGCTTTCCTGCCCAAGCACCTGCTAGCTGCTTCACATTCAGCAGGGAAATATGTATGGGGATTATTCAAGTAAATCTTAACATTTTCGGACCTTCAGAAACAGCATGTGTGTTCTGAAGCCTAACAAGGTAGAAAAAATACTAGCAATTTAATTTAGAGAAAGAAAATAAATCACAGTGTACAAAGAACAAACAGTGACATCTATATTCATACTGGCAGATATAACACCCCTTTAAAAACTGATATTATGATGTTGCAGCTTTCTTTAAAGGTATGTGCAACTAATCTCATATCCATCTTAAAAATAATCATGTTTTTGGTTCATTTATGACAATAATATTCTTAAACATGGAGTTATGGAATAAGCTCCAGAAAAAGCTGGTGTGAGTTTCAAGTCTTGAGTGCTGCTGCCATCTACATGGCAGGAAGACTATAAACTATAACAAACAACAAAAACATATTTGTTGCATTTTACTGGGCAGATCTGTAAGTCTGTTTGCCAGTGTGATTACAGAAAAAAAAGTTATGAAACTGAACACAATTTTTTGTTGCCTTATGATTCTGTGAGGAAAATTCATAATGATTTAGAGTACAATTTCTCCAGATCCTTTTAAATAATAAATTTACAAATTATTTAGATGAAATCTGAGAATAGATAAGAAAAATACAATTACTTTACTAGTGTTTAATATTTCTAACATTTTTCTGCTGAGTATTAAGCTTTCAAATGCTAAATATAAAGTAAAAAATTCTCTTGGTTGCTGTAAAAGTGGAGGAAGCGATGTACTTAATTACACTACATATATTACTTTGGTGATGCTATTTTTCATGGCTATCTAATTGAGAGTATTGCCAGAGGAAGAAAAACAGTTCTTAACTCTAAGTTTGTGAGACACTTAATGAAAATTCAGGCTGCATAACTTCTTCTTCAGCTACTCTTTCTAGAAATACATGAGAGAAAAAGCCAAGTGCAGTTAAATTGGAATTGTGTAACAATTTCATCATGTGCATAGTCCACCCTAAAAAATCTTGGCAGATGTTTAAGCTTCCTAATGTTTAATATTGCTTAGTAACTTTCACTGCTTCACCTTGGCATTTATATTTGTACTTACCTATCATACCATGTACAGGACTCTCATATTCTTCAGAATATGGGGAATGTAAAGTTTATGTGAGCATAAACTTTGTCCTGCAGCACAGCTCCTGAACGCACTTGAGACTTTCCAGCAGGTGTCATTAAAGAAACAAACTTCCCATAGTCCCCACTAAGAAATCCTGGGTGACTGTGTGATGTATTTTTTTGTGTTGCATCCAAATTCAGTATTATTTCTAAAATAATATTGCTGAAGTATCACTTTGGGGATCTATGACTTCAGATGGTAATCCAGCTCAGTCTCTAGGAATAACTCTAAGAGCTTTGCCGAGCAGTTCACACTGGCTGTGCTATGAAGAAGGAAAAAGGGGAAGACCAGCCCTTGAAATTCATCTGCATCCTTTTCTCTTGCAAGAAGAATGACCTGCAAAATTTAACAGAATTATACATTGAGAGGAGCAGGACTTTGTCTTCACAGAACCTGCATCAGGAGTGTGCATGCTTGCTAGCTATTCAGCATTGGCAGTGATTTTTGAGATTTGTGTTCCAGCCCACTCCCCCAGTCTGCCTTCAGAGAACATGTTCTTTCAAAAGGAGAAGAAACCTGGAGAGAAGTGATGCTGTTTATTATACCTTGTCCCATTCTTTTCAGAATTTTCAGCAATTTTAGATCAGTCAGATTAGCAAAATAATTTCCCTTGCTAGATTCCTGGTGCTATTTAGGGCTTGTAGCCCTGTACCACTGTGGTCTTTAACAAAGTCTCCCTCTTTCTCTCTCTGAATCTCAGTGCTCTCTGATGCAACGGCGAGTCTCATATATATATTTCAAGTTCTATGCCAATTTACCTTCAGGGAATCTTACACTGGACTGGGAAAGAGTTTTTTTCAACAAAATTAAAAAAAAATAGAACCCAGAAATGGAAGCTATGTAAAGAGCACGAGATTTCAAAATACAGTGGCTTATATTTGGAGCCATAAATGAACAGTCCAATATTCAGGGAAGTTTCCAGGCATGGATTTCTGTCAGTGATGATTTAAGAAGTATGAATCATTTGGAAAATTCAAAATCCCTCAAATCAAAGACATGTCAATGAGTTTTGGCTTGGGCTTGTATGAAAGAATCATAAATCCCCCCGCACCCTCTTTTTTTTTTTTTTTTTTTTTTTTTTTTTTTTTGTGATAATGTAAAGAATTGTGAGCAAAAATGTAAAAAAGCCTCTAGGATTTGAAAGCCAAAGATCTGTTTTCAAGAAAGACCCCTTCATAATGCATCCTAAAGCTCCAATTTTGTGCTGAGATAACGCTGATGTAATTATGGGTTGCCTCCCACTTACATGGTGTCAGTATCTCACCCATCTTCCTACCCTGGGCTGCTTGTTACTTCTCTGCTTGCGCTGAGACCAGTGTTTTTGTTGACATGGCTTGGTCATATGAGAACTAGTGCAAACATATGTGAGGAGACATGAAAGCATATGGGTGGAATGCGGAGAAACTGCCCTGTTTAGTGGAAGGATGTCCAAATACTGCTTAAAATACGAGATGACATCTTGGGTTATAAGGTTTAAAAGACCCCATGATTTCTGGAGGAAGAAAAATAAAAGGACCTTTCTCCCTAAGCAAGGCAGCTATTTAAAATGTTTTAATTCCATATCTAAAATTTAGACAAGTACTCTAAAATATTAGTCTATGACTCCTTTTGTCAGGATTCCTTCAGTGTAACACAATAAAAAAAATCATAATTACCTTGCAACTTCATTGTAACATCAGTCTCCGTAAACATGAACAGAATGGCACATCATAGTGCATTAGTACAGAACCTTTTCTTCAGTTATTTTAGCTTATAAGAAACAGTTATAGGAGGTTAATATGATCTTTTGAACTTTTATTATTATTATTATTATTATTTAATATATCTCTCAAATCATCATTTTGATAAAAAAAGATTGTTCTAAGCAATTTCATCTTGAGCATATAATATATTTTTGGTTATTTGAAAGACCTCCAGACCACACTGGAAAAATATTCATTCTACATAATTAAAAAAGTTCCTGCCTTACCATGACAGGTAACAACAACTGATAGGCAGCTAAACACGACCGCACCACTCTCTCACTCCCCCTTCTCAGAAGGACAGTGGGAGAAAATATGATGAAAGAACAGAAAAGCGTGTGGGTTGAGATAAGGAGCAGTTTAATGAAAGGAAAAAAAAATGCAAAGGCCATATGGAAGCAAAAGGAGAAAAATTATTCTCTACTTCCCATCAGCAAGTGACATTCAGCTGGTTCTTGGAAAGCAGCTCCCCTGTACACTCAGGAAGACTTGGGAACACTTTCATAATGAGAATTCCACCTTTCTCCTTCTTCCACCCCAGATTTTATTGCTAAGCATTACATCATAAGGCATGGAATACCCCTTAGGCCAGCTGTCCTGGCTGTGCTCCTCCACACCTCTCGCCCACCCCCAACCTACTGGCCCTTTGGGGCAGGGGGTTGGAGACACAGCTTCGGTGCTGTGCCAGCACTGCTCAGAAATAGCCAGCAATATCAATGCTGTTCTAGCTAGGACTGCAGAGCAGAGCGCTATATGGGCTGCTGTGGGGAAAGTTAACTCCATCCCAGCCAGACCCAGAACACTTACCTTACTGATACTGTAATTATAATTAGCAGAAAGCACGCATAAGCATGTGCCAAACACCAATCATCACTGCACAAATCATTCCAAAGGGCTGTCTGTATTGGCAGTCTGCTGATGTGCACTGCTTTGTGGAATTAAAGACAAGCAATCAAATATTGTGTTGCACAAAGGTAATTGTTACCGCAGTGATACTGGGTGTTATGGACAATGCCAATTCCTTGAGCTATGAGACCACATTGAACACTCCATTTTTTAAATATCTAGAAGAAATTGTTTTAAGATTTGTTGCCTTTGCACTAAGAACAGAGTTGGCCCAAGTGAGCTGATGCAGAGCAGTAATGTTTGTAGTGAAGGAAAATGGACGTTTCAATGCCAATGGAACAGTACTGCAGCAAAACAGAGGTGACTGTTGACAAGGATGTGCAGAAAAACAGATAGTAAGATCTGGCTTTATAGATGGCTTTATAGACCATATAGATGGCTTTATAGACCATTTGGTTTACTGTCTGCAAGGTTCATGTATTGTTACTAAGTTCCTGTAGTTGTAGTTTTAATTTTATTTTTACCTTCTCGATGTTTTAATCTCTAATTTAATCATAAATTTAAGAAGAGGATACATGTCAGCTGAAGGCACGTGCTGCTTTCAGCTGTGCACGACTTGTGTTATGCAAGTATAAATAAGTCTGTGAAATTAGTCCAGACATCCAGCATGCTAAGTGAAAGAATGAAACCATACCACTCAACATCTAGATTGTTTAGCCATGGTAATTCAAATACAAGACTGTATCTAAGAACAAAGAAAGCTATTCCTGAAAAATTCCAAATGTGTAAAACACATTGACTGTTCTGTAAAAGATGTAATTTTCTGCATGGCATGTGAAATTCCAGAAAAAGAACATTAAATAACTTTATTTTTTCCTGGGCTGCAGCCCGTTTTAATGACATATACTTTAGCTGAATGACAACTGAAAGACTACACTCATAATGCCGTTCAACTCAACATTTCTGAAGACCTCATTGCCATACTCTATGGCTTAGAGATAGAGATTCATGGGATATAAAAAAGAAAATAATAATAATAATTCATGTCTGTTTCACATTTAACCAAATTCAAGTCATAGTATGGCAACAAGAACCTGGTTTTGTCACTCCTGCAGCCACATTTCCGCACAGGTAGGAGAAATTCATTGCTAGAGAATATTTTCACACCAAAGAAATCTTCATTTTTCTAGTTAGGGCAGATTTTGGCTAACATTGCAGTTAGGAAGGATAATATCAGGTGATCGCTCCCACTATAAGATAAAGATCCAGAACACATCCACAAGTTCCTTTGACTTCATTAGCGCTCCTACAACTGGTAATACAGAAAGTTTACCACTCTGTGTGGCTGTTCTCTGTCAAACCAGCATAAATCTCTCAGAACTTTAGGAGATATGAGTCTAATCAACTGCACATATTTTCCAAACCTAATGTGTTTTTTTGTTGTTGTTGTTTTGTTTTGTTTTAATATGGATAAAAATGTGTAAATGTTTTTCCCTAAGAGCACAACTATAATTCAACAAAGTGCATCATTTGAGAATAGGACACAGATGGGCTTCTCCATCTTCATACTGGCACCACATTTCTTCCGATGACAGTGCTGGCAGTATTTATAAAAGGAAAATTTACATGCTAGAAAAGACCAGATTTAAAATCAATTTCCCATGCTGTCCTGTGCACACAAAAATTGTACTTTATTGTTTCTAGATATTCCACATTTAATTCAAACTATACATTTTTCCTTTAAATCAAAGAAAAATCTTGATTTTTTTTTTTTAAATTGGTTTGGTTTTGTTTAGTGTTAAAATGTTATTGGTAATAAAAGTCAGAGCCAAGGAGAGAGAAAAAAAACTGAATTAGCTTGTTTAAATTAGTTGTATACAAAAGAATATTCAAAGTGAGGTTAGAGTTTTATGGTCAATCAATGTTGTAAGATTTGGAGTCATTACTTAAACTAGTGAAAAATATAATAACAACTAATATAATAAGGACTTGATATTTTCTGTTAGAACTATGGAAATTAAATTGAATAAACATAAATCTATAAACGATGGAATTGTGAATTGAAGTCAATAAATAAGCAAAAAGTAGCTGATCTTATGAAAGATATTTCTTCTGAAAATTAATTATTAAAGGTATAAAATAATAGCTACAGCAAGCTGTTCCATGTCCACACCACGTGTATCCTATTTCTTGGCTGCTCTTTGGGATCTTCTCATTCTTTCAGCTAAGTAAGGTTTTTCTAACACACCTTACAAGAGCACACCTTAGATATCCATGGATGTGCCTTCATATCATCTGGAAAAGAAAGAAATGTATTAATCTGGCTTAATGACTGCACAGTCCGAAGTAACAAGCAAGAATTTGTTTTTTAAAATTAAGTTATTTGACAGTCTTTTGTTAGAGTAATAATTTATATCTTTTGTAATGGAATTAAGACTTTCAGCATCAACACATTAGGGTTAAAAAAAGAGCACAAATATACCTCTAGAAAACTGTTCTGTTTTGTTCTATGCTGTTTTGTTCTGTTTGCATCACAATTGCTACATTACAAGAGGCAATGTGGAACCAAAGTAGCTTAAGAAAATTTATAGCCTTCCCCAGAATTTCTGCTGAACACTCCTACACTCCTTTTTTTCTTCTTCTTCTTCTTCTTTTTCTTCTTCTTTTTTTCTTTTTTCTTCTTATTTATCTTTTTTCTTTTTCTTTTTTATTTTTTAATCTTTTAATGGAACACTTTTTAGTGGATCATCAGGAAGATAATTTCTGATAAAGTTAATAGATTGTTTCCTCTGATAACACTATTTTCAAGTTTTATATATGTACTTCCAACAGAAATAATTCTATAATAGCTGTAAACAGCTATTATATCAGCTATATGTACATATAATGGCTATATATATATATTATATATCACAGAACTGATAGGAAGCTATATTAAGTCATTATAGTTTAACTCTGTCACAGTTGATTAGAATTCTGCAGAAAAGCAATCTCAACCATCAGTTTTTAGCTTCATGATTTTTTCCCATTTAATATATGACAATATTTACCACCTGAATTTAAAATATTGCTTCTATTAGAAACACTGTTTAAATAGATATGGCGCACTTTGAGTACATGAGCACAGAGAACGAAGCACACACTGTTTTTTCCCAATATAATAACTATCTTCTCAGCTTATCATATTATCTATCATCTCTCTGCATATGTCATAGACACATATTTTCCTGATGTCTACTATGTAGTCTTCTGTTTTTACACTTTGATTTACTATGTATAACCAAACCAAATCAACCAATCAAACAAATAAGGGGTCATAACACTTGCAACCTTGTATGCTGACAGGATTCGACACTACATCTACTGCAGTGAAATTCTTATGGACTTAATTTCTGGACTTCTAGCCACTAATATTTTATACACAGTTGATGAGTACTACGGCTATCAGTGCCTGTGATCAGTGGCTTGCCCCTACACTGCATCCTCCTCCTGCTTCATGCGTCAACATCAACAGCCTCCAGCACTCCATTCCTGAATCAGTTCACATCTACTGCTATCTACTATTAATGATGATGCAAACAAAAAAGAAAAAAAATCACACTTTTCTAGGATGATGCATACTTGTCAATTTACTGAATACATCCTGCCAGTGTACTGAACAATATAGATAAAGATGACATAGTGCTGATTTAAATAATGTAGTCTTCAGTGGATGGAAGGAACTTGGAGCTAGTAAAAATATTCAAGAAAGTAATTATAACTACATTGATAACAAGATAGTCACAGTTTCAGTGATGTATATTTAAGCACGCTGTGGCTATTCTTCTTGAAACATCTCCACATTCTCATTTCTATTTGCTGCAATTCCTTTTCTAACAGATAGTATTTCAGGAGCGGTCAGAGATCTTTCTCATCTATGTGACAAGGACATGCAACTTCGTTAGCCTGTGAAAACTGCTTGTATTTTCACTAGTAATTGTTATACAACCAGAATTACATTATGTCCTGAATGAAGAAGGAAAAATATAGTAAGTACAATGTTTTTGCAATGAAGGCATGGGAGGATCATGAGCTGCAGAAGGGGCCAGGTGACAGCCAGACTTCCTGGCTACTGAAGGCCATAAGTATATAGAGTTCTCACTATTTACATGGTTTTCATGTAAAAGATAGAAAACCCATTTATAATTTCAATCTACAGCTTTCAATTGTTTTTTTTTTTTTTTTTTTTTTTTTTTCTTTGTTTGTTTGTTTCTTTTGTTTGCTTGATTTTGAGCTGGTCAGGATCAATTTCCCTGTATTACCTAACAAAATAATAAACTGCTGCCTAGTCTGCTACAATATCTGTGTTGGAGAAAATAAGAAGCAAGGGATATCTGTGCCTACATTGTTGCTCTTAACTCCAGCTCCAATCTATTCATTTTTCTCATAAGAGCTATGCTTGTGGAAGCCTCCTTAGTGGGACTGCAGACCATATGGAAGCTAAGACATCTCCAGCTGTGTCAAGTCCTGCTGCATTCCTCTCAGATTTTGACTGAAAAAAATCTGAGCATTTTCAATTGCCTTAAAATTCATCTTAAGTAACTCCCTTTGAATAGGGTGATCTGCCTTTTAGGAGTGTGAATTTTCCACCATTGTTTAAACAAGAAAACTTGGGTGAGTAGCTCAGACCTAGAACTCTAACTTGGACACCTAAGTTTGGTCAGTTTCAGCCTCCTTCTCAGCTTCTCTAAATGTGGAAAATTTGACTGATAAAATGGAAAACAGTGCTGAGAATATTTATTTATACTGAAGAAGCATTCTAAGCGATACCAAATTCTTTACGGGAGATTGGTATGATTAAAAGTTAAGTTCTACAAAAGGCTGTTGCAATTTTTATCTGATTGTTATGTTCAAGGCAAGAGCAGAGACAAGTTTGAAAAGCCAAGGCTTTGCATATCAAACAGAAGTAGGCCTCAGCATGTGGGGAAAATGGCAGTGATAAACCTACTATTAGGCATCTGGGAGAGAAACCCTGTATCTCCGCTGTGTGGGGGCTAAAATAGACATGAACCACTATCACGGATAATGGCAGCCTGTAGGCACATGAAGGGAGAAACTAAAATCTATTTCACTTAGACAAGGAACTGCAGTCTGATATTTACCTGTGTCCATCACAAGTGAAAAGTGTTTGCTGTGAATTATCCAAGAGAAAAGTGCAGGTTGAAGGGTCTCATTTCCTATCTAAGAGTAGTTCTGATCACACATTGAATATAAGAAATCACAAGTAAATCTCAGACTGGGGTCTTGGGTAGTCAGATGGATTCCTTACATCCGAGTATATAAGTTTTCCCATGACTGCTGGAAGCCTACATCTGGAGCAGTGAGATAATGTGCAGACATGTAGAAAGTGTGAAAACAAAATAAGCCAAGTATGCTTTATGTGATTTTAGAAAACTAAGATCGCTTTGAAAATAATTCTCAGTCTTATGTCAACGTTAGATACTGTACCTTTCAGCATCAGAAAACACAGTACACAGATGTGTCTGTTAATGGCTGCTCTATGCATCTAAGCCTTACTGACTCTGGTAGAAGTTGTCATAAATAACCCTTTCTTGAAATAGTTGGAATTCCTTACAGGTAAATTGTCATACCTTTTCCCCATCAGCAGAGATAAATAAAGTCAACATATTTCTTAATATCACTTTTGTGCATATATCAACATATGGTTGATATATGGATTCCTCAAAACACACATACATACAACTCTTCAATAAAAACAAATTTGTAAGTTTGCTGAGACTTTGAATATGTGAGAGAGAGCTTCTAAAGTCCCAGGATTCACCAAATCAAATTCTGACCTCCCAGGCATTCTCAAATTCCAAGATCCATTTTGAAGTTAAAGCATCTGAGAAACACTACAGATAATCATACCCAAGTGAATGTCATATTATTGTTTCAATGTTTGCTTCTAAAAGTAAGTAGTAAGTTTTAAGAGAATGTATTCTGTTACCAAATCTTTCCTTTCAAACAAGCACTTCTGTCAGAAGTGTCTTAATTTCTTATCACAGAATTTCATCCGCACAAGGAGCAATAAATAATTCATGTTCCTAGCTCTTTGTTGTGTGTCCCTGAACTGCACAGAGCTGGAAGGCTGACAGCTGTGTCAGGACAAGCACCAAAGATCTGACATGACAAGTGACTAACAAGTTTCTTTCAGTCTATAGTGAAAGAAGACAATGGCATAAAGTGCAAAAACGAAATCCTGAAACAAAATGAAACTGTTTCTTTCTCTTTACCTAAGTGTTTGCTATGAGCTTATTTCCGACCCATAACCTCTGGTCATTTTATAGTACTGCCCAACCCCCTTTACTCCTCACATTCGCCTGGCCATTTACGCCTGTCCACGGATCAATATGAGCAATTCTTGGAGAAATACGATGTCTCCATGACAACCAAGCCACAAATTCTCAGTGGAAAGCAGTGAGACCAGTAGTGAAATCTCCTGAGGTTTTCAGACCTAGAAGACAAGATGTCTTAAAATGCAGGAATGGACAGAAACAAAAGCCAGAGTAATTCATTGTTTATTACCAGTTTAATGATGTCAGATGGACTGAATGGAACTCAGTTTTTAAGTTTAGATGCCTTATCAACATGTATTTTTGCTAGTCAATATTCACCTCCTGACAGTTTTTTATTCTTTCCATATAGACATGCAGAAGGCAGAATTGGATATTCAAGTTTCCGTCCAAATGCGTGCATTTTGCCACACAGAATAACTTAAATCAAAATTCACATTAAAGCTATCCTAAGGGCACATTAATTCTCACCTCAATGCTTTAGTACCACTAAAGTTTAAATTCTTTCTCACTTCCTAACAGATTAGAACTTGGATGGCCAATCCACATTTTTGGGCATACTCGTTGTAGAAGAGACTACAGATATTTTCTGAAGGAGGTGCCATGTGCCACAGATAGTTTTATGTAGCTGTGATAAGAAATTAAACTGGTCTCCTTTTCAAGTAGCTTACCTATTTCTTTCTAAATCTCATGCTGCCTTCTGCTGTACAGCAGTGAGTCCAAGACAATGTGGCTTTAAAGTGAATATGGATTTACAATTCATTGTTTTCAATTATTCTAACGTATACTGGTGTTCACTTCTGTGGAAAAGATGAAAAGGGAATGTAGTTCAAATCAGGTATATGACAGCAGTTGAACTCCCAAGGAATCTTGGAGGAGTGGAGTGCACTGAAATATAATCCCCCAGACAGGGGTCCTTTCTGGGTTCTGAGATGACTTAGGGGACCTGACATGGATTTCAGACTGCACCCTTTGACTGAAAATTAAATCTCAGCAGTGTTCCTTGGGGAAGGATCAGGGGACTGTTGGCAGCTGCCCCCTGTCAGCACAGGCTGCAAGATTTGGAAATCTCTTAACTAAGCTGACAGGCCGCAGAGACGATGAATCAAAAATATGATACACGGATCAGCACACAAAGATGCAAGAGGGTACACAGACACCAGATAAAGCAGGAAAGGAAAATACCAAGTGAAGAAAGATGTTTAACTCTTTCACTAATGAGTGCTATATGCAGGTTACATATGTTGTATGTGGGACAAACTCACAGCGTGTTTGAAAGATCTTAATATTCAGTCCCACAGAACGTTTTTAATCATCTGTGACTGGATACACTTGATATTTAATTGTTTCCCTTTGGGAATAATTTAATAAATTTCTTAGATATCCCATAACTAGAAAGATAATGAAACTACATGAAGATAAATCTTTTAGTCACCAAAAATAATGCACTTTATGGATGTTCCTCTATTTAGCTGAATCAATGTTAAGAGTCATTAAAATGAAATAATGATTGTGAACTGATTTAGAGAAAAGAATCAAGCTACTCAACACTACCAATTTACTTTCCTCCAGAGATACAGTGTTTGAATGTCCACTGCTACATTCAACTGCAGTATATACAGTGCTTCTAAGTTTTCATGATCTTATGCTACCTTCAAAGGGTCAGACATCATACATATATTAACTAAGCAGTATAGTGCAAAACTAATTATAATGAACTAGTAGTGTCAGCTTTCTTTTTGGTCATAAAGCCTTTATCCTTTCTAAGACCTGAATTGTTGATGAAAGAGGAAAGGATAACAGCTCCACACTGTGACCCCTGGAGGTGACCATTAATTTGACATTGCAGCTGCTAAAAAGGAAAGAGCATTACAATGTGCCTTTTTCACAGACCCAAAAGCTGCGTCAGATTTATCACTTGATACTTGGTGACTGTCTTTAAATAGTTCTCACCTGGACTCTCAGACTCTTCCAGGACACATCTGTCAGGCACATCCTCCACATCTTGGAAGTTTGCTGAGTTTGAGCTCTTGTCATGCTTCAACGCACTAACTGGAGCAATAAAGAATAAAAACAGGGGAAAGAGAAATGTAATATATCCAGAAACGAAGACTTCTTGATCTTCTGCAGATCATCCAATGCTGAAAATATAATTCATAAACTCAAATGATAGATTGAAATAAACCTAAAACTCAAAGTACATATATGCAACCATAATGCATTTGAAAAGTCTATAGACAAGAATTCATCTGGGGAGAAGTTTGAGGCATTGACTTAAATGTGATCTCTTTGAAGTAAAGAACAAACAACAAGATTTTTTTTTCTTATATAAGCCAAAAATAATAAAATAATTTAGTAGTCATAATAAGTGCTTTTCTTTTTCAGTAAAGAACCCAGTAAACAACATAAAAGACCAATTAGCTGGTTTTGCAATTACTGGAGTCATTCACCAGGAGAGAAATTACATTCATTTTAAGATTAAAATATATTGAATACAACAAGCTTGAATGTGTAATAAAAATTAGTTAATTATAATATATATGTTTATAACTATATAATACATATAGCTATATTAGCATGCAGTAGAAAATAGACTTAATTGCAGTTTAGATACAGTCAAATTTGATTTCTTCTTTACTTAATCGCTAAAAACTTTTTCATTTTAGAGTGGAAAAACATTTCCATGGAAATAATTATTTGCCTGTATATGACTTTTTAATTCTCTTGGTTGTCAAAAAAAAATCCACATGAGTTTTGCTGAAAAGTATAGAGGTATTTATCTTGACAATGTTAATTTCTCTCTCTTCTGCTCAATATCTTCATATAGAACCAAAAATACATTAAAGAAGAGCAAAGACTAGATCTCAAATTTTCAGTCCCATTAAAACTCTGATTCATTAAAAGCTGATCTCATTTCTTAAATAAATGGTGCTGACTTATTTTTTCCCTAATATCTACAAAACTAACAAAAATTCCAGACTTCCAGTTGATGTGGATTGGGATCAAAATGGCTATAAACAATTCCAGCACAGATTTGTCCTGTTTTTTTTTGTTTTTTTTTTTTGTTTTTTTTTTTTTTTTTTTTTTAAACAAGGACTATTTAAAGAAGGAATTATTCCATTTTAATTTTTGATGGATTTGTTTTTGTTTTTACCAGATGAACATTTGCTGAACGATTACTTAATTTAAAGACCCATTTAAATTTTCCAAAATTATGAGTGAATTAACAAGGCATCAGGGCATTATTAAGGCAGGAAGACCTCAAAATACACATATTCCACTTTGAAATTCTTCACTTTCCATCAGATTGTAGCTATTGATCCCAGATTTTGCTAAAAACATCTGCTGCAAAAAGCAAAAGCACTGTTTAAATTTCTAACCATACAAAAAAAAAAAAAAAAAAAAAAAAAAGCCAGTTAAAGTGTATCATCGGTCAACTTATCCACATAAACAGTTTTAGTTCATAACTCTACCATTGAAGTGTTGACAAAATAATCTGCATGAGGTGCATTGACAGTGAAGAACAACTTACAATAAATAAAATATGTTCTTGTTCATTCAAGAAAATGCTACAACATGTGCAGGAAGAAATGTTTTCATAGATGTCTGTGGTTTTGTCTGATTTTTACAATATTTAAATAATTCTCAAATTTATATGAAGGCCAGGCTTCCCACTTCAAAAAGACAAACTGGCAACCACAAGTGTGTGTATTGTATTTATATATTTGTTCTGTGCCAAATTTATTAGAACATTCTTTTCTAAAACAGTTCTTCCTATTAAGCACTGAACTCTGCTGTGCTGAGTGATAGATTGAGCCATTACAGCTGTACGAATTTAGAAGTCAGAACTCCTCTGAAGTAGAGCAATAGGAAAATTTCCAACAGAGAATAGTATGATAAAAGGGAGAAAACAAAACTTACAGCTATGCCTCTGGAGAGAATGAGAAAAATCAGAAGAGCGGTCTTCGCTAAACAACATAACAATCACCAAAAATTCAGAGTTAGACTTTCAAAATGAATGGACCTGAAGGTCCTGACTTGAGGATGAGTTGTGAGGTGTATTTTTATCCAGTAGATAATTCTGCGTGGCCATTCTTTTCAAACTATCACTGTTTTTCTTGGGTCTAGTTTACAAAAAGCTATGTAATAGTGATTTAATTAAGGTAAGGTGATTCCAATGGAAAAAGAATGCTTACTTGATGTTTAATTTAAAATGTGGTGTGATGTTGAGGCTAAATTCACACCTTTGAAAAAGATCTTTGGGGCACCTATTGGGGAAGGACCAAACAGTATAAGCTCATTATCATACGTAACATATGCAATGCATTTTACCTTCTGTTCAGCCCTTTCTGTCAAATCAAATACAAGGAGGACAACATGCCTAGCACGGGTACTGGGCACGCAATCCTTTAGCCATTTCCACAACTGGACTTGAAATCTTGCTTCTCAGATGAAATACATGCAGAACGTGAACTAATTTTGACACAAAGAGTGTCCAAAAGCATAGCAGACTTTGAATCAGGCCAGGAACAACATGTGAAAGGGACATATTAGAGATTTTTTTTAGGACACAGATTTAAGGACAGAATCAGAAAGTAAGGAGAGAGAAGGTTTGAAAGAGATGATGAAGAGCTTTGATTTAGTTCTTTATTCTGCAATTACGACAAATGTCAGTGGAACCACCAGACCTGAATCTCTTCATTATCCCATCTCTGGTTGAGTTCTGATAATGAAGAGAAGACAGCTATAAGGAGGTTCATACACAGATGACATACATCAGAAACAAAGTGTGAATTGAACAAGAAAGAAATCAAATGAGAGTCCAGCAGATCCCTGGACAAAACAGAAGGATCTCCATGTGATATGCTTAAGTAAAGATTGCAGAGATAAGGGGAGATTCTGCAGAAGATGGAGTCAGAGGAGCCCAAGAAAGACAAAATTGATTTTGAAAAGGGTCATGGGCAGAGCTCATACCAGCTGACTAATGATGGAAAACAATGATGAAATGCTGTCAGGAGTAGTTGATTGGGAAGGAGCCATTAGCAACAGATTTGAGGAATTGGAAAGTATAGATGGGAAGGGTTTTCACAGCGACCAAGAAGCAGATAACTAAATAACTAAAATAACTAAATAACTAGATAACTAAAGTAAAAAGCTGCTGGAGAATGATGTTCAGCCAGCAAGAGTGAGGTCAGCAAGTGAATGTTTCAGAAAACCAGGATAAGGTCACTGGTGTAAGCGAGGGATGTGTATCTTAGCTTTGTCACTTACTCCTGAATATGCATATCTCCATGGATAAAACAGGCAAATAAACTTCACAATACCCTAGTTTGTGAAGTTACATAATAGTGCATGCAGTGAGAAAAGAAAGAGACCTAGGCAAAGGTTTTCACAACTTTTTATTTTTTTTTTAATAAAAATAAATAAATAAAATAAGTGTGTTACATGCTCTATTTGAAGAGGAAGGTTCCTTAAAAATATCACAAAAGACAGAAGAACAAAGGGAATTGAAAAGTTAAAAATAAGACAAGAACAGTCTGGCCCAAATAAAGAGTGAAAGTAAAAAAATGGCATTATGTAATCACGGAAAAAAAAATCAAAAAATCTTAAAAATGACACCCACCTTACTGTATTCTCAGCTACAGGAATATGATTTTATGTTCAAATATCAATAGGGGAAATATTCTGAATTTATTATACCCAGGTTATTGATGAAATTTCAGAACCGATGTAACCATAAGCAGTATGATCATTACTTATTCTGACGATATTCCATCTTATTCTGGGCATAAATGGACCTTAACATCATGTTTGTTTCCATTTGAAAGCTAATTTACGTAGCCAAAGTGATGTAAATTTCTGGAGTTCAAATAAACCCAAATCTATGTGTCAGAGAAAAAAGTTAGGAAACAAAAATTTCTGACATAACCCCAATGATATTTTCTTTATCCATGTTTTAAAACATCGATGTTTTCTTAAAACATGGATAGTAGAAATTATCCTTGTTAGCATGGAAGTAAGGTAAAAGGACAGATTTCATAGATGCAAAAGACCTTGATCTTCGTATATACAAATGATGTAAATCTTCACTGAACAGAATCAATCTTGAGAATTGTGGTAATTTTTCTGATTATATCTTAACAAGCTCTTCAGAGTTGTTTATTGAATTTGATTCTCTTATATTATAGCATTAAAAAGGAAAGAAAAAGACAATCATGCAAGATAAGTACGGAATTTAGAATAGTAAATGAATGTTATCAGATTCAATGAAACATTTATGTAGTTTCCAAATATTTCAAGTTCCAAAAAAATAAAAACAAATTATTTACAAAGAGATCACAAACTCATCTGTGATCTGTCTGTGAAAGAACAGTCTTCATGTAAAAGACCTGTTAAATGATAAGCTGTTCTTTGTGAATATGTACTAATCACTGACTACAGCAACAGCTAATCACTATCTTAT
Source organism: Heteronetta atricapilla (assembly GCA_011075105.1). Lineage (NCBI taxonomy): Eukaryota > Metazoa > Chordata > Aves > Anseriformes > Anatidae > Heteronetta > Heteronetta atricapilla. The sequence continues at coordinate 2,704,131 of CM021740.1, forward strand.
TTCTAAATGTTCTGTTTGAACTCTGAAAAGCCTTGTTCCACTCTGGAAAGAAACATCATACACTAAAGTTTAAATAACCTGTCCTGCATACCAATTTTCACAGGGCAGACATATTGGAGAAATTTTGCATAACACAGGTGAATCCATCAATTTGCATTTTTTGATAAGATGCCTTTTTTATTCATAAGGTGGGTTAATAAATTAAACACAGTATGCCCGCAGAGAAAACAATAACATATTTATCATTCAATATGTGACATTTCAAAACAAGCTGATGAGCCAACAAAAATTATTTTTCATTCAAAAATATTAGGTAAGATTGGCTATAGGTTATAAATGTATTTATGGTCCAATGCAGAACATAAAGCAACCTGAATTTAAGTAAAACTGCAGGAAAAAGTATGTAAAAGAAAAACTGTTGGTAATTTTTCATTTCCATAGATTTTTAAAACAACTGCTCTTCAATGGGATTCATTGGGTCTACCATAACCATATTACATGTAAGAAGCTAGATTCACAACTGGGGAATAAATGCTTTGAATACTATTTTTAAAAGGACATTTAACAGATATCATTAAAAGAGTAAGAATACCTTCACTTACTGAGCAAACATCATCTACTGCCCTTGTCTACCTCAGTGTTTAAAAGTAAATGCCAAGGGAAGAGTGGAAGAATGCAACACCCATACAGTAAAACTTCACCAGAAACTTCTCCTAAATTCCATTTTGAAACTTGGATAAATCCAAAACCAGACTCTTTTTGATTGTTTGCTTGTTTTGTTTAGTATTTAATAACTCTCAGTTCTTCCACAAACTTCTCCACTCTTCCCCTAAGTGTTTTCAGACCCCATATCCTAACTTGCCTTAACATGTCAGGCTCTGTGGTTTTATGGTTTTTATGGTTTTATAGGGAGGCATCTTTAGTTTGTTTGTGTATGTCCCTATTAGCTTAATGTGAAACTCCCCAGCTCTGTGGAAGAAGAAGGTATATGGAAGACTCCTGCACATTACATTCTCTGTAGCGTTCATGATTAACAGTCTTTTGTTGTATCCTTTTTCAAATTTCAACATTTTTTTCAGAAAGTATTCATGAAATGGCAGGTGAAGTATTATCACAATCAACTGGAAACAGGACAAGGCGATAATGAAGTACCACCAGCCCATATGGAGCACTCACCCTTCCATTGCAGTGGTAGCACTCACCACTGAGCAGTGTGCCAGCAGGCAGGGAGTCAGAGAGGCTGGGGATGTGCCCTTGATATTAACAATGCTGAGTACAGCACACAGATTACTTCACAGGTTTTACAGGTGATGCTCCTGTTTACAGAATCTGCTACAGTGTTTGTCTTTGTTGCCACAGTTTCCACCCCATCCTGTCTTTCCCCAGAAGATTAATCCTACCTCAGTCTAGATCCTTGCTCTTGTCATTGAATTGAACTCTGATGGTTTTGTTTGTTTGTTTGTTTGTTTTCCCAGACCATTTCTCAGGTCATATAAACCCCTAATTCATCTTGGTGACAAGGGACATCAGTTGCTCATCATTTCTTAATATTTAGTGCCATTAAAACAATCAACAGCAACAAAAACCACAAAAAAAACACTCTACTGATTTATGTAGTTGTCACTTAATTGAAAATGACTTGTTATTTTCTGATGATTGAATATGACACTGGCTAAAATTTGTTTTAAGGTTTTTATATATTTTAAATAAAAAACATCTAAAACTCTACTTTTTTCTCCCTCTCTATATCTATGAGGACAGAATTACTCCAGACAGGAAAACCGAAATTTTCAGTGATTTTTTCCCCAATATACCTTGAAGTTTTATTCACCCGGAGGGACTTTCCTATTTCTCTCAACTAAAATACAGTGGCATGTAACAAATTATGCTCTCAAAGGACATCCCATTTTTGTTTCATTAGTGCAATGAAACATTCACTCAATTTTAAAGCAGTTGTCTTGATCTTAGTTATGATTTATATCAGAACCTGTCCATGTATTCTGTGTGCTATATATAATAAAGTACCTAACTAGTTAAATTTGTCTCAGTGGGTTCTGCTGCAAGAAATAAAATTCTTTCCCATAAAATCCCACACAGCGTTTATTGCAAAGCTCTGAGCATATGCTTCAGTAAAACTTAGGAGGATTGTAAAAGAGAAAATGTAACCCCAAACCATCCTTAATTCTTTTGTCATTATACACTGCTTTTTCTTCTCGATATTCTCTCTAGCCAGAAAACCCAAGTTTCTTTTTTCAGTTTTCCCTAAATATCTGGTTGTATGTGTTTTGAACAAACTGGTGTAGGACTGAATAGTGTAATCACATTTGATTAATGTTATTTATACCAATTCCTTCCTTTCCCCCCCCCCCTTTTTTTCCTCCATCCAGTCACTGGAAGATAGTAAATAAATTTTTACAATAATTATATATTCTTTTCTTCCTTCCTTCCTTCCTTCCTTCCTTCCTTCCTTCCTTCCTTCCTT
>CM021740.1:2711323-2766323 GCA_011075105.1 Heteronetta atricapilla
TTTTTTTTTTTTTTTTTTTTTTTTTTTTGTGTGTGTGTGTGTGTCTGCTTTTACTAAAAGTTAATACTTTTAGTAAAATAATATTATTACTGCTGTAAGAACTTGAACTTTCAGAAAAGAAACACACAAGGTAGCTTAAGACTTGCCATAAAATTATGAAAGTTGAGGAAGCTACATTATGTTCAGAGTAATTTGAATTGAGCCAGCATTATCATGGTAGTCAAGTTGATGGATAGAAATTGATTTTTCATTGATGTCTGATCATTAGTTCCTTGCTAATTCTGAAAACAAAGACATAACTTAGTGAGCATACAGCAAGAACTTCTCCCTCTAGATCTTAAAATCGGCATTAGAAAAAACAGTTATCATAGAAATATTAAATCAAATTGGTTTCATTGTGAGTGTCCACTGTGTAAAGTGTCAAACTTATACAGTCCTTGTCTCTTAAATTAAATAAATAAATCATTTAGTGCAACCTCTGATTTTCTGATTGTAAAAGTGGCAGTTTTTTGTTGCTGAAGTGATTTTCCAACTCTTGCATTTCCACGAACAAAAGTCTTTATGCAAAACTCAAAATATCTGAAATATCTTTAGTTAGTCTGAAACCTACTTCTTCCAGGCTGGTGCTTGTTTGCACACGTCTATATCCCAATTCCCACACAGAAAAGGTAAGCATACTCTGACTATTTCTAAATGATCCAGTCCTCAACAAGAAATTCCACGTGGAAGTGTCCTCCCTGTTTCAGACTGTACTCCTGGCACTCTTCTCTTGTTTACTGGTTAATTTGCTTTTTGTTCTTATATGCTTTCAGCTAACAGCTTGTCTGCACAATCAGAGGTGAGTCTAGGGACAGTCATATACATCTCTCTACATATTGAAAGGTAAAAACAAATTTAGTGTTTCAGAAACAAAACTGCATGGTCAGATTACTAAAGGTTGCACACCAGCTTGTAAGATGAGTGAAGTGGAAATGTTAAAAGGGCTCCTGCAAAAAAAAAAAAAAAAAAAAAAAAAAAAAGTACAAATGTGCAGCAGGACCTTCATTGAAGTTTCAAAGGCATGGTGCAATGGCTGTAGCATTATTAACAGAGAACACATCGTTCTTGTGAAGTGAATCACAGAATGTTCACTCCCTGCTCAGGGAGCTGGGTTCACACTGCTCTTAACTAGGTGCACTTCAATAGAACTGCACTTGCTTAACCACAGCCTGAGTTTGGCCAAGGTAGCTGAGATAAAAGCAAGCAATGTAGAAATTCTCCTGGATGTATTAAAAAGATTGGAACAGAAAAAATGTAAGACAACTTTCCATAATTATGTTCAAAAGAGCAGAAGACAAATTCATTATCACCAGAATATAACTGGTACTTTAGAATCTTTCCAATCTTTTCCAAGTTATAAGCTAATCGAGACCCAAATCCAAAAAAAAAAAGTCAGCTTTCTTAGTCCAAAACTTTGAAACTACACAGGTGTACTGCAACTGTATACCTCATTTCAATGATTAATTAAATACACAGAGCCCGCTGATGCTCATGGGCTCCTCACTCTTTGCACATCCTTTGTCACAACCAGATGACAAATGCAGGTGAGGTTCTAGGTGCTCTCATGGCCTGATGCTTTTTGCAGAGGGGAAGAACCTGCCTCTGGCTTGGCAGAGAGAGGGAGAACTGCTTTACATGTTGGTATTTTTACACCCTCTCTGTCCCTTGCAGAGTTCTTACAACAGTATGTGAAAGGATATCTACCGTGTATGTTACCTGTAGGTTTTCAAGAGCACACAAGTAGCTTAGTTGTTTGTGTAAAACATTTAGTACCTAGATTTGTTCATTAAAATAGAGACAGGCTAAAAAATAAAATAAATAAATGAATAAATAAATCTATCAACATGATTATTTATTCATTTTTTTTCAGAAAAAAAAAATACAAAATTGGGATCACAGCAGTATTACCATATTGTATTATTATAAACCCATTATCTGTATCTATCTGACACTTTTAGTTGTGGCAGGTGCCATTTCAGGTTCAATTTCAAGAGAACCACTCAGTCACTCTGAGCTGAAGAAAAGTGAAAATGTGGTTGAGAGGAGCCAACCACTTGTTTTGTTTTAGTCCATGAAGAAAGCTATGGAGTGCAAATGAATATGGGTTACATTCCTCAACTTATTTTTTATTCTTGCACTGACACTGACAAAAAGCTGGTGTGTTTTCTATGGTTTCACTGGAACTGCAAACACTTCTGGATGTATAAACATGTTATTTCCTTTAGTTTTCATTACTTAATAAGATTCACTTAACACTCAATGTAAAGACAATAGAGAGACTGTTTTTTGTTTTTGTTTTTAGTTTAGTTGTAGCTTGATCATTCTTTATGTTTATCCCTGCCTGTTCTAGCTGCTAAGTCAACCTCTTATAAATCATGTTCCTTAAAAAACAACTAACACAATAACATCTTACAGAAACACCAGTAATAGCTCATTTTAGCTGTTCATGGAAGCCAAACATGATTGGAGAGATTATTAATGATGGGTTTAAGATGAGTTTTGAATTGTGAATTAATATTCTCTACTCCACCATGATAACCACCGTGACCACCTATCTGGCTGTCCTTAAATGATTTAATTCTCAACAGATTTTAAAATAATTTTCCCTCAGAGCCACCTCTTTAAGTGAAATAGATGCTTACCTAACACATCTCAGGTAAGATCCAAAAAGTCAATGGTGAGAGAACATATATTTCTGCTTTAAAAGCACATATTTATATTAAAATATATCAATGACAAACATTAGACAAGAAAAGAAAAAAATCCAAAGTAATATTTATAAATCACCTGAAGATTTACACCCTATGTAATGATAGGAACAATGATGGACCCATGTGAAGAGATGCTAATCTCTGAGCAGTTAAGTGTTTATTAAAATACAAAGATAAAACTTTTTTTTTTTTTTCATTAACCTACTTACTACTGTTTTCTATATATTTTTCTTCTCATTTAATCCTATTAAATGTATTCTTGACCTCCCTTGTACACATGCCTCCTACAAAGTCTCTCTCATGCTCATGTAACATTCATAATATATGGGAGGAATGACAAATGTCTTTTTTCACTTTGTAAAGTACACCAGGATATGTGCTAAGATGTTTTGCAAGTGTTAAGATAGAAGGCATTATTCCAACTCTGTCACATAGTGTGAATATTTATTGCACCATGGTTATAATAGAGTTCACATAATAATAAAAGCTGAAGTAGAAACTGGGGTTAGCTTACATGTAATAGTATGTGGTGACTTCTCTAAAAGATTCAGAAAGAATACCGACAAACTTTGACACACCTTGTCTATATTAGAAATAGCTTACTAGTTTGGGAACATGATATATACCTAAAAGCAAGCAAAAATCATGTACAAAAGAATATTTGCAAGATACAGATATTACTTGTGAACAAGACAAACTCTGTGCTTCAAACTGTTCTGCACAGGACAAAGTAGTATCCTCAAATGTTCACCTGCATTTCATTAATATACAATAGCTTTATTTAATTTTCAGTAAAAAAAAAAAAAAAAAAAAAAGAGAGAGAAAAAACCTTTATGTGTCATCCAGAAAGCTATAACAAATAAAAGGCCATTTTAAAAGCTAAATATATATATATATATTTAAAGGACTATTACATCATGTTATAACCCTTCCCACAACAAGATTCCCAGCTTCCTGTACTTACAGCAAACTCCTTTGTTCCAACCAAATGTTAGGTGCACTTTGACGTCATACCAGTACACGGTTATTTTTTTCCACTACTGGAAATACCATGATAATAGCTGATAACTTTTACTGAATACCAATTTATGAGAGAGCTGTACTTGCAAAGAAAATTGACTGCATGATATTTGAAAGACAAAAAACAAACTATTCTCTTACAATTTAATTATCTCCACAAATACAAATGTTTAGGTGTTTTGCCTATTTTTAACCCAGTGTCTGCTTAAAGTACTTCTCTCACCCAGTTTTTATGCATATGTGGTTGGCCATATTTCAGATATGTATAAGTTCTGATACTTAAGGAATTTGTATTTTCCAGCATTTTTTTTTTTTAAATAAATTCACTACAGTGTTGCTAGAGGAAATCCATTTCTATGAAAGCTGTGTATTCACAATATATTGTCGAAGTATATATTGCATTAATACTTCACTGTGCTTATAAACGTTAATATAGGTTATGTGTTTATTACTATGTCAAGGTTATTCATCATATGCAGTGTCAGAAAACACACGCTGACATCTCATATTGTCTGCTTCAAGGGCAAGACCAATGTGACCTTTGACTCTTTCTTTTAAAAAGGATGAAATCATTCCAGAGGAATAATGCTGAATGGCACAGATCCTGTTAAGAATCAATCTGCCATATATGGTTTCTAATTTTCCATACTGTATTATGGCTTGTTAAGCTAATTTTGGCTAATTTTATCCTCAAAGTTTAGTGCTTTAAAACTTGAAAATAATTTTCTTATTAGGATGTTATTTATGCTACCTATTTATTCACTGCAAAATGAAAATTTCAAATCATAGGATCTTCATTAATTTCACCAGAGTCCTTCTTGATTCTGTTTGAAGAGTGAAATCATGCTGAGCACTGATTATTTCCTAGATCTAGATTGCATCTGTAATCAAAAAATATTGTAAAAATATTTTGGACCATTTTTCTGTTTTTGTTGGTGGTGGTGTTTTTTGTTTGTTTGTGTGTTTTCCAAACTCCATTAAAATCTCTTCATTTTTATTAGCATTTTTTGCTTTACAGTCCTTCTAGCTCTATTGTCAATGGATACACATGTGTGGAGCTGAAATAATAGATACTGTTACTACTGAAAAATATATTAAGTATGTATATCCAATTTAAAAGCACTGAAAAGAAATCTATTTAAAAGAATGGCAGTGATAAAGATGAGAGATATCTACAAGCTACAAAGCTCTGTCTTCAGGTGTCTCTGTACCACAACAGTGGAAAGTAGATGAACAATTTGAAGCACGAATTAGATGTGAAACTACATGTGTTATTTCACAAGGATGACAAGGTATAAACACGGTCTTGAAGCATATGTGCATTTGTACTGGCAACCCTTTGAACTTCATCAACCTCAGAGTGAGTACATTTTTGGAGAGAGAGGGATGAGATTCACATGAATTGGTAATTATATTATCTGTGCATGATACTGATTTCACTATAAAATTCAACCAAGGAAAATGCAGCATACTTTGACCTAGCAGATAAAAGGTCAGAAAGCAATTTTGAATAATAAATGAGACCTGCTGACCTCATGACCCAAGTCTGGCAGGGTCAGCAGCAGCCATCTCACCAGATGCTGATGGCAGATATACAGACGCAGACAGCTCAACTAATGAGCTTCCTGCATAAGGGTTTCAGATCCAGTGACATTTAAGTGCTATGCAGTATATAAAATAAACTTTCAAATAATCTGTGCCATAAAAAATTAAAGTGATATTTACAGTGAGGTGCAATATGACATACTTTGTAATCCTTACTGCAGCAATTATTTTACTGCTTCTCCTAGACGGCCTTTAGCCACAAAATATAATCCCTGACTAACATTTCCTATGAGGTCTTTTCTCTTCATATTTATATGGTTCCCATTCAGGGGATGTACTTTGAAGAGGCATAATTTGTTAGCGCTTCTGTTTTGCAACTCATTTAATGCAAGTCAGAAAAAAAAAAAAAAAAAAAAAAAAAAAAAAAAACTTTTAAGATGCATTCAATTTTATTCTATTGAAATTCAAGCTAATATATTATTTCTTCAGGGGGTGAAAGACAAGCCTAGAGCACGTAAGGCTAAGAACAATTTTCTCCTGATCACTTCATAAACAGTTCTTCGGAAGAGTTGCAAAGTAGATAGTTCATGAAGAAGAGTGACCCCCTATACTAGAAATAATTCTCTTATCCACCATTAGTTTTCTGTGCATGAAAGGCCTAGGGTCACTACTCCGTTCCAGAGCTTGGAAACCCTGAGTTTTGACTTCACCCTGGGTGTTGGATCTGAGCTCCACAAACTGCCAGCTTGTTTGTCAGGTATGCTCCAGCTGCTTGTATGAATTTGCACATATGCATCTATATTTGCTTTTGTCCTGCATGAATTAGCAGCTATATGGCAAATTTCTAAATACCATTCTTGGATTTCTTTGAGATTTTTTTTTTTTTTTTTAATAAAATGCTCGTTCTCCTCATGTCTCAATATTTGACTGTGAATACAATGCAGGAGCTACAAAGGTGACAGGAGGAGCTTTTCCATATCTTTTAAAAGTCACCATAAATACTTTTACAGACGATGCTCCTTAAATACAGAAGCCTGAATCCTACATTAAAATTCTACAGAAAAATTGCTATGGTCTATTTAATTCTGTAGAACTTTGTGTAAGTTAGTTTGAAGTTCCATGACGACTGGTGCTTAAGAACTTTAAACCTTGGAGCATTTAATGGAGATGGAGAAAAACTGCTGCCCATTTAATAGAAGGTGAAACTGAGACATTATGTGTTATGAAGAAAGGTTTTATTTCAAGCTTTCTAAAGCTTCAACCTTTCAGTTTAGATGAATATTTGCATGTTCTTGACTTATGAGAAAGGATAAAGATGACTGAGTAGCTGATTTACTTTTGCCAAACCATTCATAATTCCATATGCTTCTGCATATGGGATTCTTTCATGCATTCTTTCATATTTATCTCCTTTTTAAACTAACCGGCTTTTAAAATTACATTTATACAGAAGCCTGTTAATTTTTCTTGCCTCTCTTTAAGCTCTCCCCTATGCCATATCTTCTCAGAGACAGAATCAACAGAAAAGAACATGACCTCCTCAAAAGGCCATACAATCAATGTACATAATAACTTTGTAATATTTGCAGTGTTATTTACATTCTTCTTATATCCCCACAGTGTATCAGCTCTTCTGAGTGCCACTGTGCAACTTTTGACTGAAATGTTACCCCTGACATTTATAGATGAAATTTACCTCCACAGTGGTGACTGGCATACCACTAGGGAGAAAGAATCTGCATCCTTCTGATCCAGGGGCTGCCAGGAGCCATTTAGATCTTTTTAATCAGTGCTGATTAAGGCAAGTCAGATGACTACCCTCAAATTTATCACTGCCTCTAAAGATCTCATAGCAGCCAATAGCTAGGGGAGCTAGCACAAGGGATTGTCTTGACCACATGTCCTCCGTTTGCACTTGTAAGGACTTTGCAAGGAGAATTAAACACTGTCTCTACATAATCTATCCCAATTTTTCACCGAGCCAAGTGTGTGTCTAGAATACAATTTTGCGACTTCAGTATTGTGTGTAGCTACCAATTAAACTCATTGTTAGTGAAACCAGCTTCTAAATCTTAGTGTGTTCATTTAGGCCAGTAACGGTAACCAGCTCCTGCACTTCCAGACTGTGTGCAATTGAAATAAAATTTGATTATAAATAGATTAGATTACAAAAGTTGCTCAAAAAATTTGCCTTTAGCTTTGCTTCATGTATTTAAGACAGCAGTAGCCCACACAAGCAAAAGACTATCTTAGTGCATCCAGTGTATCAGTAAAAAGTACCTAGACTTGCTTCATTTCTTTCCTGCCACTAAATAATATGTGTATTTTATGAAGTCTGCTAGATTTCCTTAAAACGTTATACTCACTCTGCTTTACAATTGACATGAGCTCTACACTGGGCAACCAGTGTCAAACCTAATTTATGTGCTCCTAATTTAACTCCTTCTCTGCTGCTTCCTTTTCTTGATGAGTGCTATGGTATTCCAATATCATACCTGTCTTAAATATATATATATATATGTACAAATATATGGGATCTTTGGAAAGTATCAGAAAGGGAAACAAACAAACAAACAAACAAACAACAACAACAACAAAACAGAAACCCCACTATTCAGTTTCTTTTATGGCTGCTCTATTTTATAGCCATGAGAGCAGAAGTTATTTTGGAAGCCAACAAAGAGTTGTTCACAACAGCTTCATACTTATTTTCCCTGGACAAGACCCTAGAGGCTACGTGCACCAGCAGAAGCTTCTGTCTAACAGAGTAAATCTTCCATTACATAGATCAGCTGGACATATGTTAATTGCTTACTAGTAAAACAGTGTGAGGCAGAACACTGCTGTCTGGAATTAGAGTCACAGTCTTGAGATGAATCTATTAACCAATATCTGAAAATACTTTAATCTGAGAAGGAGAGGAGGAGCTCAACAGATTTGGCAAATGGTTTCACCTACAAGCAGAAATTCTATTTGGCTTTGCACAGCAGGTTTCTTCTGTGTTTTCTGTATGTGAGCCAGGAGTAAAAAATATATACTACAGATTGGATCTCTCTATGGGCTTGCAAAGGTATAAGTAAGGAATGGAGAAGTCAAAAAGGTTACTGTACTCAGCTGGCACTGTAATAACAGGAAATAGTTCTCTTATAGGAAATCATCCCAGACAGGTCCTACACACAGAATTTGTTAAACAAATCTCCTAGCTGTGCTCTAATGTACCCTCTGCCCCTATGCCATTGTAGTAACAGCTAATGCAAAGTGGGCTGCAGTTTTCCACTGTTTGCCCTCCTTTTCATGCTGTACAGCAATGCCATTCCATTTTATTTTTGATTCTGCATGTTTATGCAGTGACACAGAGACTGAGAATTGTCACAGTACGTGTAATTTTTTACTTCACTGGTACAAAAGATGCATTTTTAGTATTACCTTTGTGCTCTAAAAGAGGAATGTGTAAACTAGTACTGTACACAAAAAGTCAACATGCTTTCCAGATGACAATATTTATTTTTCCTAACCTGGAACAGCATATTCCCATAAGCAATTAATATGCCTTATGCTCTTTTCTCCTCTTCTACTAGTACTGCTATGGAAAAAGTAGAAAACTAATGCTTAATTTGGGTATGTTTTATCTAACTTTGGTCCACATTGAAGTCCGAGTTGCCAGTTTTTGAGCACAATTATGCTTGACAGGAGCCACATTCACATATCCCAGAACAGATTTTGCATTCCGTGGCAGCTATTCTCTATTAAAATGTCCTTTTGCATACCACTTTTCCCCTGAGAAGGTGACGATTTACTCTGATGTTGAATGCATACTATAGTTTTGCAATGTGCATGAATTTGCAGCTGAGAATTATCCTGAACTTTGTCACAGCAATTAAACGTATTCTAATCTATTTGTTTCAAAGGAACAGCTTCTCTGTACATAAGCTCCATGATGTCTAACAACCTACAACATATGTTTTTTACCTGCATTCCTAATTAGGACCTTAATTTGATGTAACACAATTTCTGTCTATCTATATACTCTCAATAATCACCATGCTGTCTCAGCCATCAAACTGTACTAATTTCAGCCTTATCATTCAGAGATTTTAAGACCATAAGCTAAAAATGCTAAAAATGTATGAGCTACACAAATGCTTGGGGAGTTTGTGTCCAGATATGAAAACTCTTTTGCTTCTCCATATTTTACATAATTGTCCTCTTATCCATTTTTTAACCTTTACCAACCTTGTAGTCCTTTTTATATTGTATCAGAAGTGAAGCTCATTTGCAGACAGCTGCAACACGAGTTTCCTTACCCTGCCCTGCCATTGACCTACAACCTGATCTGAAAGAACCACCTTCTTTCAGAGTGAGAAGTTATTCATTTGCCATAATAGCTCTATTTTAGGCCTTCTCAGCAAAATGGGCAATTGTGCCCAAATAGCATGAGGTTTTGTGGTATCAGCCCTGATTTTTATATACTGAGAAAAGCACAAGGATGTTTCACTTAGGACTAGCTCACAACCAGAAATGGAAAAAATTGTAATTAGAAAGAGGTTTAATGCTTATTTTGAAAAAAAAAAAAAAAAAAAAAAAAAGGTTAGAAATTGATATCTCTTGTTCATTTGGGCTTGCTTTAATTTTATTCTTTACACTATGCAGCTTATTCATTGAGTAAAATCTAGTCTTCTAGCAGTCCATTGTATGGAAGGCAGCCTTCAAATGCTACTATTACCAGAGAATAAATGAAAAAATGAGATAATCAGAGGCTATTGGATAATAGTTGGAAACAAAATGTTTCTGATGAAAACAATTAGTCACAAACATTACAAGTTGAAATTCAGTTCAGTGTTAAAGAGACAGTTTAGAATCACACAGTACATTTATCACAGCCCCACAGACAAGTTATTGAGCTGTCTGTGAAAAACAGAGCCAAACAGGAAAGCTTTCAGCAGAAAGCAGTGGTTGAGGTCCTTGATTGATAGAGTTAGATGATGCAAAGCTGTCTGATGGCCTTTCTGCAAAATAAAGTGAAGGAACTCAAGGTCTTTCATGACGATCTCTGACCACAGATGAACAGCTACTTTATTACAGCACAGATTGAGGTTGCACCTTAGTCCATATTCTGCCACTTTTGGATGCACACGGTTAACTTTATCAACAATCCACAGTGTTTAACATGTGTCTGCCATCTTTACAGGATTTTAAAAGGGATAGCAGATTGCAGTAGGTAAAAACTTTGCCTCCTGTCTGTTTAACTGCAGTGACTGAAAATAATATAATCAGTTTTACCACGGGCTTCTTATTGCAGTGACAGGACTGACTGTTGAGGAACAACTGTCTAATTTTAAAGATACAGAAAAAAAACCCACACCATTGTGCATTGTAGGCAATATCTACCTTCTGTGCTACTTTCTTCAGAAATGAAGTTATTCACTTTTTCCAAAATATAATCTCTATCTTCCTAATGCCTTTTTTTTTTTTTTTTTTTTTTTCCAAGTGTGGTTCCATTCTCCACTAACATGACACTTCTGACAGATTTCATAAATAAATATTCACAAAACTTGGGGATTATTACACTACACTTGCTTTTAGCAAAAACTGAATGCTCATCTCCATGCTTGGGATACCTAGGGAAAATTAAAATTAAATTGAAAGAGCCAACACTGCATTACTGATATAAACTGCTTACAGCTAGTCACCTAGTTTACTCCTGACTTTTGAGCACTGTTAAATTTAATAAGAGTGGTGACTTCTCTTTATTTTAGGAAGTGGGATTTTTTTTTGGTTCAGATTTTGAAGGTATTTAGCTACCTGTGATACACACTGGATGAGGCTGTACTGCTCTTGTAGTTTGAATTCAGACTCATCTTAGACCCAAATATTATGACCCAGTCACTTCTACACAGTTACCTGCAGGGCATGGCTTAGCCCGCTGCACTTTGTACATGCCACTATTCCTGCAGACAGTTCCAGATTTCCTAGGCTCTCATTTGAATCGTTATATGAAACAAACATAGGGCATAACTTTTAAGATCAGTGTGTGGACTTGAGTCTCATATTATTGTCTGATATAAATATAGGTACAGGAGATTACTGAGATTTTTCTTCACTGCTTAAATACCTGAACCCTTATTTACAAGTATTTAGGACCTCTCTTTGCTCATACTCCACTCTGGATACCTCAACACAGTTTTAGGTGCTGCTTTTAACTTATTTCAAATGAAGATGACTGGCATGTTGTCACTGCTATCCAACTCAGAACAGTCATAAAGAAGAAAGAAAAGATGAGGGACTATGTTTCACATTGACTGACATTTCTGATATTAGAAAAGCAACAAATTCAAAAAATAATGTTTCAGGGCATACAAGTTTGATCATACCCTATTTTAGTTGACGTTCCTGTTATACCTGGCTCATCAGGTTACTAAAATAACTTTCCAGAAGTTGATCTCTCATTCACTCTCATTGATTCTCCTTTGAAGAAAAATGTATTTTCAGATAGTTCTTTTCCTTAATTATATGTCTCTCTCTCCCTTAAATTGGCAAGACCAAAGTAGTGCAATCGGTATTTGGAATGCTTTCATTTATCCTTGCATTTATTCATATACTTTAATTTTTGTTGCTCTGTCAGCTGCAGTGCCTCAATGTAAGTGCCAGGTTTTAAGCGAGAGCATCTTCAGAGCAGAACAAGCTATGGTAAAGCCCAGTAAGCTTATGTCTCTCCAGGAGGCATTTCAGCCAGCAAAGTGTCAGTGGCTGCAAAAAGCACAGTTTTAGTATGGACAAGATCATGTAACTCAGGTATTGACTGGAAGAATGGTTCTTAATCAGCTTTCTAACAATTCCTGCTCTCAGTGAAGGAATGAGCCTTATGGATATCATGCTTCTCAACATATTCCCTCCCACCTCTTTGACTTGGTTTTAAAGTCCCTGTTAATCACTGCTCCCCTGACTCTCTGCTTCAGAATAGTTTCTTCTTTCCATTACCTTAGTTTAATATTTACTTTAGAGGCTGCTGCCTGAATTGTCTCTGGTTATGAAATTCAGAGTCTCAGCTATCAGAAGCCTGACAAGAGGAAGCCTGTCTTGAAATCCTGACTTTGAGGAGACTGGCTTTGAAATGGTTTTAAAACTATTTTAGCAATATTTCTCACTAATTATACATTTCAAATATGCAAAATGTACTTATTTTGATGTTAGGCCACAGTCTCCTTAACTAAGTCTATATAACAACTGTGAAAATAACAACTGATCAAATAAGGCAAAGAAGTCAAGACAAAAGAAAGCAGAATGCCTGCCAGGATTTAGTGTTTGAAATAAGCGATGTCTGCTACTTTAGGAAAACATTCTGTAGTTCTGTGAGCTGTTCAACCATCAAAGTGCATGTAGTAGCTATGTTTTAATTAGAAAATATATACTCAAAAAATGATAATGACAAACTGTGCAAGCATTTTACTCAGCTTGAATTCACAGATCTGCCTAGCTCCTTTTTTATGGGTACTCTGGGTACATAGGCATTTGGTCTTACGTTTTCAGCTTTCAACGGAGTTCAAAACAAAATATGCCCATTTATAGAAGAAGACCAGTAGAAGTTTTAAATTATATAATTTTAAGCACTTAATATGATTTTACTTGGTTGCATTTACACTGACTGATGCATGCATACTACAAGTCTTGCAGGATTTTATGCAAAACATTTTTATTCTCATCTAGGATTTTGCTCCTATAGCATAGAAGACTTTTCTCACCACAGTGCAACCTGATAAAAAGACACATGCTCTCAATTGCCTGGGTTAGATACTGGTCCAAAGGAGTTGGGGAGAATGAAAATAACATTAATTGCTATCAGCAGAGTCAGGCATTAGGAAAAAGATTTCTGTCTTAAACTTCAATTTGATGTTGTGTGTTTCTACCTACGAAATTTAAAACAGACTTCTAAAGCATTTATAATTATTTCAAAGTAGCAATTCTCAGTGATTAATATTGGGAACACTGTTTTTACATCCCAAAGGCTGAATTATGAGAAGGATTGCACAGTTACATCTCTGTTGCATAAGGTCAACCTTGGAATGAAAACCCTTTAAAAATACAAAACAGCATGTCTGCTTCATATAAATAAAGGTGTTTTAAAACTGTGTATTGATTTCTTCATTTTATTGAGCTTTTTGGATTAATCCAGTTGTTAAAAAGCTGTTCTAGTAACTGGCCTGTCATCTGGAAATGTTAGATTTTTGACACAATGTCCCTGCAAAAAGTTGGGCAGTGTGACATAAAGAGCACAGGTTTGCCTATCACGCTGATTACTTGATGTAATAGTAAGCAAGCTTAAGTGAACTGTGTGTCTTCAATCTTTCCAATCACTTAGGGATGGGCACCAGAGGATACCATCCATCATCCGTGGCCTGAAACATATGGTGCATCAGCAATCTTAGGCTGACCTAAATGATAGTAAAAGCTGCTACACTGGTCACAATAAGAAATTGTTGTCCACTGAATTACAGGTTTGTGATTAGATTGCTAACATGGCCAACTTGATGTATAAGTGAAGTGTCCAGGAAAGATATTCCCTAGGATCCTTTGAAGATTAATTTATACCCTTGAAATGTGCACCAATCACAAAATGAAAAAAAATATGTCAAGATATTTTTCTTGTGAACAAAAAAAGCACTGTAGTGGTAACAGCTATTAATTTATTTTTTGGCAGTTTTAGCCAACAGAATTCAATAAACAAGGTCTTAAAGGTTTTTGTTTTGTTGCAAGACTTACTGCTTGACTCCTAAATACACAGAGCCCTAAAACTGTATCTTTTATAAGAGACAGCTCCCCCTCATATTCTATTATAAAACCTGATACACAACTTAAAATATCGCATACAGACAGCTGGGCAAAATAACGAAATTTCTTCATTTTGTGTAATTATATTTTCATCTATTAGTTCTATAAATTAAGCATCTATTTATAAAATGGTCTATAAAATAGAAAACGTACAGTAATATATCTGACCACTGATCCAAAAATTATCAATCTTGCTTTTCCATAAAGTAGACTATGTTCATCACGTTATTCACTCATAGTTTTAGGAAAAAATGCATCTATGCTGTTAAGGTTCAAACTGCAATACCACCTTTGTGGGGGTGGGAGGGATGAGCATCCATCCCAAGACAGGGAGGTTATCATCCTAGAGAATGTGGTAAATTTCACCACAAACAGTGAATGACATTTTAAGAGGCACAGTTAAAGAGTAAAGAAGATTTCAAGAACACTGTCTTATAGTATCTGTGAACTGACCATTCAAGATCCTTCACGAAAACCAGGCTAACTTAAAAGGAAGTCATGCCCTTTTAAACTATGGAACATTGGAGATACTGGTTTGCAAATATGGCTGTTATACACAATTATCACAAGTAGAGATTGGAAAAAGTGGTTCTCTTTGCCTTGTCTTTCCATCAGCCTATTCTTTTTTGAATTTTGCCTTGCTGACCTATGAGTTAGATGTGCTTGTTATTCCTGTTAGATTAGACATTCTTCTACTGGCATTTTAGTGGGTTTTTGTTGTTGTTGTTTGGTGATTTATTTTTTGTTACTAAATCATTAAATTGTTACACAAAGGAAAGCACAGGTTTACAATCATGATTTCTTTTTCCTTCTCCTTAATATAGCCTATTAGCAGTAGTGTAATTCATATAATATTCATATTATACCTTGTCATAGATAACAATGCTCCCTAATGAAAGAAACTCTTTTTGAACCTTTCAAGAGGTATGTGCTAATTAAATAACTAATTCTTTCCTGTGGGCTAAAGGTGGCCTTAATATGGTCTTAATCTGCTAACATGATCTAGACACACCTATCTGAAAGATCACTTTCATTGATATCATAATGCTATGTTTTCTAGAAAACAGATTAAAACTGTTGCCTAAGTTACATTAAAACACAAAACCAGATAAGTCTTTATGTTGACATAAAAGATAATGTCAGCATGAACCTCTCCAGTGTGGTGAGATGCAAAATCTTGCTAGCACTCAATTTCTAAAAGAAACAGAAAATTTAGCAGTAGAGCTTTATCAGTACACAAAACTGAAAAAGAACGCTTTCCTTATGTCAGATCTACTTTCTTTTTATATTTAATTCTGGAGCTGCTGGAAAAGAAAGGAAAAAGAAAATCCCAAATCTATCCTGATATAAGGGCAGTGTAGAAGAATAGAATGCATGTAGCAGCTATTCACTGTTCTACAGAAAATACCTCCTGGATTCACGTTCTTACTTCACGATCTTCATTAGGCTATCTAAGCATCTTGTAGTAGAATAGCAGGTGATGAAACTAACATCCATCATATGAAAACAGTGCAGGCATCTAGTCTTTAGGGAATTACTGATAGGTATCTCAAGTGTGACAGAAGTTGAATTTTTTCAAGAATAGGAAAAAAATCTTCTATCTTCTGCAAATATTTACTAGAATTTGAGAAAAAAAATCCCCATATGTACTGGAAAGTTTTCTATATTCATTACAATTTGAATTACCTTTTTTTTTTTTTTTTTTTTTTTTTTTTTACAATGCAAAAAGTGAATCTAAAATAGATTATTGAAGCAAAATAGGATTCTTAGTGGATCTAACACTAGATGTGGACCAGGAATAAGAGGAGAAATTTTGAAATTTCTGAAATTTCAGAGTTTGGAAATCTTGTACTGATTAGTTTTACACACCATCCAAATATGAAATACCTTTTCTATTATTAATGTTTATCTGCTTTGAAACAACAGTGATATCATCATCATATGAACACAGAGCTAAATAAAGATTTCTGTGAGGAAATAAGCTATTTGGGGTTTGACAGTATACTCCAAAGAAATAAAATATATCAAGGATTATTCTAAAATACAAAAGAGTTAAAAGGGTTCTGAAAAAAAAAAAAAAAAGTTATCAACTTTTATGGATTACAGGTCCTTCATGTGCCTTTGAATTTGAACCTGTAATACTGAACACATAAAGCCACGCTGAAGTTACACTTTCCCATTTTTTTTAACACTTTTACCAGCATCTGGTAAAAATCACTGGGAGAAATGCAGTGATGAACTATGATAATTTTCTCCTTTTTCAAGTCTGCAATAGACATACTACTGCTCTCCTCCATAATTTCAAAAGTAAGGAAGTTATTTATTTATTTATTTATTTTAATCTGCTTAAGTAGAGGAAAATATGATGAATTTGCATTCTTGAAAGTGATGCTGGGAAGTAACTTATTTTTTTTTTTAATTTAAGAAAACAAAACCACATACAAAAAAAATCTGACAGGAATGTTCTTGGCTAACATCTTACAACATTTTTATATGGAATTCTGTCTATGCCTTATATAGTAAGCTAAGAAAATCATGTAAGAAAAGGCTGCTATAGATCACCATACAAACTATATACAAACCATTACAAACTATAATTACCCTATTCTACATTTGAAAGTTCAAAGAACTATTGAGATGAGTGATTTAAGTTACATTAAAAAGAAAAAGCTAGATTCTGGATCACATAAGAGACATAACATGCAAATGGATGCATACAAATCTTTTGTATATATGTCCATATATACTTATAAAAATGTATAGAGATTGTGCTCTGCTCTATGTGCACTTCCACATCCTGAAATTTAACAGTTCTGTTGATAAACATTCTACATAGTGATGGACATACACATCTACATATGGTTCAATATTTTCTTGTTAAGTTTAATAGGCAAGAATAGTGTCTTTTGAGTCATTTTGTATTTTTTTTTGGCTGATGCAGATGGTTTATTCTTTTAATATTAGAGACAAGCATTGCTCAATTGTGTTGCTCTGCTAAGTGAACTTTAGCTAGACTCAAGTTCAACACTTACAATAAAGCCTTGTATAAAGTACTAAGTACTTCTACTTTTCAGTGCACTTTTTTTTTAAAACAAAATACATAGTAGGAAATTTCCATCTTATTGAAAACTATTGTCAGTTTTAAGCAATTTCGCTTTTTTTTTTTTTTTTCCTGCAAGGATTACTTTTTATTTATTTATCTTAAACAATTAATAATACTAAAGCATTTAATTTGTCTTATTACCAGATGGTTGTTGTACGCTGTTTAGTTCAATATCTGAGTTGAATTTCTACAGTAACTTGGTTAAGTTAGGGGTTTCAGATATTCTGAAATTCAAGGACATAAACTTTTCAAACAGCTACAGATGTTCAGAAACAACTTATTCTGAATCATTCAAAATGATTCAAAAATGTTGTATTCACTTGCTTTACGCATCATAGAAATTAATAAATGTGTGGTTTCAGCTGGGATAGAGTTAATTTTCCTCCTAGTAGCTGTTATGGTGCTGTGTTTTGGATTTGAGATGAGAATAATGCTGATAACACACAAATGCTTTAGTTGTTGCAGAGCAGTTCTTACACAAAGTCAAGGACTTTTCAGTTTCTCATACAGCCTTGCCAGTGAGGAGGCTGGGGGAACACAAGCGGAACAGCTGACCCAAACTGACCAAAGAGACATTACAGAATCACAAAATGGCCGAGGTTGGAAGGGACCTCTGAAGATGAGCTATTCCAACCCCCTGCTGAGCAGGATCACGTAGAGCACACTGAGCAGGATGGCATCCACATGGGTTTTGAATATCTCCAGAGAAGGAGCCTCTCTGGGAAACCTGTTCCAGTGCTCTGTCACCCCTGCAGTAAAGAAATGCCCTCTCATATTCAGCCAGAACCTGCCGTGCTTTAGTTTGTGACTGTTGCCTCTCGTACTCTCACTGCGCACAACTAAAAAGAGACTGGCTCCATCCTCTCGATGGAGCTTCCCGTCCAGATATTTATACATATTGATGAGGTCTCCCCTCATTCTTCTCTTTTGCAGGCTAAACAGGCCCAGTTCTTGCAATCTGTCCTCTTATGACAGGTGCTCCAATCCTCTAGTCATCTTAGTAGCCCTACTCTAGACTCACTCCAGTGGTTATATGTCCCTCTTGTACTGGAGAGCCCAGAACCGGCCACAATACTACAGGTGTGGCCTCACCTGGGCTGAGTAGAGGGGGAGGATCACATCCCTTGACCTGCTGGCAACACTTGCAAATGCACTCTGGGATACCATTAGCTTTCTTGGCCACAAGGGCACATTGCTGACTCATGATCAGCCTGCTGTCCACCAGGACTCCCAGGTCCCTCTCTGCAGAGCTGCTCTCCAGCACGTCAGCCCTCAGCCTGGACTAATGCTTGGGGTTATTCCTCCATAGGTGCAGGTCCTTGCACTTGCCCTTTCTGAACTTCATGAGGTTCCTCTCGGCCCATCCCTCCAGCCTGTCAAGGCCCCCTGGGGTATCAGCTAGTCCTCCCAGCTTTGTGTCAGCAAATGTGCTGAGACACTCTGTTCCATTGTCCAGGTTGCTGATGAATAATTTGAACAACACTGGACCAAGTACTGACCCCTCGGGGACACAGCTAGCTACAGGCCTCCAACTAGACTCTGCACTAAGCACAAACCTCCTTTAATAGTTGCTGAGCACAATGTTGATTTTTTTTTATTATTTTTTTTTTCTCTCTCAGGGTTGTGTTGATTCTCAGAATTGTGTTGTATAGCACATCACTGTATGTGTTCCCTATCATGCTGTTTATCATTTCTGAGGGCTGGTTTAAGGTTATTATTTTGCTGTACTGCATAACACTAGTTTATGATATGATAAAATTACCAGTCGTAAGACAATTCTGGTATTTCTACTCAGCACTGCTCTCATTGCTATCAGAAGTTATTAATAATTACAGTCTTTACATTTTCTCCTCACGGAGCCAATATATAGGGGGAAGAGGGCACAACGGAACAAAGGGGGACACTTTCCTCCACTTCCTCACTCTTCCTTTCTCCTTCACCTCCTTCCTAGAGAGGCCTCTAGACCAGGGACCTCTTCAAAACTTCGAATATCCTTGGGATATTCAAGCCAGCATGTTACTATTGTTATGTCTCCTGAATGCATTTCAGGTTTTGTTTAAGGTTAAACAATTACTTAAGCATCCCACCCAGAGATCTGTGCTGAGCCAACAAAGTTAGGAGTGGCAAAGAGTATGAGAGGATATGGGCACGCACGCTGAACAGTGGGCACCACCTGTCCTTTGGATTTCACCTTGAACAAGTGCAGAATACTAAAAAACTTCTAAAATGCTTGAAGACTGTGCATCACCACCCTGGCAATTCCAAAGTGAAACAGCTCGGGGGGACGTTCTGTGGCTTGGCCTATACTTATCGCGCCACCAACACCGCCTCTGCCCCTGCTGCCGCGATAGGCCCTGCAACGGGCGCTGCCGCCATGATGGGGCCCTGGCAACACCGCAGCGCCCTGCAACAGGCCCTGCCCTGCGTCCTGCCGCCGCGATAGGCCCTGCGACGGGCACTGCTGGCACGACTGGCCCTGCTGCAGTCCCAGGCCCTGCCCCGGGTATATGAACATCTAACAGCAGAAAAAATTGTGATTTTAAAGGGTGAATAAAAATAGTAACATGGAGCTGGTGATTACAAAGCATCAAAACAGCCCAGAAAAAAGCTACACTGAGTGTTATTACAAAAACTTTGTTACTACGTTGTTCAACTCTGTTGTTATTATCACAGACCTAATCTTAAGTACTCATAATGAATGCCTATACCTAGAAGTACTTTTTTACCCCCAGCAGTCTGCTTGTTATAATGGACACATAATAGAAAATTACCAACTTCTCACATATTAGTAGCAGAGCTAAGTCTAGATAAAGAGTTGCAATTAGAACTAAGGCATTCTGAGATTCCTTCTTCTGTTGTTTTATTCATAACCTTTGTATAGCACTGTGTTGGGTCTGTCTGGGATGGAGTCACCTTTCCCTGCAGCAGCCCACACAGTGCTGTGCTCTGCATTCGTAGCTGGAACAGCACTGGTATCACTCCAGTGTTTTGTCTATTGCTGCATAGTACTGGCACAGCATCAGAACTCCCTCCAAGCCCCCAAGAGCCAGCAGGCTGGGGGTGGGCAATTGATGGGGAGGGGACATCACTAGGGCAGCTGACCTAAACCGACCAAAGGGATATTCCATAACACCTGATGTCACACTCAGCAATAAAAGGGGACTCTCAGGAGGGAGGGGCGCTCCTGAACAACTGGTACACATTTTGAGGCCCTGCTTCCCAGGACGTGGCCGAACATCGCTCGTTGATGGGAAGTACAAAAAAGAGACAGGGATCTTCTGGAAAGAGTCCAGCGGAGGGCCACAAAGATGATACAGAGCATGTTCCCTATGAGGAAAGCTGAAAGAACTGGGTCTGTTCAGCCTTGAGAAAAGAAGAATGAGAGGGGATCTTATTAATGTTTACAAATACCTGAAGTGTGGGAGACAGAGGGATTTGCCCAAACTCTTTTCAGTGGTTTGTGGGGACAGGACAAGGGGCAACAGGCAAAAAAATGGATCACAGGAATTGCTGCACCAATATGCGAAAGAAATTCTTCACAGTGAGGGTGATGGAGCACTGAAACAGGCTGCCCAGGGAGGTTATGGAGTCTCCTTCTGGACTCCAAAAGGAGATTCCATTCAAGGCCCGTCTGGATGCCTACCTGGGCAAGCTGCACTAGGGAACCTGCTTTGGCAGGGGGATTGGACCCAACAATCTCTTGAGGTCCCTTCCAGCCCCCACAATTCTCTGATTCTGTGATTCTCTTGGTCTAGGACTGGAAATTGTGAATGTGTTCCTGAGCCCCTTTATTTTTTTTTTTTTTGTTTTTAAACTTTTTTTTTCTTTCTTTCAGATGGCAGAGCATTGTACTTTTGTCTTGCCCTGAAACATCCACAGTTTAAAAGTCGCCACTGCACCTACACTGGAAGGCGTGCGGTACCATGATTCTAGAGATTGAGAGGGGATCTTATCAACGTCTACAAATATCTGAGGGGACAATGTAAAGAGGATGGGGCCAAACTCTTCTCAGTGGTGGTCAGTGATAGGACAAGGGGTAATGGGTATAAATTGAACCACTGGAGGTTTCATCACCATATGAGGAAAAATTTCTTTATGGTTTGGGTGACAGCACTGCTCAGAGAGGCTGTGGAGTCTCCTCTGGAGATACGAGGAGACACTCAAAACCAGCCTGAATACCATCCTGTGTAACATGCTCTAGTTGACCCTGCTTGAGCAGGGGGGGTGGACCAGATGATCTCTGGAGGTCCCTTCCAACCGGAACCCTTCTGTGATTCTGTGATCTAAACGCTGTCTGACTAAGAATAATTTGTGCAAGGACATTCATAATAAAGAAGCAAGGTATGACAACTGTGGCTCTTCAACAAAAGAGTAAAAAAGACAGAGGTGACTAGCCTTATACCAAAAAAGCTAAGGACACTGTTTTAAACATGGAGTACATGCAATTCCTTCATTTATTTTGAAGACCGAACTCAGAACCAACTTTAAGTTTTTCAACCTTTCATTTCATTTTGCCCAATGAACTTCTAAATAAAGTTAAGCAGTAGAGGTATTAAAATGAGACAATTTTATGCCTGCATTAACAGTAAAAGAAAAAGTATCTACCTTTAAAGATCTAAATAGAAAGTTATGAGAAATTTTTCCTGGTCAGTACGCAAACACTGAAAAAAAAAATATAATTAAAAAACCCACCAACAACAAACAAGTAGAAAATGGCCCAAAATATATTCTGCATTTGAATTTAGAATACATGTCATCTTTACTCCCTCCCTGACCAGTGTCCTACAGCAATTCTATCCTTCCTAATGTTTTGGAGGAGTCTGAGATGGCGCCTGTACAATTTGATTTTGTGTAAAAATACACACTAAATCTGATTTCTGCTACATTAAGAAGTTCTCTGGTAAAATATATGATGCATGGAATGAAATAAGCTGTAGTTCTAGAATGAGTCTTTAAGCTTGCTTCCTTTAGTACTTAACCACTAATATTAAAGACTACTGGATCAAAATACAGTTTTAATTGGATATATAGGAGATGATACAGTGGTATAGATAAACCACAGGTTAGATGCTAAAATATAACATTGATTTGTATTTCTTTACTGGAAATATTTGTAATATGAAACTAAGATATAATACACTCATTTTTAATGCATATTCAGTATAGAAGAAAAATACTGCTGTATTTGTCAAAAAAATACTAGATTAATTAGTTTGCTGTTTAAAGGACTATAATGAGATTACAGATGCATCTCACTCATTAATTGTGATGAAATGTTGACTATACAGTCATTTCTTATATTGTTAGTTGCTAATGCAAGTGCATACCAAATTGGTCAGCTGGAGATTTTTTAAATTACCTGAAGTCTCATAGTTTAATGAGCTTTTGTTAGTTGCATGAACTTGCTCAAGACCAAAATACAAGATGTCAGCTTTGTCTACAAATCTTGCTGCTCTTATTGGCCAACACATCTGTGATAATAAGAACAGAGTGAACAGAGAAACAGAGAAAGGAAAATTCATTTTGAAAATAATGTAACATTCTTATTTCTGGGGAAACGAAAGCAAATATATAAAAAAACCCTACCTTTGAGCAAAATATTATGTTTCAATAGCGTGCAGTTTTACCTTACTGACTTAAAACATGCACTTTGGCCACAACAACCCCATGCAGTGCTACAGGCTTGGAGCAGAGTGGCTGGAAAACTGTGCAGAGGAAAAGGTTCTGGTGCTGCTGCTGATTCTTGCCTGATGCGCCCAGGTGGCCAAGAAGGCCAATGGCATCCTGGCTTGTATCAGGAACAGTGTATTCAGCAGGACCAGGGAGGTGATTTTCCCCTTGTATTCTGCTCTGGTGAGGCCGCACCTCAAGTACTTTGTTCAGTTTTGGGTCCCTCAGTACAAGAAGGACATGGAAGTGTGTCCAGAGAAGCTGGTGAAGGGCCTGGAACACAAGTCCTGAAGGAGCATCTGAGGGAACTGGGGTTGTTTACTCTGGAGAAGAGGAGGTTTAGGGGAGACCTTATTGCTCTCTACAACCACCTGAAATGGAGGTATGGGGAGCAGGGGGTTGGCCTCTTCTCACAAGTAACTAGTGATAGGACTAGAGAGAATGGCCTCAAGTTGCACAGGGGAGGCTCAGGTTGGAAATTAGGAGACATTTCCTCTCAAGAAGAGTAGTCAGGCATTGGAATGGGTTGCCCAGGGAAGTGGTGAAGTCACTATACCTGGGGATGTTTAAGGAAAGGTTGGCCTGGTGCTTAGTAGAGTGATGGTTGGACCAGATGATCTTGGAGGTCTTTTCCAATCCTAACGATTCTATGATTATCCATACAAATCTGTGATTTGCAGAGCTCTATGATAATATTTTTTTCCAGAGGAGAATTCATAATATTTACTTAGGAAAAGGTTGAAGTGTTTGAACTTCTTCCCTCTTGCTGCCGTGATGTTGACAGCCTTAATATGACCTGGGAGAGCATCACTTTTTTTTTTTTTTTTTTTTTCCATCAAGTAGTAACAGTTTTAACAATTTTTTTTGAAATTCTATCTTTTAATATTTAAGTTTAGCATCTCTAATTAACTACAGTAAACTTTCTCTATCAATAATCTCCAAATGCCTTCCTATAACAAATCTATAAACAACTTCCTTAAATGATTTAATTCATTGCATTCCTCTCTAACTAAACTTGCACATTTAATATCCTTTTTCTTAAAAACATTTTCAACATCCATGTAATCTTTTGCTCTATTTTCCCCACCTCTATTACCTTAAAAAAAAAAAAAAAGCCTCCTAAAATGTTTTTCATACAACAAATTCTATAGCTTCTTTTGCCATTCAGCCTAATGTGGAACAACAGCCACAACAACAACAAAAAAGGCATAGAAAACTTCAAGGCAACCATAGTAGACAAGGTTTTATGTCAAAGAAGTGTATATACTAAGACCATTGGCAGGGTTGTGCAATATATCAAGGTCCAAATGGAAGAGAATTTCTGATGAGTTAGAAGAGAGAGAAGCAAGGCCAATGCAAAAATCAGAAAGACTATGCAGCTAGAGAAGGATGCTGAAAAGGAAGATGGCACAGTAAAGGGATAAAGCAGCCTGGAAGAATCCAGATGGAGGACATCTCATGCAACAGGAGAAGACTATTAGACTGTGAGAGAGGCCAGAGTAGAAAAAGCCAAAGTTCAAACCAGTTGAAAAGTTACTACAAGAAAATAGGAATGTTGTGTTTAATTCAGAAGTTGCTTTACAGCTAAAGTTTGGAAATTCAACAAAAGCACAGAGAGACTACATAGGAAGAGGGACAATTTTAACCAATTTAATTTGAAATTGTACTTGTTTTAATCACAGGTGTTGTGCAACTCTGAAGGTGATTTCAGTTTACACATTTTGGAGGCTCCATTTATGAAAACAGTACCTGGAGTCTAAAGATTTCTTCATGTCAATATTTTTACCAAAACCTATGCTCATTTCATGGGTGCAGTGGCCAAATTTAGATTTCAGCTTACGTAATTTGGAGTCTACTTGGAACTAACAAGATGTGCACTC
Organism: Heteronetta atricapilla; assembly: GCA_011075105.1. Lineage (NCBI taxonomy): Eukaryota > Metazoa > Chordata > Aves > Anseriformes > Anatidae > Heteronetta > Heteronetta atricapilla. Next base: position 2,736,118 of record CM021740.1, read on the forward strand.
ACTACCTTTTGTGAGCAGCAGTTTGATATATGATAGAAATGTTCCCTCTTAAAAAAAAAAAATAAATAATTAATATTTTTAAAAGTTCATTCAAAAGTAATTTAAGTAATGCAAAAAATAATCTATTAGTCTTAAGGGCACTTACTTTTTGCCTGTGAAAATACAAGCTCTGGAGTCATACTACAGGTCTGCATAAGCCGAACTGAAAATAATCACAATACTCTTGAAAAATTGAACTAGTCTGAGAAATCAGCAGGAATTACCATTGCTTCATGTACAGCAATAAAATCTTTAAAGAAGTCTGCATGGATAAACTATCTTAGGTTCCTTCAAATATTTGCATATAAGAAAATAGCAGTAAGATTTGTGAATTTCACAAGGAGATATAAAATCTGGTACAAATCCTTCACTTGCTTTTCTTTAGGAAATCTGTCATAATGAAAGGTGATTCTAATTTGTTCAGTTTTCTTCCCAATAACAACTTGTATTTTTCCTGCATATTATTTGAATGTGATTACAAAAAGAGGATTCTGTCTCATACTCTTTGAAACCCATGCTGTTGGATTCTTACCAGTTTTTACATTTAATTATGTCTTCTCACAATTAGGAATTGACAAAGTTTAAGACAAAATAATGCACTCTGTCAAAATTTCCTCATTTTCTTGTCTATCTGCCAACTAACATCAAAAACCTGTATTATGCCAGAAATGGGATCAAATTCTGTTCCTGATTTTTTTTTTTAATCAGCAGCCAATTTTCTGGATATGACTTCCACTGGAAAGTTTTCACCTTGTCGTATGTTTACATTGCCATGTTTCTATAAGAATATCTTTTTCTTCTCTATTTTATCTGGACTTTTATATTTTAACCTCAATTCCATTGCATCCATTATCTTCTCTCTTTAGCTTTTTTTTTTTTTTCTCCTTTTATTTATGTATTTATTTTTCTGCTTAAGTGATATTCTAGGACTTAAATAAAATCTGGGAAAAGGTGTCTAGTTGATTACTTGATTCATGTTGGATATGGAACCCAGCAACAGCAAGGCACAGAGTTTCAAAGACTGAATATTATATGTGTCAAAAGTTCAAATCCAAACTTGAAACTAACACAATAAGGGAAATGTAAAGATGTGAGGACAGATACATTTATCTCAACATACAGTGAATTCATCAGATATTCAAGATCCCTGGATGTGGAGTGCTTCATCAGAATAGAAACAATGCAAGTTATATTAATGTGTGTGGTTACATTATCAAATGTCTCTGACACCACTAAAAGTTATTTCTACATCAATCAGGCGACAAAGGGCAAGTTTTCATTTAAATGTAATCATGGTGGTATCAATGGTACAAATTTGTCTGTTTAAATATAGAGTCAAATCTTATACCTGGTCTAATATGAAAAGGCAGTAGGCTACAGGAAGAAGACAAGATGAAAGAAAGTATCAGACAGAAGCACATCTTTTGTGCTTATCTGCAGTTTTCTGACAAAACGTTAAGACTTCACAGGCAAGCCAGAAGAATAATTTGCTATACAAAAAGGCACCGTCACAAAATGATTTCCTAAGAAACATGCATAAAGTTCACATAAAAGTATGCAAGCAGACTGGTTTATGAAATTGAGACAACAGAAGTGTTTGAAAGCTTCCGCTGCAAGTCACTACACTTTGTAGTGAACAGAAGCTGTTATATCTTGTCTTTCATTGATTTATCATTACTGACCAAATAGGAGTCCTTATTTTAACAAAAAATTATGTTGCAGATACAACTCTGACAATTCTTGACACACTGAACTCTGAAACTCATATTTGATTGTTAATTTCATACTGCTATTTATCAGAAGCAGCTTGTTTTTCCTGCAAGAACCAATTTAATAGAATAATTCAAAGTGCTCCAAAACCACATGCAAAAGATGAGGTTATAATTAATAGCTTTCAAATATACTTAAAATCTTAGATCATTAGTTTTTACTTAAATTATGATTTTTTAATGCATTAACCAGAATTTATTGTAAGCTAAACTTAGCAGTGTGATTTTTCACTAATCTAAGGTGCAGTTAAAAATAATATACTGTATTTACAAATAAAGCTGGTATGTTGTTTGCTGTTCGCTTTTCCAACTTCTGGCATTCCTGAAATATGTACATCAATTCCTCTATTTAATATCCGAGCATAAATATCAAAAACACATTTATCCTCTCGGTTTTCCTAAAATGCAACTGAATCCAGTTATTCACATTTAAAAATAAAAAATAAAATTAGGCACAAAGTGCCAGAAAAACTCGTGTGCTTGACTGCTGTCTCAGGTAATATAGTTTTGGCTCCTTCTGCATTAGAAGAAATAGACATTCAAGGATGGCACATATGACACTGCTTCAGTGCACCGGCTAAAAGGAGATTACAGTTCTACACACAGCACTTATCTGGAGGTGAGGGAAACTGATTTCTAAGTCTTGCAAATATTCTAGCACTTAGAAATCTTTTGAGATTTGCATTAAAAGTGAAATATCTTCTGTAAATGAATTTGAAAAGCTCACTGCAAGAGCCTTGAAGATATGCAATGAATTACTGTTGAGGAAGGTGTGGGTTCAAATGAACTACAGGAGGGACTATCCAGTTTCTTTGTATCCAGTCACCGGGCTATTGAATGAGATTACCACCATTTTTCCTCTGATCTAATAAGTTCTGCATGTGGCTGGATATGTACCAGGTATGCATGTCATAAGATCAAATATTAAAAACGAAAGATAAATAAAGAATGCCAGCAATTTTTTTTTCCTCTTAGTTTACACAAATAAGGGTAGATAAGATTCTTAAATCCATCTCTTCTGACTTAGCTGGCATGGTAAACAGTACCACACTGAAATCCGTTAAATGGTACCATTAATGTAAGCTTGCTAATGTGTAGGAAAAAGGCACTAAGAGATAAGTGCAATGTCCTTTTTCATAATTATGATGAATGTCAAAAAACAAAGTAAGAACCAACCAATCAACCACACACATACAAAAAAAAACAAACAAACAATCAACAACAAAAAAAAACAGGGAAAACCTCAGTTTCTCTGAAGAACTTAACCAAAGCAAAGATAGATAGCAATCTTACCACTGATATCAAAATGTTTATAAGTATATTTGGAAGGGGCCCAAAATGATCGCATCACTGAAATTAACAAAGAAACTACTTCTAGTTGTACTTATATTTCCTTTTAACAACTTTTTTCCTTTTAATGCTTCCTATTAGAAAACCATAAAATCCAACATAACAATACTTGTGCTACTTACATAATATGATGAATAATGTAATAAGTTAAAACATTAATGGAAATGAGAAAAAAAAAGAAAACTAGTATATTAAATACTCATAGTGTAACAACTCTTTTCTAGTCTTCCTATCTGTTTCAGTCTGATTCAGAATATGTTGCTGAACAATATTTAAAAAAAAAATAAAACAACAACAACAATTAAAAATCCACACTGCTTTTATAAGATCAAGTATAGAGAAAAAAGCTATTTCCCAGCCCCTATATTTACGTATGAGTGTTGTGCTCACTGTAATAGAGGAATTTTCTAGTTTTTTCTTGAGTAACTTGCAAATAATAGGGTAAGAAAAAAAAATGACTTTTTTTTTTTTTTTTTAACATGACATGCAAACAACCACATTCCCCGTTCAGAGACTGGAAATCTAGAGTAGCTGCCCTCCGTTCATAACTTTTGTGAGCCTCAGTACTTAAGTAGAATTAAATAGTACTTGACTACAAGACTCTTGTAATCATTCCAGCACTCTTTACATAACAGACTTTTCTTCATCTAGTATAGAAGGGTTTGAATCTAACCAAACACTTAAACACATCTGCAGTTTACAGATGTCTGCAATTGCATTTGTAAATTCTAGTTAATCCAAGTTATGTTGTAATCCATGTCAAAACACTGCATTGGAATACAACCTGAAAATTCAGGAATTTTGAAATCAAGTCCAGGTATGAACTTTGTTGCTGAGGATGTTTTACAGTTACAAAGCCACTTATCCCAAACTGCATAGAACTAGAATGATTCAATGCAGTCTCCAGTGTAAACAAATTATAAATTCATATATGACAATAATTCAAAGTGTTTGTAGTTTGTTATATTCCAACAGCCAAAATTTTAGAGAGTCTGTATTGTTCTGTGGCCTGAAACAGGTATGACTAATCATTTTTAGCATTCTGGAAGAAGCAAGTATGCAACAATTTTATATGACAGACACATACTCAATGAGATTATAAATTAGTTTCCCAAGAGAAGGCTCACTAATAAGATCAGATCTAAAATTCAGGTCACTTGATTTTATGGCTCAGCTAATGTGGTAAAAAAAAAAAAAAAAAAAAAAGGTATAACTTCATAGTATAAATTCAAGTTCAATCTTTTTTACCATAAACATTAGCACCATTGTAAAGTTGCAAAGGGTAGGCTTCTTGTAAAATGAAATGATCTAATTGTAAAATGTACTTGATATCTCCTTGCAGAGAGGTTATTTCTAAAAGAAAACTAAAATATTCTATATTACATTATAAAGGTATAAAATTTAAGCAATTAATTTTTAGTGCTGGATAAGACTGATGTCATAGAAAATATAAATTTGCAAAACTTTTTTTTAAAAAAAAAATGATTTACTGATCCTATTTGAAGCACACTGCTTCCTTTATTTTCAGATGTATTTACAATACCAGAACCATATATATATGGTTCCAATACATTCCAATACCATATTTGTAAGGGAAATCATACAAGCAAAGAAACTATCTGTTCTATAATGTTGTGAGATGATGAGAGAGCGTAGAAGTCCTTTAACTCCCTGACATACATCTGAAAAAGCAGTAGGCTGATAAGGTCAAAAATAGGTCACTTGGCTTGTCTTACATGATAATGATGTATTATGAACTCATACTGCTAACTTCTGAGTACTAGAGAAAGTTCTCTGCTAAAAGAATATACCAATAAATTTTGCACTTACATGGCAATGTTTTTAATGTATCGCAAACCCATCTTTTTTGCCTCCTCAGACTTTGGCAGTGTCTGCAACTTACCATTTCCATTCTCTACTATGGCCAACGGTTCTCTGTAGACTGCTGTCTTTCTCAAGGTTTTCATAGTCCTTTGAACTTCTGCCAACAGCACCGCTTGCAATGCCTCAATAATCTGTCAAAAATGCAAATTATAATTGGATGATATTGGTACTTCAGTTATTTATCTAAGTACTTGTCCCTTTTAAGCAAATACCCAAAGATTTTAAGATTAGCATTAGGTCAGAGGTTGGACTAGGTGATCTTGGAGGTCTCTTCCAACCTAGACTATTCTGTGATTCTATGGCTATCACAGTTCATGCCGATTTTACTTAACTTCCTTTTCCTCAGAAAGATCTTGTCTCAACTATCTATTGGGATTGACCTCTGATTTAGGATATCTGTGATATGGTTGAGTAGATACCATTAGAAAATGTAAAAACGAGTCCAGAGAAGGGTGACGAAGCTGGTGAGGGTTCTGGAGAACAAGTCCTACGAGGAGCGGCTGAGGGAGCTGGGATTGCTCAGCCTGGAGAAAAGGAGGCTCAGGGGTGACCTTATCACTCTCTACAGGTACCTCAAGGGAGGCTGTAGCGAGGTGGGGGTTGGTCTGTTCTCCCACGTGCCTGGTGACAGGACAAGGGGGAACGGGCTTAAGTTGCGCCAGGGGAGTTTTAGGTTGGATGTTAGGAAGAACTTCTTTACCGAAAGGGTTGTTAGACACTGGAACGGGCTGCCCAGGGAAGTGATGGAGTCACCATCCCTGGAGGTCTTTAAAAGATGTTTAGATGTAGAGCTTAGGGATATGGTTTAGTGGGGACTGTTAGTGTTAGGTCAGAGGTTGGACTCAATGATCTTGAGGTCTCTTCCAACCTAGAAATTCTGTGATTCTGTGAAAAAAATCAACATTTACCAATATCTTTCAGGCAGTGATAATCATGTGGCTCCATACGCACAGAGTAACAAATGTTAACTGGAGAGCAATTAAGTGCTGCAAATTGTGAATTGTGACTGTTGTTCACAAATTAAACATTAATTTTCCTTAATCTCCAAACTAGAATTGTTTGCCTACTACCTATTTGACATCAAGGGGTCATGACACTATATGTTAAATAGAACAGGTAATAAAAAATATATTTGCTTGTTAGCGTGCAATGATTCGTGGACTGAATAATGACTTAGTGTTTTGACATTTTTAGAAATTTTTGTGTCCAGTCTGTCTCCAAAAAGCTTCCCAAATGTTTCATTATTAGTAGCAATCTTCTATTTCTCCAGCTCAACCATGCTAATACTTCATTCTTATTTTTTTAAAAACATAAGAAGCAAAAGGTTCCACAGACTCCTATAATCCTAAAGGAACAACTGCTGCAAATATGAACAGCCTATAAATGACAGTTGTAATACCTGTTACATTAACAGCACATGTATGTTAAGACAGTGCTGTATAGAGACTTATTGACAGTGTTATTATTTTTACTTATCTTTGCTTTAGTGGAGAAGCCCAAGGAGAACTTGGGAAATTTTAAAACCTAAGACTTGTATAAAGCACATGGAGACCTTCCACAAGGGACCTGAGCTTTTGTAGTTCCTACTCAGTCTACATTTCATTTCAGTATGGTGCAGAATGGTAGCATTTGTGCCTTTTCATTTGGTATGTCCATCAGAAAAGGGATACATTCCCTCCCCCATCCCCAGTAAGTAGTTATTCAACTACTCTTCTGAAGGACAGAGAAAATCTGAAGTCTCCAGGAGAGTGTACCCCACCCTTAACATAAATATAAATGTAAGTTGCAGATGAAAAATATAACTTAAATATGTTTCAATTATAAATGTTCTTTATATAATGTTATATTAAAAACAGTGGGTTAATAATTTAATAATCAATACGAAGGTTTCCTCAAACTGCCGGGAGGAGAGAGATTTCATCTTACTAATCAAGTACAGTGAATTCGTAGGCTACCCTCAATCACATTTCTAGCTGCTCTCGTGAATCCAAATCATTAAGCAGAACAAAGGCTGTAGGTGTCCTTGATGACAAAATTCCTTATTACAGACAAGTATACCCCAGTCAGGTTCATAGTGTGAAAGTTCACAGCAAATGAACACCACTCTGTGCGTTGTGACACAGTGCAAACCATCTTGTTATAATAGCACTTTATTTTACAGTGGAAACCAAAGGCATTTTCCGATTCCTCACATCCATAGAACCCTGAGCTTTGGGGATTACAGATCCTGACTTTATAGAGGACTCTTACAATGTAATTACAATAATTAAGAAAGAGAAGGAAGCCCAGAGACATTTTCATTGTCCTAGGAAAACTTCAGACCAAACCAAACGAGGCTTACACAAGAGAATTGTACGTATCTATTTTTCTGATATACTATGAACCTGTCAGTAATGTGGATATGATATTCATTGCTGTGCATGTCAGCCAGACAGCATTTATAAAATGTGATTTCCTCTAACATCTTACAATGGAATTAAAACAACAAAAACAACAAAAAAAAAACTGTTGCAAATGGCACAACATAATATTGTGCAGGCACCTGTATGTCTCTGCATGCTACTTGTCTATCACTGTTGAATCCCCATTTCCACAGGGCTCAGTGTGGTTTCACATTTGGTTTTGTCCTCCCACTGTGTTTTCCCCATCAATTTATATACCTCATCTAACATTATCTCCAAGCTCAAAAATCTCCAGAAACTTCACCCATTTTTAAACACAAAACACATTTACATAAGTACTTTTCATTTTGACATGTTCCAGTCTGTCTTTAGGATTCTTCTGAATTACAAGTAAAACTGCTATCTTGTTGGCTAACACGTTTTTGTTTGTTTTTTCCTTTTTCTCATAATTGTAAAAATTTCTGAAACCATCACCTACTCTGGAGCTGAGATTGTAAAATGTGATAGAAATTATGCTTCTTCTAAAGGTATACCTGACAAGGTATAAATAGTCTATGTCCAATTACAAATAGAGATATTCAATGGTGAAAGGTGAATGGTGAAATAATTCAAACATAAGTGAACAAGAGCTGAAGCGAGCAGTATTGTTACATAAATACTAAGTTATATTGACTTTCCTTTCTTCTCCTAAACAGTTATTTCCAAGCATAACTATTCTAATAATGACTAAGTCTGTTGAGAGGAGGCACTGGACATCACCTCTTGTTATTGCTCAGGCCGTAACCTTTACAGGGATAAGCCTTCTGGAATCTGACTCCCTGGTACCTGTATAATACAGGCACATCAGGGAGCAAAAAAAATTACAGACTTGTAGATCAAAGCATCAGACTTGTAGAGGACTTTGTAGTATATGACTATACTACAAGAACGTATAGTCACATGGAACAGGGGAAGCATAAATTAAATTATCCTTCCTTCTAAATGACAGTGGCATGGCTATGGAGATCCACTATCAGGGGAATTGTTTAGACACTAATAATGAGGTAAGTTGTCCTCAGGTAAAGAGTCAAACAAAGTAAAAACAAATGCATCCATAGCTTTCTAGGGAAATTACTGTAAACTTGAGCAGCATAAGTAAAAAAAGGTACTTGCTTATCTGTACTACTGTCAGCAATGAATGGCCTTAACAGGAAGTGGTCTACGGCTTGAAAGTAGAATTCTCTGTAACATGCCTCAGATTTATCCCATCTTATTTTAGGTATTAACAGAAAGGAAGTAATTGATGTGACAATAGGTGTACTGCAGAAATCCACAGAGAGAGATGAGGACATACATAGATGATTCATTCCTCCAAAAATATGAACAGTCCCTCCACAGTTTCTATCTCTTCCCACTGGTGAAAGAGGAGGCTAAAGCAACCACAGTCCTCATGCAAATGGTTATGTCAGAGGTCTAAATATGTCATCAGCAGTTTTCCTAAGGGAAGACTGAGCGAAGTAGCTAGCTAATTATAGATGATACAGGTTTTCTTGTAGAGAAAAGAAATACAGTAAGATCAGGATGATGGAGGAGGACTTCCAAATCAGGACCTAAATGTTATACACTGAAGCTATATAAACTGTTTTTCTGATGGTGGTCCTGAATTAATACAGTTATAACAAGGTCTTATTACTTGGGACTATATAACAGAATGGTTTCAAGATTAGAACTGACTCACGTCCAAGTAGCTCAGAACTAAAAGAAACAGACGTATGACTCCCTACTGATTGTGAAGGCATTAGTAGTTAATGGGACAAAGCTCAGAGATTTCCATATGGATGTGTCACACCACAGATTCCTCTTACTGTCATACATAAAACAGAAACAAACTGCTGAATCCCCATAGACTGATTGGTGCCAAACAAGTCTGACAGACGGCTTGCATGTTGCCATGTAATAAAATCCTTGACCATATATACAAAGATTGGAGAGAGAATTTTTTTTAGTGGAACTACTGACCTATAAAAGATTATGCAAAACTCACTGTTTTGATACTGATTTATGCTGAGATTAGCACTGAAAATAGAAAAAAGGCTATGGAAACATGGTTGTTTACTATGTCTTACAAAATGTTGTTCAGCTCGTGGAATAAGGCATATTGTAGGAAGAAGCTTACTTGGTCTATAAACATTTTTATGAAGAGATGAAGGACTTCAATCTTCAGGGAAGTCAACCTAACAAGAAGTAGCTTCACTCAATGAGATAGGAAAATATCTTTGAGCAGAAGAGACTGAAGCAAATTATTTCATATTGTATTCTTCTTCTTGAAATGACTGAATAAAGGAATAGGAAGGACACATTTCAATCTCTATTATTTGAATAATAATGAGCTAGGAAGAGCAAAGGAATCATTATCAAAGAAATCTTCCTAGTGGAAAAAAAGGATGCTTATATCTCCCAGAATCAACATCAAAACTCTTCAGTTGCATTACAGTTTGATTTTTTTTTTATTGTGCACCCTTTCTGCCACAAAGGTTTCATAAAGCTGCAATAATATAAGAGTACAGTAAATAAAATTAAAATACAACTAAACATCTATTATAGAGGAACAGTTTATATTAAGTATAGAGTAAGCACAATCAGTTTTTCATCATATTAAATGTTTCTGGGCAAGCAATTATTTCTATATATATGTGTATCTCTGAAAAGGCCAAAACACTTCAGTAATTTCTGGGTGAGGTGGGAGTGTGGCAAAAAGCAGTAGCATTTCACCCAAGAGAACAGGAAAATGAGTGAAGATTACCTTTCCTTTAAAATCAACCAGTGAAATAAATCCTGTAAAAGTAATTTTAAAATACATGCATTTTTTAAGTTCAAAACAAAAGACCTCCCTTAGCCCTTAAACTTCAATAAGTGAGTTAGTCAGTAAAGTCATGATCAATCATTTGCAGCAAGTTCTTTCAGTTTCCTTATTTGCACAGAATCTGTTGTAGTACTGTAAGGAGATGAGGAATCAATAAATGGCAAATCCTTTGGGTCATGTCTGAGAGTCAGTATCCTCCATAAAAGATATTAAAAATAAATAAATAAATAAACTTTTAAAAAGTAGAATAACTAGCAATGCTGGGAGAGAACATAAATGACTGTTTAACCAGGCTGTTCAGGATTTACAGTTTGGCCATGAATCTGTGTTTATATAAAGAAATCAGTAATAGAGCCATCCTACTATCAACAAAACTATAATTTTATATAAATCTTGGGTAGCTGAATACCCACCCCTATTGCCAAAGTCACAAATGGCTTTGAATGTTATGGCATTTACAGCAGTTTGGCTGCAAATAGAAAAAAAATGCACTACAAAGCTGGTTAAAGATCATTGCAAACCTGAGTCTTAATAACATTAAGATTTGTGTAGGATTGATAGGATGGCATTTGCAGTACTTCACAATTTCAGCGTCTTAAGATCTTTTCAGATGAAAGGTATAAGGTAGCTTATTCCAGACCTTATCTTTTCACACACTAATCTCCTTTGGTAGATAAGACCATTATCATTGCATAAACTTACCAGTCACTAAATTCAATGGAAAATACAAAAACATGCTGTGAACTCTAGAAAATATCACTAAGCATACTTGGTGATTATTCATTCAGACTTTAGGACAATTTCCTTCCCATATTTGAGTTTTATAAACATTATGGCTTTATAAATAGAATACCCCATACTAAAGTAATCTTATTTTTAAAGATATGAATGGCATGATTTATACATAATATTTTACATAAATTAGTAACTACGGTATCACATTACAGATTCCAAGTACAAAACTACAGTCAATGTCACTTAAAGATTAGACTGTTGCATTTAACACAGCCTATTACCTACCTTTATGGATTGGTCGCTCCAACAACAAATGAGTTTCAGCAGTGAAACTCTCCTAAAGTCAGGGGAATGGTGTTTACTTGTTTCTGAAAAACACATACATAACTTATGAACTGACAGTACACATATAAATAGCAAAATACAAAGATCTTAAACATTTTTTTTTTTAACTTCAACATCTGAAAAAGAGTAATTTCTCAGAACATTTCAATCTAATGCCATAAACACAAGGCATCTATATCACATTGTCATCTGAATTATTTACTGTTATCCAAAATCAGATTAGTCCTTTTCGTTTACAGTTGTCTGCTTATTTGCAAAGACGAAATAAAAGTATTGAAATTATCCTGATCGCACAATCCAGTCATCCACTGAGATGATGGAGTCCTGCCATGAAAACTGGAACTTGAAAGAATTGCATGGGTATATGCATACTGTAAAGTCAATTGTATTCAATAGTATAGTCTGAAGGAGATCAGTATATTATTCAGTAAATGGTGTTACGAAATTTTTATGTATATACATGCAGGTATGATCAAAAAGAAAAGTGAAAAAGAAAGGAAAATAAAATGAGAGTGTGTGATATTATTTTATGGTTAGATGGGATATGAGCAAGAATTACATTATCTCTGGTAGCTGACAGAACTTGTACGATATTATACAAAATACAAAATATACAAAAATATATAATACAAAAATACAAAAAGCTTTGACAAAATAAGGCAAAACTGATCGTATGAAAGTAAACTTCTTTTTAATTTGAATTTTTTGAGATTTGTTCATACATCAGATTTCTTTTCCTTTTTCTGACACAGAAAAACTTGCAAAATTGCCAAGTTGAATGTTGCTCGATTTTTTTTGTTTATTTGTTTTGTTGACCAGCAGATATGGCAAAAACATTTTATAAGTATAGGTAATTAATGTCAACTTTTCAAATGCTATATCCTCTGATTAATGATTTGGCATTGGGACCAGGTTATGAATTTTTTACTCAATTAACACTCTACCTTTGAAACAGAATTTGCTTCATTTCAATGATTTCAAATGAATACAAATTTAAGTATGGCCTGACTTCATTGCAATAAAAGGGAAGATAGTGTTATTTTTCTTTCATGTTCTGTCTCAATCAATCCAAGTCTCTGTCACTGTAAAGATTATTTCAAACACAATGTTCTCTCCCTTCCCTCCAAACAAAGCAATATTTATTTGAATTGGCAGCTTTTATTGTTCTTACTAACCTAGATAAGAGCTAACCTGAAGCTACTCCATTCTAAACATAAATGGTCTTTTAGCAAGTATCTCCCATAATCAAAAAGAACAACAAATATGGTACCTTATCCTACCTTATTGTCTGTTCTCATGCAAATATAGTTCAGTTTAACATCCACATATATGCAAAAGGCTCCTGTCCTAATTTGGCTTTATTCCCATCTCTTTTTACAAGTGTAAATATAGTCAGAAATTCCCAAAAGATCAGCAGAATTAACATTGCCCAGTGTGTCCTTAATGCTAAAGTGGTCATTCCTAAAACATCTGTGTGATACACAAGCTGATTTTAGATGGGGATTTTGAGGTTTATTTACATACCAGGTTGAAAAAGTTTTAACTTGAAAATGCTCACGTTATCCATCTAGACAGGACTTAGCTGATAACAGGAACACTATATTTGTTAAGGTAACGCATAACATTAAATATCCATATTCTTTCTTCTATTCTTTGGTTCATTGCATGCTATAAAAACAAGTTTACAGTTGCTTGCAAGCCAAGACTGGTGAACGATTGCCTATGGAACATTAACGTGAAGAGATTACTTTATTCTGCTCTAAGCCAAAAGTCTAAGGGCATTACTGAACAGTCAAATGACTCTTGTATTACTAAGGCAACAGTTTGCTTGAAGGGTTGTATATATTGTAGGGTGGGCATGTAACGGTGTTGAGGGAGATGGGGGAGGGGAAAGACAACAGTGTTTATATTATTACATTTCTATTTTTCAGATTGTTAGAAAATATCATTAGAAACTCAGCCAAATGTTTTGCCATCACACAACATATATTGTTGTATTATGACATGTGCTTTTGTATGTAAAAGTGATATTCACAGAAAATAACATATTAAACCAGTTAATCCAGACCTCCCCAAAAGTTAAAGAATATAGTTTTTTTTTTCCATTATTGAAATTAAATTATATATCTTAGCAATTAAATGCATGCAAAACGTAACACCAAAAAGGCTAATATTGCCATTCTTCAACACTTACTGCTTGATAACTCTCCATAAAAACCAGAAAACGACGACATGGCTGCTTCCATATTTCGCCATTTATCATGTACAGATTCTGATCGATGTGGACTAAAATAATATTAAAGTGTTAAATAAACCTGAACATATTTATGAAAACCTTATGTCTGTTTTAAGATAGATATTCACAATCACTATAGATATTACTATCAGTCAACCACAAATTAGTTTATCCTCATAAATGACTTGCACACTTTTGCTCTCAACTTGCTATTGAAACAGTTACATATACACAAGTCTGAGTATCATCCATATGCAGAAATTTCATGTTTAGCCAAAATTTCTTACAGTTAACTTTTACATTATTTTATACAAGCTAAGTCCTGTGAAAAGAATTTCATCAAGATACCATTTTCACCAAGTGCCTGAGCTGTTTTCTATTACATAGGATAAAAGTTCAAGAGTGACAGCTTTAATTTTTACAGGTTTTCACCTTTTCACAGTCCTAAACATTCACTTAGAATATAGTTGTAATACTTGGGATTTTGATATAGAGCTACAATTTAGTGAACATGTTTGTATACCTATTAGTATCTAGGAGTACTTTTCAGTACTTGTCTCTGTTTCCTAATCCAGCAACCTAACCCTGAAGACAAAGAATGTGGGTGGAAAGGAAAGGAAGTGGAAAACCTCCCTAAACCCTTAAACTATTTTAAACTATTTTTTTCAAATGCTTTTCTATAGTGACCCTGAATTTATGTGTCATTTAAAAATAATATATTTCACCTTTCAAATTCACTACAACCAACAGTAAGTGATCATATTTTTAAAGCTTTACAATACTAAGCAATTCTCAAAATTGTCAGCTTGAGCACTTTAAGATACAAACACAAAACTCAAAATGCAGCAGGACAGAAATTATTTGAAGATCTCTTAGCTTTTTCCTGTTTCTTTTCCACTTTTATAACTTGGTATTTTACTACAATTTCCTCTATTTTCAGAGTTAGACAAGTTGAAAAAAATGCAGATTCAAAAATATTTTTATGAATTATAGCTATTAGACTCAGTCCCAAGTTTTTTCAAAGTCATTTTTTTCATACTTTATTCTTTTTTTTTGAATTATGAATAGCTTTATTTTCTTTTTTTCTCTTTTTTTTCTTTTTTCTTTTTTTTTTTTGTGTACTGTTAAATCACTTTTAAAAGCTACTTCTTTTGTTTTGTTTGTTTTTAAAAACAGATTCTTACTAATTTGGTAACATGTCCAAAGAATTTTTGGGGGACAATTATTTGCTGTTCGTTATTTTCACATCCCCAAAATTTCATCCAACCAATCAGGTAGCCAATAGCTCACATACAAACTATATGCTGAAGCTTATTGATCCAAATCATTGCCTGAAAATGTATGAGTTAAGAGTTTGTCAACCAAATGTTTTTCATTGGGGAGTGATGAGCTGCCAAAGGCATGGTTTACAGAGAAACATATATGCTGACAAGGACATGTATCTGCTCAAAATGAGAATAGCAGACTCATCCAAGAATACTTAAGAGTGTATATACTCACTGAATTCATTTTCCAGTTCTGATTCTCCATATTAAAAATTTTATTTAACAACAACAAAAAAATCCTTTCACTCTCCTGTAATAGTGAAAGTATCAAATATGCCAAAGAACAGCGATTTAAACTTTCTTATTTCCTTCCTCAGATGAGAGCTATAGCTGACTAACAAAATAATTCTCCCTACAGTCCAAAGAATATGTTATTGATATAAGCAAAGCGGTCCAGCATAAAATGAAGAAAGCTGTAATCCCCACATTATCAAACATTGACAGAAATAAACAGGCAAATCTATTCTCTATTGTGAAATTAGGCAGGAATTTTCATTTCAGCTGCATATATATTAAGCAAGTATCTTAGTCACTGGATTATCTATTCAAGTGTTCTTTCTCCTGTTTTTGATTTCAAAGTTTAAAAGCTTCAATTTTCTTTTGTTTGCACTAGTGTGCTCATGGAAAGTAAACTTTCACAGGATGGAAAGAGTTGTAACTCTCAAAAGGATATTACCGAAAAAGTAAAACGATCCTACTAAAATGAGATTTTTTTTTGTATTAGTAACTGAATTAGTAAAAGTTGTTTGTACCTCAGTAATAATTAGTAGACCAGCACCAGCAGTAGACCAGTAGACCAGCAGTCTTACTAATTCCTTCAGCAAATTAGAATTCAATATATAGTTTTTCCCTTGGGCATGCAGTAGTTTCAGCTAAATCAACTGCTCAAGCAGGTGTGGCTACATGCTGTACTTTTAGAAATCAAACTATATAAAAATGTATTTGTTCAGTTTCTTTCTAACTTTAAATTAGGCAAAAGTGCACTATTTAACAGTTCATAAGAACAAAACTCCTTACAACCCTGAAAACAAAGTGAATAATATATAATGAATAAGAACAAGTCATATAGGAAGATAAAAAAAATTAACATAGGCTGTGATAATTTTCCCAAACCTAAATTATTTGTGAGAAGAATAGGTGAAGCAAATGCTAAATCACAAAACCATGATAAATGGTCATGTTCACACTAGGTATACTACTAGGCATTAAAAAAAAAGAAAAAGAAAAAAAAGGAAACTTCACAAAAAAGGTGTTTGTTTTTTTTTTAACCCTAGGTGGAAGGAGACAGATACATTTGCATACACATTACTGGTTTTGAGGTTATACAGAATTTATAGATACATTTAGATAGCAAATTCAGATAGCAAAACTATGCTTTAATACTCAGACACAAAGATAACTTTATCATATTAAAATAGATAGTGTCTTTTTTTCTAAGCCTACCAGGTTTGGAATCATAAAAAAAAAGAAAACTCATGTTTGAAGAATGAAATTAACTTCCTTGACTCTAATATTCTTCTTGTACAAAGACGGACCTTTTTTCTTTAAATAACCTCGTGTGTGTGTGTGTGTGTGTGTGTGACAGAAAAACATAATCTTGTTGTCTTTACTCGCACAATAATCTTGTCTTTACTCATACAACTTTTATTCTCTGTTAAAGGGATGGTTCTTTACTGTAGTGGGTCATCATTTGCACATTACAGCTGTTAGGAAAATGTACAATACTCTTTACATACTTCATCTGTTATCTTTGTTTATTAGGGAAGTGAATTATTGTTACTGACATGTCTAACGTTCCAAAACAGTCCTTGGAATGTAGGGGGGGAAATAAGGTCTGAACAGAAATCCATTATGAGAAAAAAAATTGTCACCAGTAGTATAGAGAAAAAGGACCAGGTGACTCTAGAATCTCTAGATGTTAATTCAGCAGATCTATGTTAATTCAGCAGATACAGTCTAGTTCTGATCAAATTCCCTATTAAAGAACACTATCTTTCAACACCAGAGAAAAATTGTGTCTACTTCTCCATTTTTTGTTTGTTTTTGTTTGTTTGTTTTCTGAATGTGTAAGGGAAAGTATTCTTTCCTTATTAGGAAGGAATAGTCTTAAAAACACACAAGAGTGTGCAAGTAAAGTCAGGATAAAAAAGATTTGTGTTATCTCTATCTGGACTCGTACATGGTATTGCTGCTTAGGAACTCAAGGGAAGCTTAACAGCAACCAACCAATGCCCCCCCCCCCCCCCCCAAAAAAAAAAAGTTAAAGAATTAAATGGATACAACTCAAGAGCTGTTATTCAGATGACTCCATTAGGACGTAACAGCCCATATGAGAGCATCACAACTGGCACCAAACTGAAACTTAGGCACAAGACAGCTATAAATACGAATACCATTGAGCTCTTTAAAAAAGACTCAGTCCAAACCAAACCATGTCAAAATCCTAACTAAAGCATTTCAGTCATTGAATATAAACTGTAATATTTTTTGTAACTGAAATTTATGGCTTTTTTTTTGTATTTTGTACGATAAAAAAATCACTTATTTCTACAGGTGACACGTGCTTTTATGGCCCTACCTTTCCTAAAGAAAGTTTAAAGTTGTATAATAATGTTTTCACAAATAAACTATATATTTTTTCTATGCAACTTCAATAATTTTATGGGAGAGATGTTCCAAAGCCAGAATTTGTCAGGAAAAATGTATGATTTTGGTGTTCCTAACTGAATACATTGTCTCTACTAACAGAGTACTGTAAGACACAATGCAAGCATTACTTTTTCTTGCATAAAAAAGAGTTCATGTTCAAGCTGGAATCTTGGAAACATCCTTTAACATAAGAACTTGTGTTGAATATGTACTAGAAGGCAACGCGATAAGCAGGAGAAGTAACTGAGAAAAGTATGTTTGTCCTGTGGGATGTTGTATACCTACTGAGGCATCCTGAATGCCCAGAGCCTTGTGGAAGATGCACAGTTCTTTGCTGCACCAGGATCAATATTTTTTGTTCTCCTCCTTACCTCTAGCTCATAGCATCAACAACATTGAATTTCATTGTCCCTAAAATATTAAATATGGACCAACATTGGTTTGCTGAACAAGTGATAGTCTGGACAATATCCATTGGCTGACTAGTGGGCTCTATTTGACTGGGTCAAATAATACTGAGCATACTATTTCTCTCAATGCAGAAAAGCATTTAGTCAATAAATTTGTTTTAAGTAACATAAATGTTGTAAGAACCATCCCAATTAACATAAGGGCTGATGAAGTATTCATTCCCTCTAGCTGCCATTATTACTCTGTGTGTGTTACTTTAGATAACATAACTAGTAGAGATTGTTCGTGGCTCTCATGTTTTATTTATCTGTGGAGGCAGGGGTTTCACTGTAAAGGAAGTATATTGCTTATAGGGAATGGAAGCTAAAACAGCACAAATGTGTTAAAACATGTCTCCAAATGTGCTTGAAGAGACCTCGTTAGTCTACTTAGTTTAAACAGTGAGGAAAAGGGTTCTCTCTGGAAAGATAGGGTGTGAAGGTGTATAATTTAAATTCTTGTTCAGTTGAAAAGTTTCTTACATCAACTTATTCATCAACTATAAAGATATTTAACTTTCACCTGTTCTTTCATTCAAAAGGAAAAAAGCTCTACAGGAAGAATACAAATTCCACTGAATATATCTACATTCAAGGACAAAATTGGCCATGTCATTACCTCCTCCTCCCCTCCCATTTCTTTCAAACTACTTTGAAAAAAAAGAAAAAGACTCCAAAAAAAGGTTCTTACCTTTCAATTTCACTTGTATCTGCTGAAGGCATGTTAATTATCCTGTTGATTAAAGCTATTCTGTTAAATAAGAAAAGTACTGTTTCTGATCCCTTTGCTCCATAAGCATTATTCACTGGTCCATCTTTCTTTTCAGTTGGTCCTTCAGTTGCAGCAAGGTACTTGTTTGATAAATCAAACACTCTCTTTGAAAACAAGTTACTTAATGTGTGTTCTTCTAGCACACCACAATCAGTACACTTCCATCCTGGCAACATCAGTGATACATGATTTTCATTTGACACAAGTCCAAAAGAAACTGGACACTGGAGCCGTAAGATATCTAAGTGTCTTACACAAAGATTGTCTATTTCTTTATCTACACCCCAGGGTAAGAGACATGACAAAAGCAGCTTAGCTGTATCTGTGGTGATGTCCACATCAATGTTTCCTGATGACTGCATTCTAATCTTTCTTGAACTCTTCATTTTTTTCTGTCTTTTTATGCCGCCACTTTCGTCCAAAGATCTACCTGCATTAGTATCCCCACTGACTTGGTTTGCACAAACAGCATCTACTTGCCCATCCACTGTTGATATGGAACCAGCAGTTTTATTTCTTTTTAATGTCAGTGCCCTTTTCTCAGTAGTACTTTTGGCTCTTTCTGTAGTATGAAGGTTGTGGAATGAATTTGATGACTTTAATCCACGGAGTTGAGATGACAGCAGAAGTTCCACAAGTTTTTCCAGATCAAATAAGAGAATATGAAAGTTTGCACTGTTCCATTTTGTCTTAACTGGTAAAACAGTAAAGGGCTGTTGAATGAGGCTGTTATCCATTATCTGAAAGACAAATATTAAATGTCCAATGACAAACCCATAACACTTTGTAATTTTATAGATATCAGCACAGAGTTGCATATGGAATAAGCTAAATCCATTAACTCCATTAACTTAATCATATTTATTCACTTCTCAGGAAAAAGATTTTTCTTCTACATAGTTTAATATATGCAAAAGGACATGTACTTAAATACTGCAATCCCAATTCCCTAACATCTTTTAAACTAAGAATATTCTAATATTCTTAATATTAGTATTAATATAGTATTAATGTTCTAAATATTAATATATATTAATATTCTAACTATTAATATATAATATAATAAAATATTCTATTAATATAGTATTAATATTCTAAATTTTCATTGTAGAAAAGAAACTTTTTTTTATTATTTTATTTTTTTGGGGCAGAGACACACTTGAGATGAGTTTCACAGAATCACAGAATTTTCCAGGTTGGAAGAGACCTCAAGGTCATCGAGTCCAACCTCCAACCTAACGCTAACAGCCCACCACTAAACCATATCCCTAAGCTCTACATCTAAGCGTCTTTTGAAGACTTCCAGGGATGGTGACTCCACCACTTCCCTGGGCAGCCTGTTCCAGTGCCTCACAACCCTTTCAGTGAAGTTCTTCCTAACATCTAACCTAAAACTCCCCTGGCTCAACTTAAACCCATTCCCCCTCGTCCTGTCACCAGGCACGTGGGAGAACAGGCCAACCCCCACCTCGCTACAGCCTCCCTTGAGGTACCTAAAAAGAGCGATAAGGTCACCCCTGAGCCTCCTCTTCTCCAGGCTGAACAAGCCCAGCTCCCTCAGCCGCTCCTCATAGGACTTGTTCTCCAGGCCCCTCACCAGCTTCGTCGCCCTTCTCTGCACCCGCTCTAGCACCTCGATGTCCTTCTTGTAGCGAGGGGCCCAAAACTGAACACAGTACTCGAGGTGCGGCCTCACCAGAGCTGAGTACAGGGGGACGATCACCTCCCTAGCCCTGCTGGTCACGCTGTTCCTGATACAAGCCAGGATGCCGTTGGCCTTCTTGGCCACCTGAGCACACTGCCGGCTCATATTCAGCCGACTATCCACCAGCACTCCCAGGTCCTTCTCTGCCTGGCAGCTTTCCAACCATTCCTCTCCCAGCCTGTAGCTCTGCTTGGGGTTATTGCGCCCCAGGTGCAGGACCCGGCACTTGGCCTTGTTAAACTTTTTTTTTTGTTTGCAGGAAAACAACTACTTTCTTTCATAGGAATCATTGTGCCTCACTACCAAGGGGCACTCTTCTGAAGTTACTGGAAGGATCATCAAATGTTAAAGTCAAATTATGAGATGATGACATCTGATATCAGAAACCTGCTCTATCTATTAAAGAAGAATCTTATACCTTCAGGGAAACAACAGACATGAGTAGAAATTCCATTTTGATTCTTTTGCCCTTTTCTTTAAGCAGTTATGGCTTGTATGCTTTTATTGTCCTGCACAAGCCTATACTCTCAGCACTGTGTTCATTCTAGCTATTTCATCTTTACAAGCAAGCATGTACAAGCAGAAAGACATAGAAGCAAATTTTCAGCCCAGTGATGCTTCTGCAAAGAGACATAATAGCACCATAGTCCATATCGCAGGTGATACAGGATTTTTGTTTTGTGATAGTCAGAAATATTCTGCTAATGCAAATGAAGAACTCTTTCTGTTGAGCATATGAACTGAATCTTAAAAGAAACAATCAACAAATATTAGTAAAATGAGACAACAGCTGGATTTAATTTGAATGCAATGTTGATTAACTCATCTTTCTCAAGAGTACTTTTACCTACCACCTTTTACATTGCTAACAAGTTTTATAAGATTAACTATTCCTAAACTGTTAATATTTTAGCTACAAATAACACAAGTACAAATTTAACGGTTTACAAGTAATTTGACTACTTAGTTTTGGATAATAAAATAATTTGCCCTTCTGTTATTTAGAGAATGATGTTACCACCAGGTGAAGATAGACTAAATACAAAATCTTATTTAAAAGATATCTATAGGAAGGCATAAGTAAGAGATTATAATGGCTTGTTCAGGTTTTCTTCCTATCTTCCTATCCCTTTTTCAGCACTGGGATTATTTTAATATTTAATTATAATATTTACTGATACATAGGGAGAATCCCATGGAATGCAAACACTGGAATTCATAGGCTAGTTTTAACATTAATAGAAAGCGTTCTTATGCTTTGAACTTTCTTCTCTGTTCTATACATTTATATTTGGTTGACTAGCATTTAGAAGCCTTTAGAAAAATCACCATACAAACAAAAGAAAATATTTTGACAATGTCAATCTGTTGAAGCATCTGGTGATGCTACTGGGTGCAAGGTCACAATAAATGTTTATTGGCAATATGAAAGCTCATTGACATTGATCCTAAAGCACCTACAAAGTTATCTTAGCTCTCTGCCATAGGCATTTCATTCCATTGAAAGAAGGTGGACATCTAAAGCTTCAGACATAAAACACTATTTAGAAATATGGACAAGCTATTCACTGTAACATAAGATGACAGAAAATGGAAGGAAACCCATAAAACTAACTATGAACTGGAGAACTGGGAATTCCATTTGATGATGGTTGTTGAAAAGTAGATTAAATTATTTACATTCTGTACTGTTCTGAAATTCCAGAAGTATTTTACAAAAATAAGTTTTACTATATACAGATAAGTATCAGAATTATCATTTTAAAATGAACATATGAAGAATTTAATAACTCAGCCTCAAAAAGTGGGCTAATAGTAGTTGCAATAACAAAGCATGACCTGTCTCTGAACCACATGATCCAAAAGGATACATCTAATAATACAAAGGCTTCCTTCAATTCTGCAGGTTAAATGACCAGAGGCCTCTTTTTCTGATTTACCATTGTTAATTTTAAATTTTATTGTTGGCATGGCCTACCTTCTGATTCCACATCGGTGGTCAGGAAAGAGATGCCAATGTTCATCTACTTTCATTATTTAGCTGAGCAATTAGGAAGATTATTTATTAAAAAAACTTCTGAAAGTTATTACAGGGATAAAGCTTTTCATAGCTTCAGTAACTTGATCCAGATTTTAAAAGCTGATCTTTGTCTTTTTGGTCATTATCCAGGTGTATGGATCTAGAATAAATATAAATGCTAAGGCACACCACCACACTTCAGTTGTAAGAATTAGCTGAGTGTGCTATCATTTTTCTTGTGCATCACTAGCAATAAGTTCAACAAGAATTCACTCTGAAGGATATCTATGCCAGTCAAAAAAAGTAAATTTTAGTAATAGAAAATCATGTTTTTGTCAAGTCTAAAAACTGTCGGTAAAAACATGTTCTCGTTATCACGATATACCTAACACCCCTTTTTTTTAGTTGGAAACTGAGAAGTAGGAAGCACTTTATTTTACTGTGTCTTTATACATTATCACCAAATTAATACCACCATCAGCCATTCCATTTAAAATATTGGCTAGTAATTTAAAAAAAATCTGATGTAAAATAGTGTTTGTTCCCCTCTCCACACCAAACAAAAACCCTGTTAAATGCTGAAGTTTAATAAACAGGTGAGACCTCCCTTGTTCAAAAACACAGCCATGTTGATGACATTCCTGCTAACAATTGGAGTCCAGAGCATTTGCTGCTTAGAGGAATCTGCATTCACTGATAATGCTCCATTTGAGGCCTTCACCTGTGAGCTTTAAAGAAGCTTGGCTACAGACCAAAATTATATACAGAGACTCATCATCTCTAGTTGAATGACAGCTTTCTATATGTAGGAAAGAAAGGATTCAAGGAGGCCTTGAAAGGGCAAGCTATATGCCATGCATGGCAACTAGGACC
Organism: Heteronetta atricapilla; assembly: GCA_011075105.1. Taxonomy (NCBI): domain Eukaryota; kingdom Metazoa; phylum Chordata; class Aves; order Anseriformes; family Anatidae; genus Heteronetta; species Heteronetta atricapilla. The sequence goes on from CM021740.1 coordinate 2,759,513, forward strand.
TCTCTAGGGGCTATTAAAGGTATTTGAGCCAGGACAAGACACAAGCCAACTTTGCAGGATTTCTTCTAACATGGAATCCTTTCCTTCCCATAACTTAGAAGGCTGCTCTTTTACTTCCCTCTTTCTCTCTTTACAAATCTCCACAAAAGCACCTTAGCAGCCCAGAAAACATTTTCCCTTGTCTATGAGTAGTGGGAGGTAGGGGGCTACTTTTACCATAGCACTGATGTGATTTGTGGGCTATCTTTAACATATTTAAGACATACATACTATGTAAAATTTTAATGGGAAGTACAATTCAAGTGTTATTTTATCTAGCTGTCTTCTCATCTCTAAAAGCATTTTTCCACTGGGATACAATTTAATCTAGGAACACTATACCATGGAAAATACACACTTCCATTAGCTGGCAAGGATTCCTGTATTTTTTCAGCTCCTCATGTATATGTACTATTTTTGCACTCCAGCTTTCTTTACCAGATGCACTCTTGTTGGCTTTGTGCTAAAAATAGTTTTGACAAGAATGGTCTTGACATTTATTTTATGTAAAAGAAATAAAGTGGCAAGATCATGTGGTAGACTTGAGAAGGAAAACCTCTCAAAGTATACTTGGAGAACACTTTAAAACTACTGAAAAGAAATAGCTCAGTTCTCACAGCGTGGGTAGTATCAACTTCAACACAAAAATATGTCCAAAGCTATTAAAAGGGATTCTTACAGACTTTTGATTTCCTTTATCCATTGTACTCGTTTTTTGTTGTTGTTTTGTTTTTTATCCCAAAGACTAATAATAAACAAGCCACAAAAGTGCCTGCAATATTAATTGTGGTATATAAAACAAATGTGAGCTACTCTGCCAGTTCCAATCAGTGAGATGGTTTTGTTTGTTTGTTTTTAAATTATGCAACATACAGGGGGTTAAAATTCTGCTCCTTTAAGCTTTCTCTTTGAGAGCATATTTTGGTCCATTAAAAAAGATCAATTCTCTCCTGATTCCACTAGTACCTCCCTCTCCCCCTCCCCCATGCCGCCCCCCCAAAAAAAAGACTCTATAAAATGTTGTGCTGAAATGAACAACTCAACTTATTCTTAGGATAATTTTTTCTTAGGATAAGTTTTAGTCAATTTTTTTTTGGGGGGGTGGTGGCTGTGAGCATCACTGAACTATTGAGAAAGCAGACTAAAATTCTTACAAACTGTGCTATGGGTGAAGGAGGTGGTAGCAGCTGGGGAGGGGATTTTCTCTTAGTGTCCTGAGTTTTTTTTTTAAGCAGATTTAAACTTCACTGTTTTGACAACCATTAAAATATAGTCTTAATAGACCACTTAATCAAAGACCCAATAAAACACAGCATTTAAGTCCATAATAAAAGTTTGTAAGCATGACTTTCACTTTTAAAGAGTAAATAATCCGTTATTAAATATACATATTAAAAAGAAATCTAGTTTATCAGTTAAATACCAGCATCCTAATGTGTATGCTTATGTGTCTGATTATGTGTACTCAATGAAGACAATCTGTGAAAAAAAGTGCATGCACTTCACCCTTTCAGAAATATTATTAAGCAAAAAAATGTAGTTTTTAAAACCACTCTTATGGTCTAAATTGCTTTAGATGATAATTTCTGAAATATCACAAAAGTTTGAGACTATGACTGGATGTATTTCAATGAAATTAACACTTTTTTTTCCCCTGTAATCTGACCTTTAGTTACACTATAAAGACAACAGAATTTTTAAATAGCTTTTACGTTTCATTTACTCCCATTTACTCTTCATTACCTCTGTGGCAATCAATAACATTGACAATAAGTGGGATTATTATTTTATAAACTAACATGTGACAAAACTCAGCTACCAAAAAGAAAAGGAGGGTGGAGCAGTAGAATTTGCCAACTAACATTTTTTTTTGCAGGTGAAGAATTTTCTGCATCTTGATCATACCAGTTACTGGGATATTAATAGAAATTCAGAACTCCTAACTTTTCTTGGAATCATGTCCCATCATTGTTCTGCCTCTAGGCTCATATAAAAATAAGCATGTCTCACAGCTGTTTGTAAAAATCTGTCTGTTTCTCCTACCCTATATTTTAAATTTTTGGTTCATGGATCTGGAAGAACTGTTTTGACTAAAGGATGGCTACCACACCCAGTTGTCTTAAACAACCACTTGTATTGCCAGTGACAGCTCTATTCTATTCTCCATGATGCTTTTGTCCTTGATGCTGGGTAGCAAGTTTTTGTTGTTGTTTTGTTTGTTTTTTAAATATGAATATGGAATACCTTAGTAAGTGGCTTTACCTGACTAGACATTCTTCTTTTTAACGAAAATAGTAACATTACTCACATATGTAAGAAACAGTTATGTTTCAGGGACATATTTGCAGGTACAATCTAACAGTTTTGCAAAATAGAAAATCTGTAATTGTCTCAAAAATACAAATACATAAACAATGCACAAAATGGCTGGCACAGTGTAAATTAAAGCATTAAATTCATTTCTAAATCCTCTGAGCCCTGGGCTGCTGGAGATGGTAGTCGATAGTAGTAAAAAAAAAATTGCCTCCTTGAAATGTGCTTGGTGGACAGCAGCTTGATGATTGGCAGCACAAATAGAAGACAAACAAGAAAGCCTTCAATCTGCAGCTGATGCACAGGAAGAACATGGGGAGCTGAGTTTACAATAGAGAAAACATTACCAAGCTAATGGCACAGGCAATCATTTGACCACCATGCATCTCTGATAGCAGCAGGGCATCCATTTCCAGTTAAGTGTTAGAGTACCTTTTTGCTTTCTCTGACCACTGCAGGGGTAAAACAACCTAGTGCGTGAAACCCACTGACTGGTAATAAATTACTATATTGGATACTTTTTGTTTTCTTTCAGCAATGACTTTACTGTGTATTCCTGCTATCATTACCAATTAAAGTGGAGATTGCTTTAGCAAGCTATATCTAACTGTATATCAGTCCCTATGCTCCAATTGCTTTAGCAAGTATCACAGGGTCAAGAGGCTCCTTTGACCTTTATCAGCTAAGTCTCTCTGACCACTCACTATTTGAAGCAATCTCAGCTGAACAGATGGACACTTTTGCAGATTCTATAAAGCTTAGAATATAAAGATAAATGAAATTGTGTTTGGGGCTTCAAACTGGTTTATGAACATAAAATATTGCTACCAAGTTCCACAAAAATCTCAGATTTCAAACAGCACATCTTAAATCTGCCCTACAAATACAACACCTCTTTATCGACTAGGAAAATATATTTTTCAGATTCAACTTCTACGGATAAAACTAAAAGCTTGGTACAACTTAACTTACTAGTTATGATAAAGTTACTTTGAATTTTGAAAGCTTAATTTAATTATTTTATTCATTTAAAGGGCAAAAAGAAAATTTAATCCGGCCTTTTACCATGACAGTCAGAATTAGTGTAGTACAAAGCGTATGTTCAAACAGACCATACAATGGAGAAATACTAGAATAGTTAGATACTACAGAACATTCAGATAGGGCTTGGACCTCAGATGCAAATTTCCCTGAACTTAAATGTTTGGAAAAAAAAAAAAAATCTTACTTTGGAAATTACTGCACCAAAATTTCAGTCACACAATATCAAAAGAGAAAGCATCAAATTCCATGGTGATGCTTGAAGAACTGGTAATGGATATAAATGTGGTCTTGCCATATTTATACATTAGTAATTGAAAAATAATCTTTTGTTCATCAATAATATTGAATAGTTTTTTTTATTCGAGCTAAATCAGATCAGAAAACCTGCATTAAGTTCATAACCCTACATAACGTATGTTATAACCTTACATAATGAGTGTTATACAGTCTTAACAAGATTTATTGTTGAAAATTTCCTAAATTGTATGAAACCATGGCATTTTCTTGTTCTTCTTAAAACCTGTCTCAGTTTTCAGAAAAATAAATCCAAGAGGTTAATTTTTTATCTGAATTTTTGGCAAGACATCATGGATATTTTATAGGAATACTGGCTTAAAACATTTTCTAGTTCTTTATTCTATCAACATCCTAATTGAATCAACTATTCAAGATAGTCTTACTCACAATAAGCCCTCTGTCATTTGCAAATACACAGCTATCTCATTTGATTCTCCTGCTCTGCTGAAATGAACAATTTCGGATACAGGCAAAGATGCATTTGGTTAAAAAAAAAAACAAAAACAAAAAAAAAACTATAGGTATAGAATTGAAATAGATCTTAAGTACACATTGTCTTTAAAAAATTTGCACAGGGCTAAAGGATTCAAGTCATCAGTTGCACTTTCATCTCTACATAGTAGACTAAACATGTGTTCTAACCCAAGACAACTCCTACAATCCACCCACACTCTAACGTCTATCCTGCCTATTTCTTAAGGATCACTTGATTTTAGGGAGAATGTGAACAATTTATCACTAAAAGTATCTATAGCCTCCCTAAGCGGGCAAAGACAGGTCAGGCCTACCCTCCCCAAAGCAATGCTGATGTTATGCATAGGGTGAGCATCATACATAGTAAACATTACTATAATGAGGTCATTCTTATCACTTAACTTCAGACAGTTCAGTTAGTAATAGTCATAGGACAGACAGTATTCTCGTGAAGTGGGCATTGAGCACTTTTTCTCATGTTCATTTACCCTTTTTAATACCTTTAACAATGTCTCTTCTATGTAAGATTTGCATTATAGAAAAAATCCAAGTGCATTAGGGATCCATTCGCCTCAGAATAACATCTGTCTACATAGGCAGTCTCTGCACCATGAAAGGTGTAGATGGAAGGGAAGTATAAGGTGTTTTTAAATGAAGTCTTACTAATTTTTATGCTAAATATTTGTATATTACCTGTACATCTTAACATTAACTTATCTTGAATGTAGAAGTAAATTCCCCTACCAAAAATGATTAATCTTTAGAAACATGCAGGGCTCAGAAATGGGTGACAGCCAAAACTTTTTTTTAGTCTTACCCAGCACTTAGAAAATCTGTAAAATGGAAAATCTGTCAATTTTCCTAGATCAGCTGGACAAAAAATGCCACAGTAATCCACAAAGTACAGAGTTGACTCATGGATTTGGGAATTATTATACTGAACAATTTACTGGAAGAATTAACATCCAAATGTCTGTGAGAATAATGCTGGAAAGAGATCCTGCCAACATGACCATAGAAGAAGGCTAGCAGCATGGGAATATAACTTTGTTCCAAGAAGGACTGATGTATATAAAAAATTAAGTTACCAACACATGGGTGTTTGGTGACTCCAGCTGAAGTAACGCAGTTGCCCTGTGCTGCTCTGATTGTGCATTTCCCATATGGGATTGTAAGAAACCCATCCATATAATTTAAAAGTACATAGAAAGTACTAGATTGAATTCTAAGAAAGTGACTTTCTCCTAAACAAGCAAACAGGAAATTATGGTATTAAATCCTTAGATACTATAATGTAGTCTAGCCTAGAAAATGCCATCCTTAAAAATTCATGAATCTGGAGGCTGGACTTTCTTCAGCTCCTATATCATTAATGGCATTTTCTAGGATATGTCAGAACAGCAGCAATAACTCTGTACATTCATGCCACCCTTTCTTTGAGTTATTTAATCTTACAAAAGGCAGGAGCACTTCATAGGTTTCCAAGAGGACAGTATTCACAAATAAATGCTGAGACATATCTGGTTGGCTAATTTATCTTTCTCAGAATTAATTGCAAGAGCAGCAGACCAAATTCAGGTGTGAGTAGGAAAGGTAAGAACACGTAGGTAAAACACATCAGAAGGAAATGTAAGCACTCGTGTAATTTTTTTGTTGTTGTATTTTTGCTTTGTTGTTGATAACGTTTTAAATTCATCTGCAATTCAGTACTTCATTTGTGCTTTATTTAACAGAAACAAGAGATTTAATGTTTTTAGAAGAATGCTGGCAGATAACAAAAGTCTTTCTTTTGCAAAGTAAATTTGGGTGTTGGTTTCAGGAGAAACCATTTTGCAAGCCCTGCATGTCCTAGTTCCATAATTTCATTTAAGCTGCCAATGTATTTCTGAGAAAGCTACCACTCTGTTTTGAAAGGGCATAGGGACACACTTCAGCACAGATCTGAATGCCGGTTGGTACTTCACTAAAATAACACTAATCAAACTATACTTAAAAAGCCAGGAATCTAATGTTTAAAACAGAAAATATTTGTTGCCACAAGTGCAAAGACTCCACCATCCTTCTGTCATGAATTGTGAATAATCCTCAAGAACTCCACTGTGCAACGTCAAATAATAAAGGTTAGAAAGATTATTTAATTTACTATAATTTCAGAATTATTATAAGGTAGAGCACTTTCAAGGAAAAACTAGGCCAATCTACAGATGAAGTTGCATCTTAGGGACTTCTAAAGGGTTATTTCTAGAGGTAAAGGTATAATAAAATATTTAAAACTGTATAGGACTTTACATACAGAAATAAAAGAAACAGTTACCAATGGAGAATAAGATATGGGGAACAGCACTTCAATAGGGTAGAAACTGAAAATATGACATACACCCCACCCCAGAAAAAAATAAAATAAAATTGCTACAGTTTCCAAGGGACAGAGAAGGGAATTGCAGCTTGACAACTGAGGTACATGGAAAGATGAGAAGAATGAAGACAGCAATGGCTAGCTTAGCTTCAGTAAATGGTCCTTCAGCATGAAATACTTTACAAGAACTGTTTCTGTACTATTGAACTGTTTCTAGTAGAACCTTACAGCACTTCTGTAGCTTTAGCACAGGGTCCAATTAGATTTCTAGACAAAGAAACATATTAA
>CM021740.1:2771323-2808616 GCA_011075105.1 Heteronetta atricapilla
ATACATACTCCATTGAATCTGAGATTGTATTAAATTTGAGACTCTTTTAAAAGTTGGTTTTACAAATACAGCTATTTATAGATTTTTTTAAAGTAATATACATATATATCTAAGCCATAAGCAAATTTGTTTATGTGCTTTCAACTTTATTTCTCATTATCTAGTATCTTCGTACTCTTTCTCAGCTTTAACAGTATATTAGCACTAGATTCTGTATGGTGTTTCCTTCTATTACTTAAAATATAAAAAAGGAAAACAAGAAGGAAGAGCACATCTTTTCCATCAGTCACAATTATTTTGCTTAATAACAAAAATTGAAAATTGTGAAAAATTGTTCAATAAATCTAAATATTGTGCTCAATCATATCACTCCTGAAGACTGACATACTTATGTTGGGTCCACAGTGAACACCACCATACTCTTTAAGCAATAAAGTGCCAAAGTTAATTGCACTAATGTAAATGAAAAGCACTTTCACTCCATTCACCAATGTTAACAGAAAACAAACAACCAATAAAAACTACTACTGCATTACAAGAGATATCTGCACTTTTACAAAAGAGCAATGGGGGAAATGCCAGTGGCATTGTGCCATGATGTGCTTTTTCTCAAGACTTCCAACTGAAGTGGGTTCAATTGCCCTGAGGGTATTAAAACTGCATTTAAGATGCAATCTTAAACTAGCAGCATAAGCAAATGGGGTCAAAACGTGTGCTAAATTCCCAAGAAAATCCTTCTGAGATGATCTACTACTGGTCGTACATAAGGTACACTCCCAACTTGTTCTACAAAATGGTACAGAAACTGAACAAGTAGGCACATGGCTTTACAAACTTAAAACTAAGTCTCCACAACGTTAATGCAGGGCTCCACAGTGAAGATGAAAGGGTAAATAATTTGTATCACAAATCAGTGCTCTAGAGAAATGCATTAGTTTACATCCTTACCTTATCTGAAGATTTTTCTGTATGAGTAAGATTATAAGACACTGTGCCAAGCTTATAAGAGCTAGAGGATTTGTATTCAGGATTTTTATTTCTTTTTGACTCTTGAGATATAGGAAGTAGAACATCTGCTACTAAGTATTCTGAATCTTCAATGGAAGAAAGAATTGCTTTTGCAATTTCACCTGTTTCATGCCGTTCCAGCGTGCCTAGAGAAACACAACACAATTTGTAATTTTTTTCAAGGAACTACATTAATACATATTCCCATTTGAATTTTGTGACATTAACACAACATTTACAAAAAATATTTTAATATTATGTTAACACAGTACACTTCATGTAAACAGATAAATCATGAACTTACGTTCATAGACAAGGCAACTAATTCCTTACTTTCTAGATCTTAAAAATGTAATTCTACACAAGGTTCTATTTTACAGCATTATGTTAAAAAAAAAAAAAAGCTTAACTACTGAAGACTCTAAACAAATACCTTAAAGAGAAATAAACTTAGTACATTTTGTATAACGTATGAAGTCAGATACAACTTTCAAAAGGAGAGAAGGAATTTCAAAACACCGCTTTCCCTAACTTTTCTTAAAACTGTCAGTTGTTTCCTTCCCACAAAGCCTTCACTGTGTAATTAACAGTGTAAACAATAATATGTTTATGTAATATTTTAGTGCTGTCCTCTAGTGTTCTAGGTTACAAATAGCAAGGGAAAGCTCAAAATTTTCATTCTGTTACTAAAACCTGTCTACCTCTGAAATTTTTTTAAATAGTTGAATATATCACACCTAGCTTAAGAGTCAGGAATATGAATACAATGTTTCATGGACTGCTTTATCAGTTGTATGGATTACATCCACAATACAGGCAGATTCAAGTGCTATTTCCCCAATGAGCAGCTTCTGGCTCTGATCTTCTCCAGTTACTTTCTTCAGTTTTTCTTTGCATTCTTACTGTACCCTCTTAATTTCTCCTAGAGAACAAATCAGGCAAATGGAACATTTGCTGTATGCCACTTCTTTCCTTAGACTTTGGAAATTCTAGCCAACATGGAAAAATTGTAGAGTCTAAAATCTATCCAATTCTGACTAGTGACTGCTAATTCTTGATACTTCTGACTATTTTTCCCACTCTACATGTGATTTCCTACTTTAGTGCAGAGGAGTGAAGTGCTGTCAGGAAAGCTAAATATGATGTCGTCCATTTGCTCATGTGTTGGAAGGCTGACAGTCCCCAATAGAAAAAGATCATTTGATTTTGTTTGAAGACAGCAGGACACTTCCAGAGTCTCTGGGCTACTTATGGGTCAGGCAGAATGAAGACCTTACGAATTTGCTCTGTTCTCTCTCCTTCCAGTTACATTCCCAATTAAAACTTTCTTCCTCTTTACATGTTTACATAGAAATTGTATTCCCATCCCCTCCCACCAAGATATAAGGTCTGACTGGAATCACATAAAATTCTACATGCATTTTTCTGTAGAAGTCTAGATGCTAAGCTTTGGAGAATAGAAAACAGGGCTCAATATCTGAAATTTGCAGGATATTTAAATATAAACAAATGAAATAATTAGAACGAACATTCATGACCAGAAGAAGATATTCCAGTAATAGTACTTAATTCGTAACTGTCATTAAAGCTTTGTAATTAAGCTTGAATATATTTTAAAATATAGGGTGATGAAGATGGTGAAGGGCCTAGAGGGGAAGACATGAGGAGCAGCTGAGGTCACTTGGCCTGTTCAGCCTGGAGAAGAGGCTGAGGGGAGACCTCATCACAGTCCTCATGAGGGGGAGTGGAGAGGCAGGTGACCTATTCTCCATAATTACCAGTGATATGACCCATGGGAACGGTGTTAAGCTGAGGCAGGGGAAATTTAGGCTGGACATCAGGAAGAGGTTCTTCACCGAGAGTGGTTGCACAGTGGAACAGGCTCCCCAGTGAAGTAGTCACTTCACTAAGCCTTTCTGAATTTAAGAAGCAATTGGACTGTGCACTTAGTCACATGGTCTAAACTTCCTGTGTGGTACCAGGAGTTGGACTTGATGATCCTTATGGGTCCCTTCCAACTAGTCTATGATTCTACAAAACGAGCTCCTAATACATACTAAAAATTTCCTCAATGAGTTAAACTCTTGAGAAGCTATTACATTTCCTATAAATATCAGTGATAAGAGTGATAAGATGTGAACAATTTAAAAGTAAATACCTGCTATAAAGTGAAATACTTTTCACTAAGTTTAACTTCTTTGTAGCCTCAAGTAATACAACATGATTTTCCCCTTTCATTGCCAGCGAAGAAAACAAAAGTAACATTGAAGTTTTAACAGTAACACTTGCTAAAAATATTGGACTGGGACTGAGGGATCTCACACAATGCATTTGTCTGTATAAAATTTCTTTATCTGAAATTTCTCCAAAACTCATCTCTCTCAACTGTAGTTATATAGCCAATAGTCTTTGTGTTCAAAGCAGAAGAAAGCAACGCAACTGACTTTTTGTCCCCTCCAACTCAACTGAATGCCATAAAATACACTATATTATTACAGAAAAAAAAAAAAAAAAAAAAAAAAAATCAGGCCCTGTTCTTTTCAATGTCATTTTCTTCATCCCTCCCCAGAATTTGCAGCCTATGCCCAGGACTTACAGAAGTGAGTAGGAAAACAAGAGGCCCAAGATCTTCAGTCAGACTGCCTATGAACGCTTCAGAAGAAAATACTGGCTGCAAAGCTCCCAACACTGCAACATTTCAATATTTCAGGAGCACAAAAATTCAAGGAAGGACTATACTATCCATACTAGACATGAATGAACAAACATTCTTAAAAGTATTATCGTGTTTGTAAAGTTAAGTTGGGAAATAATGTTCATTCATTCATTCAATATTCATTCATTTATTCATTCAATGTTAGTTTAGCTTCTTTATGCATACAGAATAGTTTTTGGAGCTCTCCACAGATCTCACTTCATCATTCAGAACACAAGATAAATAAAAGTCACCAAAAACGTAGTAGCTCTCCCTTAAGTGTAGAAGACTAAACTGTCACTAAGACCTACCACTGCACATCCAATATGCATGCATCTACCCATCCTGGTTTTCTCTCTCTTTAATCTGCAGAATTCACTACAATTAACTACACGCTCAACTACTTCAGAAAGTACTGTAATATCCGGGTGAAATAATAGGATATTACCTTTACAGGCAAGGAGCTAAGGCAGAAATTGTGAAAAATTCTTAATTAATCCAAGAATTTTGGGGGCCTAGTATTAAATTTTCAAGACTTTTTTTTTAATGCATACTCTTTAGTATTAGACAGCTTCAAATACGTAAAACAGGCTTTGCTGGCTGCATTTGCACCTAGAGTGTGCCTCACCATCACTCAGCTCCTTGCAGAAAGGGATGGACAGCAGTATTTCTCTTTTGAAGACCATGGCCTGAATGAAATAAATGATCAGTCTTGATGTATATGAAAACAAATCAGTGTTTTATATGTATTTATTTCCAAATGCTGGCAGACGTGCTTGTACATCCTACAGACTTGTGGATGCAAACTGAGAAACCGAACAGGTTGAGTTGCAAAAGTTTTCAGCAGCCAGTTGTGGCAAGATCATGCCACAGCAAGTATACTATTTTGTAGGTATAAGTCTGTAGAAAGTTAATTCCTTATAAACCACAGAACCCCATCCAGGTCCATACTGGGAGGAAAAAAATATATCATTTGGCACACAAGAGTAACATAAAGCCAGGTGGGAATTAAGAAAAAAGTGCATTTATAGACAGGAATATCACATAGGAAATTCACTAGACAACCAGTTAAGCTTACTACTGACAGAAGGTTATGATATCATAAAATCAAATCTCAAAAACTTAGAGTTCCATCTTAAAACTATTTAGAGTGGCTATCTCAAATTCCTTATATCCAAAATAAAGCTCTGTTCTTAAAGGTGTACCTGCTTGCATATACTTCTAAGTCATAGAGCTCAGTATGTTTATAAACACAGATATTTATGCTTTCTTATGCATTTGAAGCTGCAATAAAGGGCACAGAGTGCACAGGGAAATGATTGTGATGATGGGGGAGGCTGGGCAGTCATGGAAGTACTAGAAAATATTTATCCTATCCCGTGTAGTTTGCATTTCTGAAGAGAGTGAAATATTCATTTGCAAAGCAAGTAGGCAGCAGAGACAAATAAAGGAAGAGGTATATTCTGCAACTCCTAAATACATCTATGAAAGAAAGAAGCATGTTAGAGAGAAAAATGTTTATGTAAAAAGATTCTGACCAATGCAGACAGTCAAAGAAATACAGAGGCTAGGTGGTTTGTTCCAGAAACAGGAGCTAGGAGTGTTGTTCCTAATCTTATGGGAAAACAAAAATGAAGAGCAATAATAGAGGCTGTATATAGGAAAGAGTACAAACAAGACAGCTTTCTAATCTGGAATATTTTAAACACAAATTAGCCCAAAGCTTTTGGCAGGGAAGGTTAAGGTACCAATAAATGGAGGAGAAAGTAATGTTTTCTATATAACAACGCTACTGCTATGACCTCCTACTATACATACAAAATACAGGAAAAAGTCTTTATCTCTCTCTAAGGTTGTGACCATGGCAACCAAGTCTTATGAACAGACATGAGTGGAGTATTTCTCTCTCCTGGGCAGCTTTGGACCACCAGATGTGACTGGCTAGAGACTATTACAACATCTTATTCTTTTTCTGGACCAAGCACTACAAATTGTGTCTCTTGGTGTTAGTGCTGTCCATGAAGTTCTCAGGGTTCTGTTGTTACTGAATGATACATTTTTACTGGGGAGATCATGCATATTATCTTTTTCAAGACAAGGTATTCACTGACATCACATGACCTGTCATATCATCAGGCTCCAGTGCTTTCTGTTTGCTGTCACAGCTAAAGTATTGAAAAGACATCCTCAATACTGCAGTGCTGCTGTGACCTAGTAACTCAGCTGAATTTTATAGCAGAGGTGATCTATGTGAATGAAAAAAGGTTTTTAGAATTGATGTTATTTTAAGAGAACATGCGGTAAGAACTAGTCTTTTTCTTTAAATTTACTAGTAGCCAAAACAATAAACATCACCTTTCAGGCCAACTATCATCTGCACGATATTAGCTATTTCTTGGTGTTTTTATTTGCTATCAAAATATTCCTTTCCATAAATACCTTTTTCATCTGAAGAACTTCCACCTACTTCTTTTCTGTGCTGGCTGAGTCAGAGAAACAGAACTTACATATTCCTCACTATAAAATGCTTTTTTTTTATTATTATTATTTTTAAAGCAGTCTACCATCCTGCTTTAAAACAGTAGTCAAGCACTTGGAAAAAAAAAATCTCTAAAATGCTAGCTCAATCACAAATATCAAATAGCATAAACCAGATGTAACAAGCATTGTGTTAAGTAAAAATAAACAGTTCAAACCAATATCAAGACAAAAAGGTAAATAAATGAAATCTAACAAATATAGATGGGATAGACTAAATAATATCATGCCCATTGAAATGCATTTATTTCTGAAATTATATTTTACTATGACTTCAGTACTGTACACAGGAGCATGTAGAATAGTTGTCACTGAGGAAAATGGACTTGGCAAACACTGCTGTGATTTTCACATTCAGAAGAATTCTGTCATATAGTCCAAGTGGTGAACATTGACATTCTTCAGAATACACATTTTCAGAACTGCTTTAGTAATTTTGTAAGAATATTCTTAAGTTAAAAACAGGAATAAAGAACAATGTAAAGAAAAGTCCTGAAATATTATCTACGTAATGCGTGTTTACACAGTGTAGGCAGAAAAGTTCTCTAACACAGACAATCCTCATTTCAAGATTTCTGCTGCAAACAAAATACCCTGAAAGAATGGCCAGTAGGACTCCCATTTGCTTCTTCGCTCCGCTATTCTAAACGGCTAAAGACAACAATCCTGTGTCAGGAATTGCTGTCTGACACTATATGTACTAAAAACTGAAGAAGTAATCAGTTTTGAACTTAGTGAAGATATGCAATTTCAGTATTTTTATATTGCCATCTTAAACATGGAGCAAGACAATTATTTCTTAGTATCTGGAATTAAAGACATCAAATACAGTTGAACTCTTCAGACTGCAATGACTATGTCAAGTTTTCCACTATGTTTTTTTTAGTATCCTACTTAATTACTAGCAATAAGGAATGGACATCAGCTATCAATGGTAAGAACTTATCATTTTAAGAAATATAAAATTAATTCCATGTATATTCCACTGAATATATATGAATTATATTCAAATATAAGGACATAAGTATATGTAATATATACTATATGAAACCATATATAAATGCGCCTTACTATTCCCTGCACAAAACACATACCCTTAGCTTCTCAAGACTGAAGACAATATTGCTTTTTCAACAGACCCATCCAAGATCCAGTAGCTTCTACATCACCAAGTTACTGAATAATTACTCAAATTTAGACAACTGAAATATTTGAGTGGAATCTACTTACTGACCTGAGGCTTACTTGCATGATAACACAAAAAGAACAAAGTTTTAACTTAAAGGTTTACACATGAAAAAACTGCAAAACATTTTCACATTTATGAATCATTTGAATTTTCAAAATATGCTGAACTAATAAGTGAGTGCTGATACTTTGTGTCTTTAAAAAAAAAAAAAAGGACTTTAGTCTCCCTGTTTGACTCATAATGAGCAGCTGGGGATATTTGATTAATTCTGCATAGAGAAGACACTGAGGGGTGACCTCATTGTTGTCTCCATCTTCCTTGAAAGCAGATGATTTTTTTGACTGGTGATAGGACATGAAGGAACAAATTAAAGCTGCATAAGGGGAAGTTCAGATTAGATGTTAGGAAAAAGTTCTTCACTTAGGGAGTGGTCAGGTACTGGAGAGTCCCCAGGGAAGCAATCATGGGATGACCTTCCAATTTATTCAGTGTTTAAAGTAACACAATGCAAATCATAACATGACTTCTGCACAGAGATACTAACAAGAAAATACTAGTGAAACCAGACTTCTTTAATGTTGCAGTGCATAGAATTACAGTAACGTTGGCCAAATAAGTTATTTTGCTTCTGGTTCAATAGTGTACAGCAGGTTCTCCCTTTCTCTAAGGATGCCTCTTAAGCATGAAGTGGGGAGGAGGAGGGGGAACCAAGATGATGTCAAGATGTCAGCCCACGTGGTGTCTGCCCTAACTGTTAATGTTGAAGGTCAGACCATGACCTAAGAACAGAAGAGCTAAATCACTAGTCTTTTTTCTGAACACAAAAAACTCCCTTCAGGGGAGATAAGGCTGGGTCTTCAATTAACTCCTAATAATGCAACAGAGTACCTAGTATTTGTATCAAGTTTTGTATAATATTTGTATCATAGTTTTGTATCAAGTGATACTTATTAACTGTAACATCAGAAAAAGTATGAACAAAAGTGGTTTTTGTACAAGCAATCAGACTTCAGGGCCCATATTATGGGGGCATTCACAGACATGTATCTTACAAAGTAAGTGTTATTTAAACAAATTGTTTATCAATTTGTGTAATTCTGGAATAAAGAAAGCAAAGATATTGTGTGGGTACAAAATGAGTATGTGTAAAATGTGTGTAAAAGACTAATTAAATGATAGAAAAACAGGCAAGTTGTAAACATTCTTCTAAAGTATAGGGTTAGACAAGAGAAATTTTAGTCAAAATACAGCATGTCTTGGAAAAAAAATGTTATATACCATCTCTTCCTGATAATCTGGCAGCTCTGAAAGCCTTCTACTACCAGACTGTTTTCATTAATAACTACAGCAATTTTATCAAAAGCTTAATGTTAAACTCTCATCAGATATTTGACTAGTTAATAGAACTAGTTAGAATCTGATTGAAATGCCTATTGCAGAAATTGGCACTTTTGAAGAATTGTGTTATACCATTAGTTACAGATGAAGTTCATTACCCTACCCACACAAACTGCATAGGAAGGAGACACTAGATTGATTTCTAAGAAAACCTTTTCAAAGTTACTGCATCTTACTCCTACAAATATAAGTGACTTAGACTTCTGACAAGGAGCAAGGGACACTGGAGATAAACTTTGTTCACCAGGAATACATGAATAAATAAACAGGCTTCACAGAAAGTTATTAATAGGCCTTTTTCTCCCAATAATATGGGTACCAATAATATGGGCACCATATGAAAAATTCTTCCTGTACACATGTAGTGTTTCACAAAAGTGTTACCAGATGTAGTTACCAAGGAATCTAAAACAGAGCTTATCAGTCCATGTCTTTAGGCTATGCAGAGGGCATGTGAGGAGAATTAAAAAAATAAAAAAAAATCAGTGACTGCTATGACCTTGACCTTAACTATACGACAGCCTGCAGCATATGAGAAGCAAACACAGGATTTACCAGCTAGGCCTTACTCCCCATTCAAGTCTAGTCTGACTGATGACATGAGATTAGAAGAGAAAGACAGAGAAAAAAGGAAAATGAAAGATATCAAGAGAGACTGTAAATCACTAAGTTTTGTAAAGACAAAGGGCCGAGAGTAGTAATTATGGTTACTTCTACAATTATCTAAGCATAAGTGTACAGTAACTTGAAGTTTATTTTGTTATACTTTTAAGAGTTTCATTAAAACTGTCTGGATTATTTCCTAATGGTCACAAAATGAAACCTAAAGCTTAATTTTCTTACCTGATTGCTTTGTTCTGAGGTGAGTAAAGCTATCAGATATACTAAAAAGGTGGTCTCCTTTAAAACAAAGAAAGGAAACTCCACATATCCTGCAGCTCATATAACAGTAGCATAGAGTTTATCAGACTTAGACATTTTCATTGGCACCAGTTGTACAAAATACTGAAGTATAGATATCTAAAAATGAACTCTAAATGGTGTTTTAAAGTGTTCTAGCATATATGACTCTCAGACTTTCAATATGACTAAAGTTTAATCTATAACACAACTACATATATGAGAATAATTTTATTTTCTCCACAGCAATGATGCTTCTGAAATAGAAGAGTTCATGTAACATTATGTAGTTAGTGTGGTATAAGATTTCAGGAAGTATTTTTGAGATATTTCTGAACTAATTTCTTGCTTCTTTCATTAAAATTTTTATTGTGATAAAAATGATCATGCAGATGGATTTGATTAGTAGATTGACACTGCATATTTTAGGGCTGCCAATCTCACTAAAGTGTTTTAGCTTTTTTTTTTTTAAAAAAAAAAAAATCTGGTATCTTTGCAGTTTAAGTGCTTGAGCTAAAGTGTTCTATGCCTGACAGCTACTTTAAGGTGCTTGGGTTTGTAGGTTCCCCCACACCCCCCCAGCAGAAGTGTTTGAAATCATTTATTATTGTGATCCTATTAGTCATGAAACATGGTGTTGCGTAAAATCTTCATGCCTTAGAGCATGGACTCAAAACTGAATAGAACACTTCTGTTAAATACATTGTCAATGTTGATGTCTTGTTCCCACCATAGTGGCAACTTTTATTGAAGTGGATTATGTAGCATCATCACCCTTTGTTTCATTTTCTTCTATGAAAAACTATACACACACATAGAAAATTGTGTAAATAACAACATGAAGTTCTAAAGACAGGAAGGGATAATCAAAGAATATCAGTTGAGGTAGCTTGCATGTTTATGCAAGTATAATGTATTCTGCACATAACATTTTAAAATTATATAAGCTATTGGAATACTATAGGTGTTAAGTGAAGAAGTTAGAAGCAGTGAGTCTGCACCTGACAAGAAAATGACAAAAAAGTTTTGTCATTTAGCCACCATTAAGTGGTGGCTATTGAAAAAAATATTCTGCACTCTAAATTAAATAAAATTTGTTATTGATTGTCATATTTGCCTTCTAGTACACCAGTTTGGAATGTATCTTGTATACATGCTATGTTAATATACCATATGTTTTATTAGATCAATATTTATTGCCATGGAAAGATATTCCACCTTAACAGAAAGTCTCTGCTTCCATGTATTAAAATGTAGGCAAAATATGTTAAGCTACACAAATATTAGTTCATAACATCTATATTACTTCTTACATGTGTGCTCAGCAGCAACATTTAAATTTATCATAAAATAATTTTACTTAGTTCAGTAAATCAAAGTACTAAGGATGAAACTCGATTCATCTTATTCTGGACTTTTAATAGCAGTGAAAAAATCACTTACACAAAATAAACACAAAAAGCACTTGTGTTTATTCCTACTTCCTCCTATTCATTACATTAAAGACAGAGCTTAAACTACTAGTTTATAGGTAGGTAACTAAGTGTAAATAAATGCCAAGATATTTAAGGTAAATTGTAAATTCCACTTAGTAAACTCTTGTCAGTTAATGCATTTCAGTATAAAGTATCATTAAATGCCTTTTTTTTTTTTTTAGTGTCAGCCCGTCATACTCGTTGGCAATTTCCCACTTACAAGGTAAAATAAGGTATCTTCAGTGATCTTATGAAAATTGTACAGGTTGTACATGAAGAAATACTGATTTAGATTTAATCAGTGACAATGTTCCCATCCCATAAAACAAGAAAATAAAAGCCTGCTAAACAACATTTTTAGCTTCAAAATGCTTTTTGAGAAGTGTTGGCCTCACTCATAGGAACTTGGAAGATTAACTGTAATGTATAATAAAGGCTTTCATTTGCTTAAGGGTTCATCCTCCTAATTACCTTGTAGGACAGTTTTGAACCTAAAATGGTATCACTGAAAGACAGTGATAGGTACTAGACACCCCTAAATTTTTGAAGTCATTTGTCAAACTCAACAGAATTACTGCTGACTCTCCAGCAGTGTAAATATTGAAATATTCACAGAAATTCCTTAATTCACATCCCAAAATTGTAAACAGACTGTCTTTATAAACAGACTGGCTGTTTTCCCAATTGTCCATTAACTCTAGCACAATAACTCTGTTCTTTTTTTTTTTTAATTAAAAACTGCTAACAGTAATATATGAGCCTGACACAAAATCAGGTCCTCTGCTTCCTTAAACAAAAGTCAAAGTTTCAGTCAGGAACCTAACGGTATAGCCAGAAGAGAAATACTTCTTGACTATAGAAATGACCAACATTTTAATATTATGTTCATTTCTGTAATGGAATCCAAAGAAGAGAGTCTAAGTGACAGCCTTGTTTAAATACCAGGGGACATACTCACAGGTAACTGCATGAGCAAGTTGTACTTTGCATGTCTATCCATTAACCAACAGATGAAGCTAATGAAAGTCTGCTTTGTTCCTGCTGAGTTTTGTCTGTGATGCTGTATACAGTAGGGGAAGCCCTGTACATCTGAATAATGCTGTCTGCCTGAGTAATACTGAATTATCTGCATAGCTTCTGATCTAGGTTAGGCCAATTTCAAGGATCAATTAAGTGACCTCTCATGTTCTCCTACAATAAATATATAACTTACATTAAACCAACTACAGCTTATCCTAATAGGCTTTCCTGGGTATTCTCTCTAAATATCATTTTTTCAGCTATATATTTTCACCAATACAGAAGAGGAATACAGAAGCTATTCACTAACCTAATGAATAACTGCATCCCTTATGTACCAGATATTCCTTAGTTGTGGTGACTGTAGTTCTCCTTCTGGCATGATGTTAGTAGCAAAAGATACACAAACATCAAATAAAGGTACTTTTAATTATCTTCAACCTTCTTGGTTATAGAATATACAAAAGCATTGGCATCCATTTTACTCCCTGTGAAACAGGCATTATTTTCATAGCTAAAGGAGACAAATATACTCTAATTTGTCTCCCTGGTATCATTAAAATCCTATGCTATTAAATCTCAATGATTCACAAAAAAATTCATTTTATTTTCACATTACTATCTAGACGTACTAGAATACAGTTGCAACTGATGTATATTTGTCTCCCTTTCAGTCCCTTAACTTCTTGGTCTGCTTTGCTCATTGCATTGTGATAGAAAGGATTAGTCTTTTATAGTTAACTGCAAAAATTTGCATTTTAGCTTTACTTTTCTACAGATTTTGAGAGTCAAAATAATTTTCCACATTGCTAAGCACACACAACAGCAGCACTGAATTCATTCCACAATAAATACTGCCCATGAGTCTTTTTTTTTAAAAGGTCCCTTCCAACCTAATCCTTTATATGATTCTATGATTCATTAAAAGTTTTTTTTTTTCTATTTTATAACTGTGGACTTTGAAGTAAAGACTGCCTAGACACTGACTGCACTAAAATAATTTGCGAGGTAAGCTGTTGTTTCAGTGTTACACAGGACACATGTAAAACTGTTTTCATGCAGTATTAATATGCTCTGCATTTCAGTGGTTATAGACTCATTATGTATTCTTTCCACCACACAAGGCATTTTACTCTGAACAGCACAGAAACATTATATTGCAACATCCAGGAAATCTACAGTTTAACTTGGAATACTCAGCTTTGGTTTTCTAAGCTACACAGCTGTGAGCTTCACAATTATAGCTAAGGTTTTTCAAATTAATTTTGCTGAAGAAAGCAGAACTTCATGCTATAACTTCGTTTTAACAATACCGTGGTTTTCTTTTGTTAATTCAAGAGCACATTGTTTTTAAATCATAGATTCCAGAAATATTCAGCTCAATTCACTACAACATCACCTAGTGATCCAATGCTAATGATCCAATTGTCAGGATCTGACATAAGCTATTTTATGTCATTAGTGACATATCTTGAAACATGGAAGTTTGATAACTTGCTTGTTATATAAAATTTAAGCTTCCTAATTAAAATGTTCTATGTTAGTACTTCTGCTTTGGTCATCTGTAAGTTAGGTTTGTATAGCCTAACATGACAGACAAAACAAAGTGAACATATAACTTATTACCTGTTTCAATTTCCCAAATATACACTGAATCATCTTCACATCCAACAATTAGCAGATTTTCAACAGGGTCAAATTTGATCTTCTTCACAGGAAACAGATGCTTTCTGGCATGTAGGAGACACTCTCTCTTCTGAAGGTGTAGAATTGCTACTGAGTGATCATTGCACACACAGCACACTATGCTGTGATCTTTAAACTGTAGAACAGATTAAGAACTTCATTATCAGTACTGCAACAACAGCTATGACCACACCATTGTTACAAGACTGGAGCAAGTTGCCTAGTGATTTATTTCCTGAAACATACTAGCTTCGGAAAATATTTTATTTCAGCCTATTTCTCAATGCATTTTTAGCAGACTAGCTGTAAAACTAATACACAAATAGGAAGATACACAACCCGCTCTGATTTTTCAAAAAAGAGAAATTTAAATACCATTAATCCACAGTACTTAGTACCTGACAAAACAGTGATTATATAACCAAATATATAATTACTTCCTCTTGAAGAATAACTGCAAATAATAAATGCATTAACTTAAGCCAAACTGTTAATCATGTGATATAAAATTATATCAAGTCTTAAGTCACAAAAGCCAAGGGCAATATATTTCTGATGAAAAACAGGTATATTGCAGTTTAATTTAAAATTGCATGGAACTGATTCTGCAAAGTCCCCCCTTTCTGCTAATAATTTTTGGTGACAAAGAAATTCACACTATGAGAAATTTCAGCCCTTTAAAGAGAACTGGATCATCATCCAGGCAGGTATTAAATCCTATCTAGATTCCAGAAAAAGTGCTAAGGAACCTTACAAACATTAAGAACTTGTGCCAGGGCTCTAGAAGGTATTCAAGTCACATCACTACTGAAAGGTCTTGTAGGCTACTTAATGTTGTCATTAAGTAAACTCTCAGCCAATTATAAGCATCAAAAGTCTTCATAGGCTAATAAAAATGAAATCCCAGCCTCATGGAATACAATGGGGACAGAATTTGTTCAGTCATTCTGCATAAAGCTTTCAGTAATTTTTTTCTTCTGAATTCTTACTTCAAAATTAAATTAAAACAAATCAAATTTTTCTAAAGCTTATAAAAACACAAGTGTACATACAAAGAAATCTGTCAGGAACCAAATAGAACCTTATAGATTGAAATACTATTGGTCTAATTCTTGTCTTACTACATTCAAATCCCTAACCTTACTGATTATACTTTTCAACTTCAGTAGTAGATAAACGGATTAAAATAGCTTGATAATCATATTAAAAAAATGAGTAAACTTAAGAACTTCAATTTACTACATCACTTTTTTTTGCACTTTTCTGAACCTCTGAGATTACAAGTTAACAAAAAGTACCCCCCTTAAACTTAAAAGTAATTTTCAAATGAGACAATTGATTAATGAATGTAAATCAAAGACAAAATGTCACAGAAGTAACACCACAGTGTTTTCTTCTCATATATAAGTATATATAATTTTTTTTTTGTGTGTTAAATATACTTATATCTATATTTGATACCTTTTATTATGTTTTTACTTACATTGAAGTTTTCTGGAGAACGCAATAGCTCTGTCACTGGACCAGCTTGCAGAATAAACTGGTGCAAGATTTCTCCAGTAAATATATTCCAGCAGATCACAACAGAATCCTGTCCCCCTGATAGCAGCCAGCTTGGATCAAACTTGACTGATTTATCATGTGGATAAAGTAAACATGTGACTCTGCTACTATGACCATTCAAAACTTTATGAGATAGATTACCTGAAACAAAAAATTTTGTCCTTTAAAAATAAAGGTTATTATTAAATTAAAATAAAAATAAACACATTTGCTAATATATTGATTCAGAAAACAAATACAACTAAGAATTGTCATCCAGTGAGTTTTAGGCAAGACATCCATAGGATCAAACAATTTTAGACATGTTCCCAAAAGGGAGGACAAAGACCTACATTCTGAGATTCAACTACTAAGATGTATCCTTTTCATTCCTTTGGTGGAATGATCTTTCTGAGAGAAAATAAAGAAGACTAGTGCCCCTGTCATGACATCCTGCAACTCAGGTTCCAGGTGATTTCATCCCCTGAAGCCATTCCCAGATTCCTAACAGGGCAAAGCACCTTGGTAGTACTGAATTGTATCTTAAGTCATCTACCAAGGGAGGGAAAAGCCCATCATAATCTTCATTTTCTAATTCAGAGCCTGACCATCACCTTCACTTTCAGTGAATTTTTACAGGGCTCATTGAAGGGGAAGTATGTAGGTTTTCTGTGCTTGACTGAGATAATAGGTAAAATTGTTAAAACTTACCTTTCAAAGACACATTTTCTAAAAGTCTTGCTCTTGCAGTTTTTAAGCCTAGTGTTACGAAAATTTCCCCATTTTCACAGCCACAGACAAGTTTATCAAGACTGGGTATGTACACAGAGGAAGTCACAACTGCACTTTCAATTCCATATTTAGATGCACAAAGATGATCAATAATGCCCTCTGACATGGAAAGGTTTTTATCAAAGTTAACCTGAAGACTCCATATTGCTGCAATTGGGATCTCTGGAGAGGAGGGTGAGGATAAGGGGTGGAGAGAGGCAGGAACATTTGTTTTAACTCAAAACCAAACCAAACATGCATTTTAGTTCCTCCATAATTTCCCTAACTTATGCCTTCTGCATCCTGAAGTTGAAAAGTCAGTTGCCATTCCAACACTGAATCATTTCTTACTAAAAATCTTTTTCTTAAAAAAAATATTACCTGTCCGTGAAAAGCCACAAGTAGGATCAGCTAAGCAAATTTTGATGTTTAGTAAAGATGTGTTTATAGACAAGTGGGAATAGGTAGATTTGTTCAGTTACACAAAGGAATTGCATCCATTCCTGGACACTATTAGTTGGTGTTGCTCCTAATTAAAGTCAATCACCACAATATATAGATGAGCACTATTTTTTAGTGTTAATTTTTTTTCAATAAGAATAAGCGTTCATGAAAATTGACTTAAAGATATAACTAAGGATACTGTACTGAGAGTATAGATTTTCCAGACCTTTTGGTGAACCATCAGACGTTGATGCAGGGACATCAGGAACATGCCACAAAGTGATTCTTCCTGAAGCTTCACCAGAAAAAAGAATCTTATAAAAAGGCTCCTTCCTTTCATTCAGAAAGCCCATAACAAAAGGAAAACTCTACCAAAGAAAACAAGACAAAAAAAAAAAGTAAATCAGTCTTCTGTTGTGGAAGAACTGATCAAATAATGCAATAATTA
This sequence comes from Heteronetta atricapilla, assembly GCA_011075105.1. NCBI lineage: Eukaryota > Metazoa > Chordata > Aves > Anseriformes > Anatidae > Heteronetta > Heteronetta atricapilla. The sequence goes on from CM021740.1 coordinate 2,788,438, forward strand.
AGTGCAGATTCAAAGTTTCTGACATCAAAAGCCATAGAAATCTAAAACAAATAAAAGGTTGAACACTCAGCTGTCACTAGGCTCTGCTCAGACGAGGTCTACTCTGCCTGGTGCAAACCCCTCAAAGAACTCTGCTTTGCCAGTACCTTTGGCTGAACCTACACTTCAAATGGAAAGACAACTTGGAGAGATCCATAGGTTCACTGCCTCTAAGTGAAGACTCCATATTATCAGCGGTGTACAGAATATGACAGTGTGTTTATATATTGCAATTTTAAAATAATGTGAGCTGTCCTGCAATTTTAAAAGTTGGAGTATATTTATCTCAGAAAAAGTGTTTTTAATATTCCATGAGTACTATAAATCTGTACATTTTCTTTGTCCATAGGTATAACAAAGTTTATATCCTGTCAATTGCACCTAGACTATGTGACAATTTACTGGTGACTTGTCAAGATTTAGTAGTTAAATAACCTTCATTCCCAAATATGAAATTATTAAAATACCACAAGTGAGGTGTCTCAGGGGAAACTTCCAGAGGCTCTAAATTAGAGGAGTATCCTCCTCAACTGGAAATTAACAAAATAAGGAATCTCCAGGTATGTTTACTTTAATACATTTTAGTTTAGACCAGTTTAAGCAGTTTTGTTGTGTCATAAAAATTGGCTATAAAAATTATTCAGGCAGGAGGGTAAATGCTTGAGCAGAAATAAGAAAATATTATTGGACATTATTTAAAATGCATACATTTGGAGGGGTTCAACATATCTTCCTTCCATCACAGTAACCCTTGTATTTGCATGCATTCTGGATATTTATTCCCCCTCCCCCCCCCCCCCCATGATAGATGAATTTTGGCATCTTTCCACAGTTAGGACATCTATTTTTAGATCAGAAGAATTCTTGGGGGTGACATGACTGGACTGTTCTATTTTCCTTCAGCTGAAATAGATATCTGTCAGGCTTCAGAAAAGTATGCAATACAAATGCTTTCTAAGAGCTTAATTGTCAACAGAAAAAAAAAATACATTAGAAAAAAACACATTTGATAGTGTTTCTAGTCAGGAGTAAAAAAAAAATCTCCCTTGCATATCTTCGGAAACTGTTTAAAGACTTCCTTGAGTTCTTATGCAAATACAAAAATGCAGTGCTTACAGGAATTAATATCACATCTTCCAAAACTAAGTTCAAACAAGTTTCATAATAGAATGGCTTTGATTCCAGTTTTGTTGCTACGTTGAAGGGTTAGATTTTTGTTCTATTTTTGCAAGAGTAAGAACCCCCTGCACAGATTTTCTACTTCCTAACTTTTATCTATTTTTCAGTTTTTCTGTCAGCTGTTTTTCCTTATCTATTTCACTCTGGTCACACAAGGCAAGATAGCGTACCAAGATGCAGATTTCAAAAACAGCTTAAGTGAACTCATCCAAGCAGTAACTTTGAAATTGATGTGATATACCCTGCCAATCATAAATTCTTAAACAGAAGTAAAGATCACCTATTTTAATTCTTCCTCCTCTCTTACCAAAGAAGCTTCTTCAAGGCAGAGGCCATAGTTCTGAAGTGTCATGTGTCTATGTTATGCACCCTGAGTACCGTCAGTCCACTCACAATGTAAGTTAAGCATGTGATTATGCCTCTGAAGGCTCAAGATAACAGTATTCTAAGTAGTGTCACAGACTCAAACCCCTTCAGCTTACACATGTGAACAACTTATTTACACAATTTAACTGAAACTTGCATGCATTTCTTAATAAAACAAGAATGAAACAACTTGCTTACATTTTGCTTGCTTTTAATTACAGATGTACAAGTAAAAGGTTCTAAAGCTGTTTTAGACTACTTAAAGAAAAGCTCTCCCTCTGTTACAAAATCAGAAAAAAGTCTGTAGCTGAGACACAGGATTTCTGTAAAAAATTGCCAGAAAATAAGACAATACATTATGAATGTCTCCAAATCTACAAATAAGTATGAATGCCTTACTTGTTTTATACAACATTCAAATTTGTTGATATTTAAGCCATTTAGGGATCATTCTTGTAACTTACTAAAAACATACAGTAGATTTTGAAGCTGACTGTAATCCTTTATGAATTTACCTTATTTTCCTTCAGACCAGTAAAGCAGAGTAAATGAGGATAAACGGTTTCTTTCAGCATCTTCCCATCTGCAGGATATATGCTTTTAGAAAGCCCACTGCATAATTTAAAAATAAGAGATTTAAAAAGTCACTTTTAGCAAGCAGAACAGTAATGTCCAAGATCCGCACATTAAATTAAAAGTTACCAAGCAATTACAAGCGACTTTGTGAAATCACAGCACCAGCTGCCCAAGTTCTACATGGCTAAGCTTATTCCTATGTCCCCTGCTGTGTCAAACAAAGGCTAAGGGCTGTCAAATTCAGGGTAAATCTTTGAGTGCCAAAGTGGTTTTGTTCAGGTTTTTGATCATTTGCAACATGCAGAGATTTTCCATAATAAACCTCCCAAAGTTCATCTTGTACCTGAACTTTTTGTGTGAATTTCCCATCTGAGCCCACCTGTTTAGCAGCTGGTAGATGTAACTGTAACCATCTTCTGTCCAGATGATAAGTCTGTAAGCTGCTAGTACTTCTCCACCAGCAAAGCACTGACCACTTTTACTGAACTCAGTACACAGCAAGGAGAAATCACAATAATCATAAACCTAAGATCAGAGAGAAAAAAAGTAAAATATAAACAAACAGTATTGATTCATTTTAATTCAAGCTAGTTTTGTGCAAAGGATCAGTTAAGTAAAACGTTAGCTTGACTTTGTAGTGAAACTACCTCTTATAAAGATAAAGCAGTTTTTATACCAAAATACCATAATATCAGAATCAAAACATCTCAAAGATAAACTGACAAAAAATAAAATTAAAAGCTTCTACTATATTAGTAGATTTTAGATAGGGTTTAGGTTTTGTTTTGCATTTATTATATAACTTAACAGACCAGTAAATATTAGAAATAATTAATTTACTATGTAACAAATATGACACTGAAGTCTAATAGACGTTTAATACCTCTGCTGGTATTCTTTAAGAACTCTGTAAAATAATCTGTTGGTGTAACCAAAGCACATTTTACAAGTACAGATTTTCTTCTGTGTTTGGGAAACAGATTTTTCTTTTTCACAAATTGGAAGTAAAGAATACATATAAAACATACATATAAACCCATTTGCTTGGGATAATTCTTGTAGCTTTTCCACTTATGAAGATTAAAAAAATAGCTTGTTTCCTCTGACCTTGCCATTTTAAGCCTGAACAGATATTAGCAAGGCAACTTAAGATAGTTTGTTTGTGCATGTTCATTATATCCTCATGCAGAGTTCTCTTAGCCACATTCAATAACTAATTCCAACAGTTTGAAGAAGCTCTCATTCCAAAATCTTTCTATGAATTGCTCATATGGACAATAGGACTCTCGAGCTAATTTCCTCTATATTTTCATTACTATAAATTGAGTCACTAAGCACACATGAATCTCTATGACACATACCACATAACTTTCTAATTAAGGAGTAATATTATAATATTTTTCTTCAAAGCTATATATTCATTAACACACAAAAATTTAAAATAAACATCTTATATCTCTATACCATTGCTTCAAGCAGTAAAATACTCAAATGCATAATGGAAGTGTTACGAGAAATGTGCATCTCTTGTTTTCTATAAATTTGTACACTTTTCACAATGTTACTTTCATTCCACATAAAACTTATCTATTATATATACAAAGCTTAGCACTGCTTTTGTACAGACTTTAAATAGCACAAGAGAAGTCTCAAGAATATCCTACAAGTATATTAGTTAAAGCTGACTCAAGTCTATGTGAATCCTACACCCCACCCATCAGACAGTACTGTTTGGATCAGGTCCCTATATTAAAATAATTTTGAGCTACTAGCACAAAAGCAATGTCACAACCAAGGTGAAAAACACTGAGTTTTCACACCATGGTTCAGATCAACTTTAAAAAAAACACCAAATTACACTTTCAGAAACTACACAAACATGTTTTCTTACAGCTAAAACAGAAAGTGATAGTCTGGGCTGTTTGTTTTTGCTGGCTACTGTTAGTGGTACTGAGGATATTGTCCCTGATGAAGCAAAAGCTTCTAGTTACTGAGGAGTTGCTGTCTGTGTTTGCCTCTGACATACTTAAACATTCTTTGTGCATAGAACCATAGAGTCACTTGGATTGGAAGGGACCTTAAAGATCATCTAATTCCAATACCCCTGCCATAGGGACATCTTTTACTTGACCATGTTGCTCAAAACCCCATCAAAACTGGCCTTAAACACTTCCAGGAACTGGACAGCCACAGATTCTCTTGGCAACCTGTTCCACTACCTCACCACCCTCATAAGGAAGAAATTAGTTAATATCTCATCTAGATCTATTCTTTTGATTTAAAGCCATTACTCTTTGTCCTATCATTACACTCCTTGATAATGAGTCCAAGCCTCTCCAGCTTTCCTGTAGGCTCCCCTTTAGGTATTGGCAGGTTGTAATAAGGTTCCCCTAGAGCCTTCTTTTCTCCAGGCAGAACAGCCATAACTTTTTCAGCCTGTCTTTGTAGGAAAGGTGCTCCAGCCCCTTAATCATCTTTGTGGCCCTCCTCTGGATTCATTCTAATACTTTCATGTCCTTCTAGTATGCGTTTGTCTCCTTTAGAGATACACTGCTGGGAAAGTTATAATATACCCTGTTTAAGTGTGAGTAATACTTGAAATATACTTACTATGCTATCAATCTCATGAGAAACTTTTAAAGCAGAAATACATTAATTAAAGTAAACACTTCATCTCAGTCAGGCAGTTAAAATAACAGGAGAGAGTACAGCACGGCAAGCATTTTAACTTAAGAGAAAAAAAGTAGTATTTTCATGGAAGAATTAATCAATTTTTCAAAGTTATTAACAAAATTAAATAAGAATAACACTCAATAACATACCTGCCAGCATACAGAGGACACAACTAGAAGGAGCCTTTCTGTGTAAGTGCAAAACCGTATTGCTTGACAGTCTAAACAGTCCAGAGATTTTGATTCCTTTTCATATACTCCTTGCCTCTCCTTCACAGCACAAAAGGAAAAGAAAGCCATGCAAATTATTCCAGATAGCTTAAATTTTAGAATAGAAATAAACATTGAAAAAGTGTTTTGACATGTATTTTCAAAGTGTAAAAAACATATTATTGATTAAAACTGTGATAGGAGAAAAGTGCTCATAAGTAGTGTACAGTAGGGCTCACAAGTACTGTGTAACCAGAATACATTCTGTATGGGTCAGATCTTGATCTCACTTGAAGTGATAATGAGCATGCAAAAGAGCTATAGGCAGACTAAGGATTGAATCTGCTGCCATGAATATATATTAAGTATTCTTCAGTCAAAAAAAAGCTACATCCACCCACAGAGTGATATTATCAGATTCAAAATAGCTAAAGAATATTCTGCATTCCCAGTCATCCAAACCTAACCATTGTATTCCAGTTCTAGCACCTGTGCATGTCAGGTGACAGCTGTTGATATTAACATAAAATTGAAGAGAATAAGTGAGTTTCAAGATGGACAAATAGGTCATGACAGAGTAACAGTTTTCCAAGTGAAGACAGTATAATAAGAAATAGAGGAAAGACTAGAAGACCATTTTGAGAAAAAGCAACAAGAATGAAGAGGAAGTACAAAGAGTAAATGTTAAAGAGCTTTGAGTTTAAAGGAATGAAAGTGTTCCAAGAACTGAGTGACATTAAGACAGTAGAATTAACTTAATAGTGTTATAGCTTCAGCACCACAGATCATGGAAAGATATGAAGCCTGGGTAGAAGACTGCAGTTAAGAGCTGTCCAATGGCTCAAATAATTTTAAGTTGCAATAGGGGGATTTTTTCCTCCTCAATTTTTTGGAAACTTAGTGAGGACTAACATCTTCATCAAGGACACGGACAATACTAATCAATCTGGTTTAATGCACATCCAGAAGATTCTCACTCATCTGTAATGTTTTAGTACATCTTTCACTTGAGTATATTACTATGTTTGTTATTGTTCCAATTATCATTTCACAGGTCATACAAACTGACCTGTATGCTGGTCAGAGATGAAGACAGATCCCATACTTTAAGAACTCCAGTTATAGACACCGCAACCAATGAGTCTTCTGTGAAAAGACAGTGAGACAATTTGAAACCAAGTCCCAACAGTGCCTAACACTGAAAGAGAGCCTTGGTATAGACACTGGTGTTATACACATCACTAAACCTGATGGATTCTGCAGGGTACCGTTTAAATGAAATATTAAACAACTAATTTGTACATTGAAATACAAAGCATAAAAGCAAATAGTGAATAACTATTTTGCTTCACAGCTATGTTCCAATGAAGATAAAATAGGGGTTCAACACCCAATAATTTCTCTGATATTACCAAATTAATTTGTAATTACACATTAAAGTAATGAGTTGCTATAGTTGTTGACCTCTACTATTGTAGAGATAATTTGTTTTTCCTCTAAGAAAGATATTGAATGAAACACGACCAGCTTTAAGAACATGTAAACACCTTTTAAGATACCAACAGTGAAATATTAACATCCTGTAGGTAACTGCTCCGTAAAGCATTAGATATTGGTAAATCTAAGATTCTACTATCAACACACACAAAAAAATAGGTAAAATGACCTACATAAATACATCTATAATGTATACCTTGAATTCTTGCAGAGTGAACAATACACATACAATTTATCCAATCAGAAGACTGAGAAGACAAAATGTGTAGAACACCCAAAGTTTTAGCATCAATAATAAGAACATCTTGATATTCTCCACAACAAAGAAGCCATCCTTCACCTGTCATTCGGAATGAGCAATGGTAGTACTGTGCAAATGGAGAGAAGAGTCAGCATACAGAGCTATGCAAACGCGTGTGCAATTTTTTTAAAACATTAAGCATATTATACCTGGATTTTTATTTAACAATTAAAAGAATTACTAAAAATAGTAATAGCAAACAGCACAAGTCAATACACCATTTTGCCTATGATACAAGTGTTCCATATACATTTATAACAATTTAATATAGATATATTTTAAAAGAGCTACTTAATATTAAAGTGCTATCTGCCCTGCCTGACTACTAGGATTTTTGGAAACAATCAAGGTATTAATTCTAATTACAAATTGCTAAGGAATTTGCCACTTGTTTCTCTGAGATCAACTGTTTGGAGAGAGATGAGATCAAGCTCCTGTTATCAAGAGGTACATAAGGACATGGAAAAAAAATCAGGTAAAATCCACAGAGGATTCATAATGAATTTTTAATTATTTTCCAGAAATAACTTCTACTCTGAGATATTATTCAGTATGACACTAATTGCTTTAGTATTCAAAAGAACATTTCTTTCTCAAAAATCAAATAGAAGAAACACACAGCAAAGTACTTGAGAACAGATGACAAGGATGCAGGGTGACTATGAAGTTTTTTTTTTTTGCAAGGTGTCTTATGTGCAAGCATATTTGCATTTCATGTTATATCTGTTCATAATTTTACACAATTGCTATAAATACATAAGCAATAGCATCTAAAAAAAGCTTTCAAGCTCTCATTTAAGGATGTTATCATGTAGTCAGAGACAAATATCCAATAACCTTAGAGTTTTGCCTTTTGCTTCAAATTCTCTGTACTAATTTAAGCTAGATAATTCTCAGACTATCAGTTAAATAATTGAAGTCTAAAGCCAAAAGATAAATAAGTTAGAATAGGATAACTATTGTCACAGAAATAAACAATCAGAAGGAAAAACGCTTAGAAATAGGAAACATTTGTAGCTGGTACTCTTAAACTAGGCTAGAACATGAATATTTGTATATACAGTCCTCTAAGAAGAGATTCCACACTGCTTAAGGTCCCACAAACGGTTAAGAGTTGACCTGATGTTAAGTTTCATTTCAAACCGCAAATATTGTTTGTACTGCTTGATATTTGCAATTTAGACCAGAACCATCTACGTTGAACAAAAGAAAACACTAAATAAGATAGCATTAACTAAAAATAAAGCAAAGTTTTAAAACAGTGATGTTAAAGACAATATGTACTACATTTCCCAGGTGATTACATTCTGTAATTATGCTTTTCCAGGTCCTATTATGCCACACACAGCTGTTCTTCAAAGGAACAAAAAAGAAACAGAAGACTCACAGCAAAACAAATAAGCTAGTACTAATACTTAAAATACACTTTTCAAGAATAAGTTTTTGTCCTAGTCACATTATTTTCTTTCCTATGAGAGTTTTCTTCTTAGATATTCATATTTTTCTTCAGCCATCTTGTCAAAGCTATAGATGAAAAATAATTATTTAGCCATAGATAGACTTCTCACCCCTTAATAGAGAGCTAACACTTCTGAAGTATTTGTTTCTCCTACTTGAAGGGTAAGAATTAAGCTCCTGCATCTGATCATCACAAAAGGTCACACATTATCAGATAATCACCTAGGCCAGATCTTTCTGCTTCTTTGCATACTTCTCCATAACTCATTATTAAGATCTAATCAAGCAACTCACAGATCATACTGTGCCTCAATTACATAACTGGCAGCTTTAATATTATGTGTATACCAAAAAAAGCATATATGCTTTATTATATACACACACAAATTAGAGGAATAGCTTTTTATGCTGTTTATATATGTACTGATGTGCATGTATAAGTAAACATGTACATTGTTAAGAAGGTATTCATCAGTATTTTTTATTTGGTAGTTTACCTAAGCTTTTTCTTCTTCCCTTTATCTTTGACAATTATGGTTTGAATTCATCACATCAACCAAAACATTGACATGAAAAACAATGTTTTCTGGAAGATTTGAAGAATTTGAATGCTGAATTCACCCATAGTTTAAGAGTCACATGAGAACTCAGTGAGGTCTCAGATTTTCATCATTTGGAGACTTAGTTCCACCATAGACTTCCTCACCAAACATAAGCAGCATTTTAACTAACCAAGGAACTTCTTTTTACTAATGCTTCCAGAAATAAAAGCATCTCTGAACTAAATTCACACATGCTGGGCTCCTAAATAATACCTGTGCACGCACACATATTTTAAACACCCTCATACTCCAATATCTGGATATTTAGTGTACCTGATACAGTTAAAGCCAAAAACTTGGGATCATCTGAAGAAAGATTTAAACTAGTTTGACCTCTGAAAAAAAGAAACAAGTCTGTAATCTGCCCCTGAATTCTGCAATGAAAGAAAGTGCATTTTTGGAAGCTGGGCAGAGGAGTCTTTTAGAAGATGGTCATTAAGCATCAAAACCTTTCAGACATGTTTGAAAATAAGATCTTATGTGAACTGGCTCACTATATTTGCCTTGATTTCATGTAATTCAAAAATCACCAGAAAACTAATATTAAACTTTATGTTCCCATGCCATTTTAACACAGGACAAAAGATAACACAGTGGCACTTTACCTGATGACCAAACTTTATAATATATTAAGTGATATGTCATTCTAGACATCTGTGGCTTAAAATCAGTTTGATTTGAATAATGAGTACAGATGAACATAAATTCTAGTTATTTTCTTAGAAGGTCAAAAGGAAAAATAACAAAGCTAATGCAACAAATTTTCCTTTGAAGTCTATTTTAGCTATGTTTAAAACTATGCTTCTGAAAAATCACATTAATAAAGCAAACTCTTGTAATGGGCAGACATTCCAAGAAAAGTTGCTATACTTACATAGATTGCTGTGTGCCTATAAGGAAGCTTTGCGTTCTCAATGCACTGTCCACTAGCGACATTCCAAACGCACATCTCCCTGCCAAAAACAATTTCATATTATTCTGTCATTTCCACTCAATTGGCTGGAATAATTTTGCACCACCAAGTTTTCTTTAGTGCTGTACTTAAGTGCAGTCTGATCGTTCATGGGGCTTTTTGTTACAGATTACTGGGTAAGAAAATGTTGTGGTCATTAGCAGGGGATGACATACAGTATCTGTTTCTTTTTGTTTTGGTAATTACACCCTGTTACCTCACAGCAAACCTGACTTTAAGGCCAACTCTTGCCTGAAACAAATTGTAGGTATACTGCCATTACAGCTCGTCAAAATGTCACTGTAACTATCATTCGTTGGAATGACATCCTCCTGAAAATGATTCATTTCACTGAACTTAAACCACGCGTTTTGAAGAACAAAAACTGAATGCTGCTGCAGAACAGGCAACGAGGGGAACTGATGCATTCTGTTAAGACTAAACAGTGCCACCGTGAGGCTGTTCCTGAACTGTCTTGACAACGTGAATGTCTGTGCAACAATTACAGCTGCATATCATTATTTAAGAGTAATGTTTGAGAAAGACTCACTAGCTAGTCTTCCTCATCAAGATATTCAGCATACTTTGAAATCAGAGTATGCTGAATGAAGAAACAATCAATTACATGTTTTGTCATTTTATTATTTTTCAAATTATATTTTAAGACATTTTCTGTAAGAGGACTTGAACACATTATGGAAACATATTTTAATATATCAGAAATACTCCGTGACTTGCATTTTATTCTTCACACCAACTTTGACAGTTTATATTAATTTAAAAATATTACTTCATTTACATTTTTCAATTCAATGGGAGGAGTATAATCTATACCTACACAGTGTATCACTCTGTAGACCAAAAATCATAACTTAATTCTCACACTTTGCTAGTCATTTTATAGCAATTAATTTCTTCTTGGTCACATCAGAATATGAAAACTAACTTTACCATTTCAACTACTTCGCTATTCCTACATGCAAACACGCACATATTAGACCAGAATATAACCTCAGCTTCTGTATGTTGCACTTAATTTACTTTGTGTACCACAAGGAACAAGTAAGGTAACACATTGATAACCCTGTGCTACAGTACATACTACAAGCAGACAAAGGACATCAGTAAAAGCTTCTGAATCATTATTGATTAATTGCAACACTTACATACAAGGAGTAGAAAGTGTCTTATATTCATCCTTCTGGAATAAGTCAGTTATAGAAACACTCAAGATACTGACACGGGATTTAGACTGGGGGGAAACAAACATCTTCCACACAATTCCCTCAATCCAAGGAGATGGAGGCTTGAAAGTGGAAGAGAACTGAACAGGCCAGAGAGTACAGTTGGACAGACTCCATATCTCCTGAAGATGAGGCTTACTATTGGTAATTATCTCAATTTCACATTGCAACCTTCCAACAATGAGTGATAGATGCTTTGCCTGTATTCAGTACAGATGAGGTAAGCTATAATTTGGTAGAAAGTACACATTTAAAGGGGCCTGAAGACTAGTCCTACTGTCCATTCCAAGCAAGCCCAATGATATGTTCAGATGCAGAACCTTCAGAATATGAACTTCCTTCTTCACAGCATGTCTATAGCAAAAAAAAAAAGTCTTGTTTGTTTCTTAACATGTTTCAACCCAGCTTTTTTTTTTTTTTTTGGAAACATAGTATCTTCTCTCCCAATATGATCGGGAAATAACACTGCAGTAACAGAATTTCAAAATTAGGATGAAAAATAGTTTTATCTCTGAACCTTTGATTAGAATTGTAAGAAGCCAATAAAAGAAGTTCTGTAGACTTTATCTCCCTTTCTTCACAGACTTTACAGATTAGACCATCCCACTGGGCAGATAGAAGTAAACAGTTATGGGTTCAGAAGCCCAAACCAGTTTGTTCAGTTATCCCCTTCCTGTAAAGGAAAGATTGGGAGAATTAGACAGATCCTAGCAGCTGGGGCTGGTTGGAAAGGATAAACAAGCTTTCCAATGAGAAAGTAGTAGTACCCTTAAGATGAGAGATGTAACTTGAAGAAGGGCAACTGACAGGAGCTCATCATGGGAAGAAGTTTTAAAGCTGTCCTGTTAAATGGAAAAAGATGAACCTAATATGAGAAGGGAACAGTATTAAGCAGCAAGACAAAGTTGTTTTAAGAAAAACCCATAAAGAAGTAAGAAGCTGGCTCTAACTGCTTTCAAGAGCTGAAAGCCTGAACAGATGGGCTTCAAATTCCAGCTGAAAGGATTATCAAATATTCAGAGAAAAAAAAATTGCAAATGTTACCCTGCAAGAACTGGAGAAATTAGTTTGACTCAAGTGGTGGGCCAAGTCACAACAAACATAGTAGAAAATCTGCAAGATCAGGAGCCTCTTTGGACATACTCCAAAATAGCTAGTCAGATTTGGTCACTGAGCAGGCATGAACTGGACATAGTACATGAGCCTCCTTTACCAATTTACCAATTCTGTTCTTGAGACTGAACTCAGGAAGGAAACACCACAATACTAAAATTTTAAGCCTCTTGATTCCCTCCTGCAGGTTGTTATTCTCCATTTGAATGAATTTTTCAGAGGGTCAGCTAGGCTTCATTCTCCTGACCACTAACTAGATACTTGAAACTGGCAAACCGTCCTGCTGTCCAAGACATTAGCTCCCAGTTAGCCTATCATATATGAGAAATACAGTCATTATCATAAGTAAATGCTCTCCTTTTCATAGCATAGAGGAAGTGGATTAAAAACCCTCTGCTAAATGCAGAATATGACCTATACATGCCATACATTTCTTGATTCAGGAAATGAGTAATTGAGGATTCAGTTACCTACCCATTTTCAGTAGCACTTACTACGTATGGTTGTTTCTCAAATTCTCTTGCTTTTGCCAAACAAGTTACAGAAGCAGTATGGCCAAAGAGAATTTCCTTAGATGAAATCTAGGAGAATAATACAATGGTTTAACTTAAACAGAGCATTTTCTGTATAAGCTACCAAGATCTAAAAACTAGAGATACTACTTGTAGATGTTATCAGTAAGTGACAATGTGCTCTATATTCTTACGTTCTTGAATGATGTTTGAGATGCACAGAAATGTGCACAGATTATGCAGTTTACACACTAGCAGTAGGAAGTACAGTCTTTGTAAAATCTTCAGAAGAAGCAGTTTCAAGACTACAGTGATTACAGAGTGTCAAATGTAATAGAACAGGTAATGTACAGAAACTCTGGCCCTCGCTGTACTACATACAGGAAAAATAGCAAAGCGAAATAGGGAACAGATATAGCAAAACCCTTAAGTATGTGCTTAATACTATGTTTAAGTAACCCCTTTGACTCTGGTGAGCTTCACTAAATGCAAAGGTCATCTTAAAGGAAAGAGGTAGCCCCATCAAAAAAGCAAACTAAAGTTTCAAGCCATATTTGAGCTCAGATGACATCAAAATCTAGAACAAAGCCATCCCTTTAGGAACAAAGTCAAAAGTTAGAATTGCTTTGACTCCATTCCATTTTGGAGGAAAATAAGTGTGAAAGAGTAGCAGTAAGTCAGTAGGTTTGCAGCTGAATTATACCAAAAATATGTATTTCCAATATTTCATCTTACTTCCATCTTTTTACAAATTTTCCCATTAACTTGTTATAGAGCTCTGATTTTATAAATAGGTATTTAATCCTGAAATGTTAGGCCACACTCACTAACTGGTTTAAAGAAAAAGACACTTCACAGGATATGAATTAAAATAGCATATATTTTGTACCACTGTGAGTTACAGCAGAACTCACAGCACAATTTCAATTTATAGTTATACAGGTCCATGACCATCTATAAAAAGTTTTCTGAAGTCTGCAAATAACAGGTTATTCATATAGGTATTTCAACATTTATAACTTTGCTTTATGAGTTTCCTATAACAAGTCTCACACTCTTTAATAATTAATTTAAGTGCAAGATTCTGGATAACTCCACTGTTGGTAATAAAAGAGAAAACTCCAATCCATCAATTTGGCAGACAAACCTTTAATTCTGATGAAAGATCCCAGAGACATATCTGTCCCTCTTGACTTCCTGTAACAATAGTCTGCTGGTCATCTGTAATCATAATAGCAGTGATGCTGTGAGAGGGAGCAATTTTGCCCCACACTGCCACAGCCTGTACTGGTACATTCATAGCTGGCACCTGAAAACAGAAACAAGTCAAGATGATTTTAATTCACATGTGATTAAAAAGAAGAAAACACAACACAACCAAGAGCAAAACAAAATCAAGCAATTGAATCAACATTTGAAAAGGGGATCTACAGAAAAGCTGATGACATTTTGAAACATTTGCTAGTTGTTGCCAATATCCCACTAACACTTTCATTGAAATAGCTTACATATACAATAGGACAGTTATGCGCTGCTACAAGCAATGCTGTTCACATCTAGCAGCAAACTAGAGCATAGGGATGGCAGGGGAACAGGGGTATCAGTAAAGAGTCTGTGGTTCCTAGAAGGATAAAGGAAGACAGAAATGGGGTGCTAGAAGGGCAGAATGGGAGGTAGGTCAGAGACAGAAGTGACACCTAGGAGAGTGAAAAACTCTACCCACGACCACTGAGCATCATCTCCTACAGATGTGACCCAAAAGGAAGATGGGGGCAGACCTGCAGTTAGTAGAACAAGAACATGTAGTAGAACAAGACCATTCATTCTTCCCAACTCACATGTCCCTTGTCTGAAAAATTTGCCAGCATAATAAATTTCAACCACTACTGAGAAAAAATAGTTTACTGGAATTGTCCAAAACAACTACTAGTCATGAGATTCTTATGAACTGCATTTCTAGGAAACCATTACAGTGTCTGTTCAGACAACAGTACTTACAAGATCTTCCTCATTAAACAAGTTCTACTTTTGTTTTTAAAAATTTATGCATGTTTGTTTTAAAAACACTTCAGCTTACTAGCTGGATTCTGTACTAGTTTTGCTTCAAACAAAGTCTTGGGGAGAAAACTGCTGTCTCAGTCACCTCACAAGCCTTCTGACTTTTTTTTTGCTTTCAATGTTTTTCAGTTTTTTTTTTTTTTTTTTTGCATTCATGTGTTCAGAAGTGTAACATATTTACGGAGTATTCCTAATGGCATCCTCAAAACGAGGAAGTGTCTGAACATTAGTAATTTTATATTTAAATAGTCAGCTTATCTAAAAATATATATTTGTCCTGTTAAGACTTATCAGGGGAAGTAGTGACACACCCAAATATCTCTTTTGGGTCAACTTATGTAAAGTATTGGTTACTAAAAAAACTTACACAGAAGTACAATATCTTTATCATCTGTCTTTACATGAAAAATTCCTATAATAAACTGGCAGCATCTACCTGAGCCCAAATGGAAATTATTTCCATATCCCACACCCCTTGCAAAGATAGGTGAAATGGAACAGGTGCCAGTAGTAGGGTGCTAGAGCAGTACAGATGGAAAAGGTCAACTAAAAGAGAAGACAGCAAAGCTGAAATCTCAGGAGACAAACTGAGAAATACAAAATATGTGGCAGCAGATAACAGCCAGCTAAAGGAAGTAATACAACAATCATGCAAGAGCATGAAAGCACACTTCGTACGATAATTCAGAAAAAACTACAAAGCAGAACAGGAAACAGAAGCAGCCTTTTAAGTTAAGCTTAAAGAAAATCTAATTCAAACTATTGCTATATTCAGCACCGTAGCAGCTGAAGGGAGATAAGTATCTTCCCTACTATTAATAAAAGCCTTAAGTGACACAGAACTATGGGAATAGTCTTAACTTTTGACAACATGAGATGACCTCAGTCACTGAGAAAGAACTGAGAAGTCTGGCATGGCAATCAATGCAGGAGGACTGGCCATGCAACCTCAGCCAGAATGTCAAAGGCAAAGGAAGAGGAGAAATGAATTATGAGATCAAGAATTTATTAGGCTAAAATACACTTACTTAACTTTTAAAGCAATACTTTGGTATAGGCCCATAGTGTGAGATATTATTGATCTCAGCTTTAGAATTTGACTTTTTAAAAAAATTTCTAGTCATATGAAGTATTATGTTTACTGAAAGACAGTAATTTTCTTTTTTGCTTTATGCCCTGAATAGTTGTTCTATCCAAACTTTAGAGATACATTTCTAGATATTGGCTAGGCAAAGAAAATTCACCTTTTTCATGATATTTATAAAATGGTGGCTGTGAAGGTAATATTTGAATGATAAGCTAAATCCTAGGTCTTTAGGATGTGGTTTTTTTTTTTTTTCATCCTGTATATCATACAGTCATTTATACTTTTGCTATGGGAATGTTCAATTGGTGTAAAACACCATAAGGTAGCAGAACCCAGTTTTGTACTGCATTGAATATGATGCTGTAAGTTGTATTTTTCTGTATCAGAAATATAGAATCAAGATAAATATTCTTAGTTGAAGACCCACTGCTGAGTAAGTGATACATAAGAGAACTACACAAGTTAAACAATATTACTAGAATTTGCTAATATGCAATCTATTTGTACACATTTGTTTTAGACCACAACTGTAAGGAATTAATCAACAGCTATCACTGAGGACAAATCATTCTAAATTCACTCTTATATAAATGAAGGTTTACAAGAACCTTTTGACATTTGTTTGCCCTTTGTCATTGAAGATTGAGAAAAATAGAAAACAGTATATTAATTTGTATTAATATATCTGTCCCTAACTACCTCCCCACTTAATTTTTTTTTAGATCAAGATATTTTAATGCACAAGATAAAAAATACTTTGCATAAAGGTTTTCCTTCAAAGAATACCATGACTTCCCTAGGAATATTGAATACTTATGTGCACACATGCACATACACTCACTTTTTGTCTACCAGCTTTATCAAAATTATTTATTGAAGATAACACCTAGAGCAAAAGAGTTCATATAAATCAGACTATTCCTTTAGAAAGGTAAAATCTGTTTCCACAAAGTCAAATATTGCCAAAGGCATATCTCGCCTGCATGTAAGCTTATCAGCACATGCTAAATTCCTCCAGGTCTGTCCACTCAAGCACATCTGATTTGTTGTATTAGCTTGTAATCCAACTTTAAATCAAGTTCCTCAGTCCAGCTCCCTATTTCTCCCTGCTTGCAACCTAATACACTTCTGTTTGTCCTGCCCTCATTTCACTGCCAAAAAGTACTTCCTCATGACTGTCAAAATAATATCCTTGTTCTTCATTAAAACCATTCCAGTTCATTCCACTTCTAACTTGTCATATCTCCACCCTGATGTCTCTAGTTCTGTGAACATTTCACACTGGAACCACAGCACAAGCCTCCTGGAAAATTATCCCAATATGCACAACTTGAAGGACTTCAGGTGTGCTATTTTAACTACTTTGGTCCATTCGTACAGTATCAAATCTTCCATTTGAATAGCTGAATACACCTATAGTTCTACAGAAGCTGCAATGTATTTAGAAGTCCAATCAAAAACTTTAAGCCTGCAAAGAGGAGGAGGTATGCTTTTGGACACGTTTCTAAGTATATATTCACAGCTATTTGTAGTGAAAGATGTGGGTTCTGTTTTGCTCCCACTGAAGTCTATGGCTTACATTCTCTATCTGGCTTTACGTTTATAGGTAGAGCTTACTCAAAAACATAAAGGAAAATTTTCTGTATGAAATACCTGGAACAATATTAAAGTATTAGCTACAGCTATAGGAATCACTTCTTCATGCAAGACGACATCCTGTATTTTGAATGCAAACTTCAGAATTCTTCAGTTCTAATGTGTCAAGGTCCTTAGAACTAGGAAGTGAACTTGCCTGAGATATAATCTCAAACAGTTCATGTAATAAAACACCAGTTTTGACAGAAGCCTCCTTCTCAAAACATCCCATAATGAGTGGTACTGAATAGGTATTTATAGCCTATTTAGGGAAGGAGGAGACTTTGTAAATCCCCACCCCACCCCCTCAAATAAATCACTCTACAGGTGACAGTCATCCCAGCAGAAAACCTTTTCTGGCTTTGTATTTTTGCTTATTTTGTGTTTTCTCTGAATCCTTTAAACCAGTTAAACGCATGACAATTGGGGGGGGAGGGGCATACAGACCTGGAAGTATTAAGAGATGAGCATTTCACTGTTTATATTGGATTCAAAATCCAAATATTTAGTAAAGATTAAGTTGGCCAAATTGATTAAAAGTAACTATTGAAATTTTTATAAAAGCATAGTGCAACTATTAAAATGCTATTTGCCCAAACAGCAATATCCTTGATGGCCACATGAAACAGCATGTCAACTATTTCACCCTCTTTAGTTTCATCATTGTAGTAAAGTGTTAGGAAATGTGTTTTAAGCAGAGCCTGGTAGGTTTTGACAACAAATTCCTAAGGCTTGTGTGTTCCTAACCCACCTCATTCTCCTATTACCATCCATTCTTCATCTGACATTCTATCAACATTTTTGTAGTTAGTGAAAAAAATATTTACTTAAATGTAACAAAACAGAACACAAGTCAAAGCTATCACAAACTTCTCAGAATTTACTTTAACCTGTAAATACTGCACTCTCCTTAAGAAGGATGTGTTATCTCCAGTAATCAGCAAAGATATTTGTTCCAGAACTAAAAGATTACACTCACTCACTGTCCACAATATAGAACGAGTCCTTGTAATAGCCACAATTAAGATACATTGCATTTAGAGCTAAAACCTTTTAAAGATGCAGAACTGACATAATACTGCCTTTGTAAGCTTGCTGATACACCACAATGCCTGTGCCACTGGTCCCAGCTTTGCTACTTACATAAGTTACTGTTCAGAATCTTAAATCGGTGAATCTGAAAATACAGCTCAAAAATATTTTGCAGTTTATGAAACAACAGGGTGCATGTGCATGCAAAGGAATAGATTAAAAAAGAAATGTGTTATGAGAAAGCTTAAGTGAGAAATAGGAATAAAATAGAGAGGCAGAGGCTGCAGGGAAGAAAGCAGAGAGCATAATGGTAGAAAAAGACATGAGGTTAAATAAGTTAAAATTGAATGATAACCAAAGAAATGACACTAAACAACAGGACAAAAAGGACAAAAATAAGAAATACATTTGAAGTAGTTAACAGCAACAACTTCAGACCAATTTGTATTCAGCACATTGCACAATAGATATGATAACTGGCTCCTTTAAGATGTGCATTCTTGTGTCTGTGCATAAAACAGAAAAAAATAGTTTTATATTTCAAGTAATTAATACCTCTAATCAGATGTTGGGCAACAAGTAAAATACTTCAGTCATCAACATTTCTATTTCCCACTTCTTTGTTCTAATGTATTCTGCTAGAACGTGCATTATTCCACACTTTTCTCTCTACTTTGTTTTGGTGGGTTCATCCCCTCACATTCATCCTGGAGGCCCTGCCAGCCTGCCACTAACTTCCAGTTCAAGATTTAACAGGACTTCCTTGGAGACCTGGCAGGACTACACGCTAGTCGGCCAGAGGAGTCACTGCTGAGTGACCAGCAGACATCCCCTGCAGTGTGAATGTGCCACTTTACAGTCCAAGGGAGCAAGATACCAGGACCAGGAATCAATACAGCCCATTTTAACTAGCAAGAACCACCTAGTAATACCTTGTTTGTATTTCTTGAACGAGTGACACAAGAAACACTTATTTCATTCCACACAATAATTTACCACAATCAGAAGGAGCACAGTAAGGGCAACACCATCTCCCAGCTGCTGATTACATCAAAGGTTTGCAGCACAAATTCAATTTTATGATGTTAATCTCAGCCTGCCACTCAGAAATTTTCTCTGAGGGATATGATTTTTCTCTGGATTTCATTTTAAGAATGATTTTCTTCTTCTACAATCAATAAAGATATGTTTTCATCAAAAGACTCTATCTTGGCAGAATTCAATTGGCCATTTCAAAACCTTTTGGTGACACAATATTAATTAAAATAGTTTATGTTGCTCCTAAACTGGAAAATGGGGCAGTGAAAACATCAGCAACTCGGAACCTTTGTACTCTGCACACTGCAATAAGGTACGATAGAATAGCCTGCAACTCCTTGAAGTTACTGCATTTCCCCATAACCTGTTATATTATTTAAAGGTTGCTAGACAAGCATCATGAGATGCTCTTTGGCCAAGAGAAAAAAATCATAATGCATGTAAAAATATAAAAATCCACTTCCTTTTCCTGTCATTAAATGCTTCAACAACAAAATCAAGGATCTAGTAGCTGCGTAAACATCATTTGACAACAATTAATGCATGTGAGCTAACGAAGTTGTTTTTAAACTACATTTAAGAGATCCTGTGTACATGCAGCTAATATG